>OY740797.1:26562863-26970341 GCA_963514005.1 Raja brachyura | reverse complement strand
CAAGCCCAGCCGCTCCATTCTCTCAGCATATGACCAGGGCCGGATTTAGATGAAGAGAGGCCCTAGGCTATTCCATTTGGGAGGCCCCTACCAATCCCCCCACCCCCACGACAAGAGGAAGATGGAAGAGTCCACGAGATTGACACTGATGTGCAGCCGAGCATGGCCAATGAGATAAGGGCTGGAAAGCTGCACTTTTTATTTATTGCCAGTGCTAGTGTCGAGTTATCAGCTTAAAACAATATTATTCTGAAATGGAGGGCAAGGAAAAGTACTGAAGTGTTGTTTAGAGACTACAGTGCGTTGTGACAGCATATGTAAGAAAGGCCTATGACAGTGTAAAAAATACACCAGGCATGTACGAAGCTTTTCAAAAAGGGGGTTGGCATGGCAGGATTACAAAAATTTTATGTAAAATAAGTGCACGCACCGCATATCACAAGCGCGAAGCTGAAAGACCCTTGCGGCCGCTTAAGGGCCCTGGGAGCTCTGGGGTTTTCGATGCTCTCAGGTGCATTCTGAGCCTTATTTTGGAGCATTTTTGCACCAAATATTTGACCAATATTTCAGAAATAATTTTGGTTGTCAAGAGTAATGAGTGATTGGAATGGGATGATTGGGATCATTGTTGTATATATTTTTTTAAATCAAGAATTGAAGCTGTCCTTGTTTTAATAATCGTTGTACTGTAAAATGTTATAAAGGAGCATGCAAACACTGCAAATAAAATACTGTATGTTTTTTGCATTAAATAACAATTTTTTTAGAAAAAAATGTGTGTTGATTTGATTGCCTGTTACTGTTCGACTGTGTTAGTGTGTGCACATTAAAAATATGATGCAAAATGAAAGTCGCAAACTATGGAATTCATATTTTTCAGTATTGTTATCAAGGAAAAGAAAGCAGTTCCAATTGTTTGGTATTATTCATATGGAGGAGAAAATATAATTGCTCTAAAACCTACCTTAATTTTGCAATCTCACTAAAGATAATCCTCCTTTCCCTCTCCCCCTCCTCCTTGCCCCTCCCTCTCCCTCCACATCTCTCCCTCCACCTCTCTCCTCCTCCCCATATCTCACTTCCCCCTCCCCCTCTCTCAAATTTCATTACAAATAAAAAACTGAAAAGTTTGGTGTGCAATAGTATTCAGCCCCCCCTGAAAGGTGGTTCTGCAATACTTTGTAGAACCACCTTTTGCTGCAATTACAGCTGCAAGTCTTTTGGGGTATGTCTCTGCCAGCTTTGCACATCTAGAGACTGAAATTTTTGCCCATTCTTCTTTGCAAAATAGCTCAAGCTCAGTCAGATTGGATGGAGAGCGTCTGTGAACAGCAATTTATCAAGTCTTGCCAGAGATTCTCAATTGGATTTAGGTCCGGACTTTGACTGGGCCATTCTAACACATGAATATGCTTTGATCTAAACCATTCCATTGTAGCTCGAGCTGTATGTTTAGGGTCGTTGTCCTGCTGGAAGGTAAATCTCCGCCCCAGTCTCAAGTCTTTTGCAGACTCTACCTGGCTTTCTTCCAAGATTGCCCTGTATTTGGCTCCATCCACCTTCCCATCAACTCTGACCAGCTTCCCTGTCCCTGCTGAAGAAAAGCATCCCCATAGCATGATGCTGCCGCCACCATGTTTCACAGTGGGGATGATGTGTTCAGGGTGATGTGCAGTGTTAGTTTTCCACCACACATAGCATTTTGCATTTAGGCCAAAATCTTCAATTTTGGTCTCATCAGACCAGAGCACCTTCCGCCACATGTTTGCTGTGTCCCCCACATGGCTTGTGGCAAACTGCAAACGGGACATCTTATGGCTTTGTTTCAACAATGGCTTTCTTCTTGCCACTCTTCCATAAAGGCCCGATTTGTGGAGTGCACGACTAATAGTTGTCCTGTGGACAGATTCTCCCACCTGAGCTGTGGATCTCTGCAGCTCCTCCAGAGTTACCATGGGACTCTTGGCTGCTTCTCTGATCAATGCTCTCCTTGCCTGGCCTGTCAGTTTAGGTGGACGGCCACGTCTTGGTAGGTTTGCAGTTGTGCCATACTCTTTCCATTTTTGGATGATGGATTGAACAGTGAGATGTTCAAAGCTTGGGATATTTTTTTATAACCGAACCCTGCTTTAAACTTCTCCACAACTTTATCCCTGATCTGTCTGGTGTGTTCCTTGGGCTTCATGATGCTGTTTGTTCACTAATGTTCTCTAACAAACCTCTGAGGTCTTCACAGAACAACTGTATTTATACTGAGATTAGATTACACACAAGTGGACTCTATTTACTAATTAGGTGACTTCTGAAGGCATATGGTTGCACTGGATTTTATTTAGGGGTATCAGAGTAAAGGGGGCTGAATACTTTTGCACGCCACACTTTCCAGTTTTTTATTTGTAAAAAAATTTGAAAACCATGTGTCATTTTCCTTCCATTTCACAATTATTCGCCACTTTGTGTTGGTCTATCACATAAAATCCCAATAAAATACATTTACGTTTGTGGTTGTAACGTGACAAAATGTGGAAAAGTTCAAGGGTATGAAAACTTTTGCAAGCCAGCAGCAAGCCTTGCGGAACCCCACTAGTCACTGCCTGCCATTCTGAAAGGGACCCGTTAATCCTTACTCTTTGTTTCCTGTCTGCCAACCAATTTTCTATCCATGTCAGCACTCTACCGCCAATACCATGTACCCTAATTTTGCCCACTAATCTCCTATGTGGGACCTTATCAAATGCTTTCTGAAAGTCCAGGTACATTACATCCACTAGCTCTTCCTTATCCATTTTCCCAGTTACATCCTCAAAAAATTCCAGAAGATTAGTCAAGCATGATTTCTCCTTTGTAAATTCATGCTAACTCGGACCGATCCTGTTACTGCTATCCAAATGTGCCGCTATTTCATCTTTTATGATTGACGCCAGCATCTTCCCCACCACCGATGTCAGGTCTATAATTCCCTGTTTTCTCTCTCCCACATTTCTTAAAACGTAGGATAACATTAGCGATCCTGAATCTATAGAACATTGGGAAAGTTATCACCAAAGCGTCTACGGTTTCAAGAACCACTACCTTATGTACCCTGAGATGCACACCATCAGGCCCTGGGGATTTGTCAGCCTTCAGTCCCATCAGTCTACCCAACACAATTTCCTGCTTAATGTGGATTTCCTTCAATTCCTCCGTCACCTCAGATCCTCCGGCCACTAGTATATCAGAAATTGTGTCCTCCCTAGTGAAGACGGATCCAAAGTATCTGTTCAACTCAGCTGCCATTTCCTGGCTTCATAGTCCCCTTTATTCAATTGTAACACTGACACCTCCGATTTACCCTTCTCCCTCTCTAATTGTAGATTAAAACTGACCATATTATGGTCACTACCTCCTAACCTTAAATTCCTTTATCAAATCTGGTTCATTACATAACACTAAATCCAGAATTGCCTTCCCCATGGTTGGGTCCAATACAAGCTGCTCTAAGAATCCATCACGGAGGCACTCCACAAACTCCCTTTCTTGGGGTCCAGTACTAACCTGATTGCCCAGTCTACCTGCATGTTGAAATCTCCCATAACAACTGTAGCATTACCTTTACTACATGCCAATTTTGACTCCTGATTCAACTTGCACCCTATATCCAAGCTGCTGTTTGGGGGCCTGTGGATGTCCCATTAGGGTATTTTTCTTAATTTTTCTTAATTATCTTAATTTTTTGCCATATTCCACTGCAGAGGAATTGGATTTCTTCTTTTAGTCACTAAATATGTACTGCATATTGTGCTAACATCTAATTAGACAAACAAAAACATTAAAAATTCTGCTAAGAAATAATTAGTGTGGTCCCTAATAGAAGTTGCATGGAAAGTTCCGAACTATTGCTTGTTTGCCCTTCTGTTCACATCTCAAAAGAGCACTCCTGCGGCATGCACTGATTAACTGCATAAAAATTGCTGCCACAGAGTTGAAGGAAATGTGAGCGAGAATAGATAGGACACTCTTCGTTGTGGCTGTCCCACATAATCATTTGGCCTGATCAAATCCCATGACACTGAAGACCCAACGTCACTGGAAGGTGCAGGGTGCTTAATGATTGCTGCATTGCCTCTGATATACTCGGTGGTCGTCTCCGTTTTGGATGCAAACCCGATTGGTTCTTCCTTGCTGTTTGGTGCCGTTTGTGCGATCACAGCTGCAAGACCATACGGCGATTCATCGGCGGCCAGTGAGATCGGCTTCGATGGGTCATAGTGGACCAAACGCGTCTTCTGGGTGAGCATCTCCTTCAACCTGGTGAATGCATGGTCACACTTTGGACCAGTGCCATTCGACATCCTGTTTTCACAGGTTGTTCAATAGTACGCACAAAGTCTAAAGTGCCGGTATGAACTTGCCATAGTAGTTAACCTTACCCATGAAGATTTCAGGCTGCTTCACATTTTCAGGCGTCGGCAATTTCACAATGGCATCCACTCTTTCTTCCGATGGCTTCAGACGACTTGCCAAGATCACATGTCCGAGATATGTGACCTGTTGTCGGAAAAATGCGCACTTGTCCATGCGCAACTTCATGCCGTAGTTGTTCAGTGCCGTGATGTCCCGTTTTAGGTTCTGTAGGTGTTCTTCCTGTGTCCGGCCGGTTGCAAAGATGTCATCCAGGTAGGCAGCTACGTACAGAATCCCGGCAACCAGATTGTCGACTAGTTTCTGGAAGATGGCCGACGCCGGTGCCGGTCCAAACAACAATCGGTTGTATCTGAACAGTCCTTTGTGCGTGCATGTTTTTTGTCTCGTCGTCCAGTTCCACTTGAAGATACGCGTTGGACATGTCCAATTGTGAGAAGTGCTGTTCTCCTTGCAGCTTGACGAATAGCTCGCCCAATCTGGGTATGGGGTGTTGATCAATGTGCAATTGAGGGTTTACAGTCACTTTGTAGTCGCCACAGATGCGTACCTTGCCACAAGGCTTCTGAACGACAACTATGGGTGTGGCCCAGTCTGAATGGTCCACATGGGTGATAATTCCCATTTCTTCAAGACGGCACAGTTCCTTGTCGACGGCGTCCATCCGACTGAATGGAACTGGTCTTGGTTTGAAGAATTTAGGGACGGCATCGTCTTTGAGTATGAGCCGTGCCTTCATCTTTGTGCATTGTCCGAGTCCAGGTACGAAAACAGCCGGAAACTGGTCAAGGACCTTCTGCAGGTTGTTCTCGCATTTGCTGACCATGTTGCAATCCGGGGTAGATGACAATGCCATAGTTGATCCATCGTAGATCAAGGCGTTCATGGCAAGCTTGAAAGCATGAATCCAATCAATGGCGCTCAGGGATGTACCTTCTTTACCAACGGCGATCAGCGGCAACATCTGTGTCATACCATTACAGGAAACGGCGACAGTGCATTTGCCTTTCATGGGAATGGGTTGTCGTCCGAATCCGAAAAGGCGGATGTTGGCCGGTTTCAGTTTTGGCAATCTGATCCTCTCCCAGATGTCCTGACCCACTAGCGACAGTCGCACCAGTGTCCACCTAGAACTGTAGATCAACGTTCGAGACCCGCAGCGAAATCCTCGGTTTGTCGGTGATCGTGGATGCACCAAGCACTTCAATAGTTACAAAATTTTGAGATAAAAAAAAACAAGTCTGCAATTTATCCCATCAGATAAAGCAGAAAAAGAAGTTTAATTTGACACCTAATTCACTTTCATATCTTCAGTATTAAGAAAGTTATGACCATTTTCATACTCGGAAATTAGCATCTTGTTCCCCATTGCCTTTCAATTGACTTGACTCAAAAGCTGTGATCTTGAATCGTTAAAAGCCCATAACTTTGTTAAAAATTAAGAGAACTCAATGAAATTTCCAGTTATTATAGATTGAAGCATTCTGAAACAAATATGAAACAATCTTACTTGGATGACCTGAAATTAAAGCATATAATTAGTTAGTTATCTAATTATAGCTAATTACAACATTCAATGAGTAGATCTAAACATCTATCCATTTCTTAAGAAAAGATAAAGTTTTTTTAAATTGCCTATGTGTCCAAATAACATTCACACAATAATCCACAATATAACATAATTTTTAAATCTCATTTTCATGAATTTCTGGGCCAAATGGAAGGAATTTAGTGTTTAATGCCTGTAAATTAATGGCCATTTAAATCAACTAGCGAATTTTAGTAGAATACGGTGGATTGGAACGTTGTGGTTTGCTGTGAAGTCGGTATGAAAAAAAAACATTTCATACATTTTTTGGACCCCATTTCGCAACATGAAAATATTATTAAAGCCGCCATAAAAACCAACTTTTAATATGAAAATAAACTGTGTACCTTTTTTACTCCCCTACGCAAAATCCTTCCCATTATTGGCGCTCACGGCTTTTGAAGATTTTTAAATTACTCTGATAATAAATAATCTAGCGTAATTTAAAAATACCTTCATTAATGAAATGTCGGAGCGATTTTTCTTCCGCAACGAAATCGCCCGACATTGATCGATTTGCCCAGTCTGAAGATAAACGGCACTTTAAGCTCGCCCCCCTCTGAAAGGCGCCAAAGTCGCGCACACGAGGAGCGGCAGAACTGCAGCACTGCTCAAGGTAAGTTTTGTAACATACCTACAATAGAAATCGTCTCCGCGATTTGGTCGACTGTGATTTGCGCTTTCTTGCCCTTTTGCAGCTTTCCTACGGATTGACACATTGCCTGGAGATGACCTTTTTGGTACCAGGCATAATAAACGGACGATATACGGGCACTCACAGTGATGATGAGCAGTCGAACGGCACCGGTAGCAGGATTATGATCCTCCCCCCACAGGGGGACCACTCTTCTGAATCGGTCTCACCTTCTCGGTATTTGCACTGGGTTGATCAAATGGTTTCAGACATCGTGGACGAGTCTGACGCAGTGCATGCACCTCCTGAGGGAGCTTTGATGCTGTTTCGCCAGCCATTTTGTGCAGTTCTTTAATCAGCAGTTCGGCCATCTTAGCACAATGATGCGTCTGATTCCTTGAGAATCGCCTGCTCGATGAATGTGTGCCTGCAGCTCATGACCAGTCTATCCCGCAATGCATTGTCTTGGCACTTTTCGCAGCATTGAGTTTTAAACTCACATGCCTTTGCCTTGGTGCAAAGTTTGGCAAGAAATTTGGTAATCGATTGCCCTTTCTGTCGCACCGTCCGGTAGAAATCAAAGCAAGCTGTGAGGAAATTTTGACTTTCTTCGATATGCAGCTGCAAAGCCATTGTGATTTCAGTATATGAGGCTTCAGTTACTTCTGTAAGTATATTTTGAAGCAGTGCAAAAGTTTCTGGAGACATTGATGAACACAAGAGAGCCTTCTTCCTCTGGTCAGTCATAATTGCCATACTTTCAAAATAAAACTCATTGAAGCGCATTAAATACGACGACCACCTTTCTCGCTCAGGATCAAAACAATCGAATTGCCGTGACATGTTAGTTTGAGTTCCATTTTTTTAAAAACAAAAAATAGGCTCTTATCTGGGTCTTTGGAGGCGTGGGATCAAATCCCACTCCTGACACCACTTTCGTGTTCGTTTTCTAGGTCTGCACAAAACTTGAGTCTTTAGTTTACAACAGAAGTCTTTAATGTTTCACTCAATGCTGGCAGCAAGACTAGCTGGCAGCAACTCTAAATGGTGGCCGATTAGGAAAAGGGGAGATGCAGCGCGACCTGGGTGTCATGGTACACCAGTCATTGAAAGTAGGCATGCAGGTGCAGCAGGCAGTGAAGAAAGCGAATGGTATGTTAGCTTTCATAGCAAAAGGATTTTAGTATAGGAGCAGGGAGGTTCTACTTCAGTTGTATAGGGTCTTGTATAGAGACTACACCTGGAGTATTGCGTACAGTTCTGGTCTCCAAATCTGAAGAAGGACATTATTGCCATAGAGGGAGTGCAGAGAAGGTTCACCAGACTGATTCCTGGGATGTCAGGACTGTCTTATGAAGAAAGACTGGATAGACTCGGTTTATACTCTCTAGAATTTAGGAGATTGAGAGGGGATTTTATAGAAACTTACAAAATTCTTAAGGGGTTGGACAGGATAGATGTAGGAAGATTGTTCCCGATGTTGGGGAGGTCCAGGACAAGGGGCCACAGCTTAAGGATAAGGAGGAAATCCTTTAGGACGGAGATGAGAAGGACTTTTTTCACACAGAGAGTGGTGGGTCTCTGGAACTCTCTGCCTCGGAGGGTAGTTGAGGCCAGTTCATTGGCTATATTTAAGAGGGAGTTAGATGTGGCCCTTGTGGCTAAGGGGATCAGAGGGTATGGGGAGAAGGCAGGTATGGGATACTGAATTGGGTGATTTGCCATGATCATATTGAATGGCGGTGCAGGCTCGAAGGGCCAAATGGCCTACTCCTGCACCTAATTTCTATGTTTCTAGTTACAATGTCTGCCCGCATACTGTCTGTCGACAGGATAAACTATCTACAAGACATCTCCCTTTGTCCTGTGCAGCACCACCTGCTGCACAGGAGGAGCAACGGGTCCTCCCACCCCACACAGTCCACCAAACATCACAATATTCATAAAATATCAGCAACCAGATGCAATGTGCAAGACATCTATGTAAGAATAGAGAATCGTTAATGCATCACAACCTTTGATTGGGTTATGATGCATCGAGTACAAAATGTGCTTGAGTTGAACTCTACTTCTGAAATCTGGTGCAACTCAAGTCAATGGAGGACAAATTTCTACATCTCAATCCTCCAATATCTATAACATTTCTTTAATATCCTCAAGACATCCCAGGAATGCACATTTGAGGGAATATGATAAAAATGAAATGACCATTTTGAAAAGGCTTCACAATCAATAGTAAGATGAACTGATTATATCTAATTATTGTAGAAACACAGAACTACAGATACTGGTTTCAAAAAAAACTTTACACAATAATTAGATGTAATCTTATTATCGATTTGGGACCTGAAACATCGCCAATCTTTGTTCTCCAGGGATGCTGCCATACTCACTGAGTTACTCCATCACTTCGTATATCTTAATCTAATTATTGTTGTACTTTTAACTTACTAGTATTAAAGATCAACTTTTTGAGCCTTATACATTTTTCCCTTTCAGGTGCTGACAGGTTTGTCTCATGTCTTTATTTCCATTTCTATTTTACAGCTTTGCAAGTTTTCTTTACATCTTTTAAATGACGTTACTTTTTTCTACTTACTCATCACAATCAGTGACAGGTCTCTGTTCAAAATCTTGCTTGTCCTTGGATTCTTGCGTTTCCTTTGATGAATCTGTTCTTGGCACTACAGGCTCTGGCACACTCATTGGTTGATTAGTAGCCTTTCTACATGTCACAGGCAAAGATTTTGGGGCATGCTGCTGATTAGTTTCCGGAAACCCATTTCTATTGTAAGCATCAGAGATGTCTCGAGACCCTTTGGCGCAAGCTGTGTCATTGCTCATATCGTTCTTTTGACTATCCAGATTCCTAGCTTTGATGTTAACATTTATTTGATCAGCTTTAATGTTATCAAACTGAGATGCGTTGATATTTACTCTAATTTCTTCCTGTGGATCATCATCTTCCACAAATATTTGTCGCCTGACTTTTTCCTACAATATAAAATATAACATGCAAGTTACATTATTTTACAATGTAATTACATTTGTTTTCAATAACTAAAATATAAGAAAAATATTTCAGATTCTTTTTGGATGTAGGTATCACTGCCAAGGTCGAAAAGCAGATAATAAGCTGCCATCTTGAACCAATGAGGTTCATGTTATATATTATGTAATTGGCTACCCCCGCGTAACTCAACCTATATGTTAATGGTGTGATCTGCCTCAGCTGGGACTAAATTAGACCAACTGCACTTCATGCAAATGCCATTTGGAAAAGCAAGAAAAAATAGCCTTAGCCCTCAAACATGATTGCCATCGAGCATCCTATATAGGAAAATGAGCCAAGACGCACATTACACAAAGGACAGAGCGATTCAGGTTTAGTTCAATACCAAAATGTCAAAATAATCTTCCAACTTGCATCCATGGCTCAAACTTTCAGAATGGGCAGTTGGATTTGTTAGGGAAAGGCAAGAAACCTTCAATCTTGCACGTTCGCATCATTCCATGCATAAGGACAAAAAAGGATAGCAAATTAGAGGAGTTGGGAGACCACAGTCAGTGTAAGAAAACAAAATTTCATAATGTAGGTGATTATATTTTTTTACAACTCCCATCCTATTTTTTTATCCTTACCATCCCACTGCAATGATTACCACTGAAGGAAGAGCTCTCTTATGGAGAATTATTAAACAGAAGATTTAGAAGAATTGCATCCAAAACTCTCTTCTGTAAATTATATTCAAAACAAAAATGAGAATGAAAATTGGCCTCAAAGTGAGGAGGGCAGGAAAAGAATTGGGAAAATATTACCTACATGTATTATTACATTAACACAAAATAGTGCAAATTAAAATGTTATAAGAATTAAGATGAACTAAATAAGTGCCACACCATTAACTGCTGATCCCGGTATTGAATTTTATTTTCTTCAGCTCCAGAACAGGGTAAACTGAATGTTGGAATAATAGAATCTTCCCCCCTGTATCCAGCTACTCTTTGGCCAAAATCTAGTTTTGTTTTTGCTGGGGTAAAATCTTGCTTTTTTCCACATCTTTTTATTTCCGCACTATCCATGCGTGGTTTATCCATGGATTGCTGTTCTCTGCAATGTTTCATGGATACACCTCCTTCATCTTTCGCCATCTGGTTCATTCCTCTAAGCAATGAATCACATAACTGAAATTTTGGGTATGCTTGCGAACTTGGTGGTGTAGTTGCACAATGTACATCCATGTCTCCAGTGTTGTTGATGAGCTGGGTTTGGGAGAGTTAATGAAAAAGTGAATAATTTTTACAATATAGTAAATTAACACAGAACCTGCAGCTAAGTACCACATGAGTGCTTGTTAATCAGGTATTATGATCCCTCTACCAACAGCCTAGGAGATATCTGTCGTGCTTACTGTGACACCACAATGCACAGTCCCTAAGTTACCAGGGTTGATTCTATTACAGTTCTCTGATCTGACTTCAGCTACCATATGAATTGGAAACTAAAACTGTTACTGCTAGTAACAGTGAGGTACAGAATGCTGAGGATAGTGTGGTGTGGTGCCGCAAAATCACTCTGGTTATTATTTACTATTTCCTGCTGGTTACTCTTTAGTGTCAGGCGTGCTTACATTGGTGCAGATTGGACAAGATTGGACCATGATGCTTCTCCCCTTCATCACACTTAAAGAATAGCAAGGGAGAAAGCAAGGACTGCAATTGGAGGTCAATGTTTACTGCTGCGATGTAAACTACCCAAGCAAAATATGAGGTGCTGTTTCTCCAATTTGCGCTGGGCCTCACTCTAGCAATGGAGAGAAGCCCAGGACAGAAAGGTCAGATTCGGAATGGGAGGGGGATATCGGGAGATATCCTTCCTTTCCCTCCCCTCCCCAGCTCTCCCACAAGCCTACTGTCTCTAAACTGCTCTACACCAACATCCGTAATGCAATCCAAATCAATGGGTGGGAATCAGCCAGCTTCTCTGTAAGGTCTGGAGTCAGGCAGGGTTGCCCTCTCTCTCTCCTGTCTTGTTTGTCTGCTGTATTGAACCCTTTGCCGAATCCATCAGGAAGGATGCGAGCATAAGAGGAGTGACACTGCCCGGCAGTGGGGACATTCAAGTAAAAACCTCCCTGTACATGGACAATGTCGCTATCTTCTGCTCGGATCCAGGGTCGGTCCGCAAACTGATTAGTATCTGCGACCAGTTTGAGTCGGCCACGGGAGCCAGGGTGAACCGCAGGAAGAGCGAGGCCATGCTCTTTGGCAACTGGCCCGACAGATCTTCTGTCCCCTTCACCATCAAGCCTGACTTCTTGAAGGTGCTGGGGATCTGGTTCGGGGGGGGGGCTGAGGCATGTAACAAGAATTGGCTGGAGCGGATAGCCAGGGTGGGGAGGAAGCTGGAGCTGTGGAGGCAACGCTCCCTCTCCATAACGGGAAAGAATTTGGTCATCAGGTGTGAGGTGCTCTCGGGCCTGCTGTACTTGGCACAAGTGTGGCCTGTCCCTCCCTCCTATGCCACAGGGATCACCCGGGCTGTCTTCCAGTTCATCTGAGGGTCAAGGATGGACCGGGTGCGACGGGCCACAATATACAAGTCAGCAGACAACGGGGGTAAAAGCGTGCCCAACATCGCTCTCATCCTGATGACCACCTTCGTGTGTGGCTGCATCAGGGGGAGTGTAGAGCCAAGGCACGTGGGCACCAAGTGTCACTACCTGCTGAGGTTCTACCTGTCCCCGGTGTTGCGAAGGATGGGCCTGGCGCAAATGTCATGCAAGGTGCCAGTCAGCTGGACATTGCCGCCCCATCTGTCGTCTGTGGATAGGTTCTTCCAGACCAACACTTTTGACCACATGTCCATTGGGCAGTGGTCAGCACAGAATGTCCTGCAGGGAAAGGACTCGATGGACCCGGTGGCGTGGTTCCCTGAGCAGACTGCCCAGCTTGTCTGGCAAAACGCCTCATCGCCAGAACTCACCAACAAGCACCAAGACCTGGCTTGGCTGGCGGTGAGGGGAGCCCTCCCAGTCAGATCCTTCCTGCACCGTCGGAACCTCACTACCAGTGCACGCTGCCCTCGGGACGGCTGCTATGGAGAGGAGACGGTTGCCCACCTCTTTGCAGAGCGTGGATTTGCTAAATGAGTCTGGAGGAAAATGAACAGATTCCGAACAGCTCCGTCACAGAGGACTCTGTGATTTACGGACTGTTCCCAGGGACACATTCAGAGACTGACATCGAGTGCTGCTGGAGGGTCATCAACTCGGTGAAAGACGCCCTTTGGTCTGCCCGAGCATTGTTCACCACCCAGCAGAGCGAGATGTCTGTCGGGGAATGTTGCCGACTGGCCCACTGCAGGAGTACGTGCTGAGGGACGCACTGAAGCTCGGTGCAGCCAACGCCAAGGCACGGTCACAGTCTAAGGTCCTTCCGCTGCTTGACATGGGGGAGGGGCACGGTATTGTGGAGACGCCCCTCTCAGTGGGCCACATGAGTGGCATGGGTGGGGGACACATTGTGAAAATTGGGGAAAAGAAATGTATAAACTGTATTGATCAATTTGTATAGCCTCCGAAAATGTCGGATGGATTTTCCGCAAGGTTCATGTATTGTATATATTTATCATTTGAATAAAGTCTATTTTGAAATATAAAATAAAACAAGCCTACCGTCTCCGCCTCTTCCTTTCTTTTTCCCGCCCCCCACCATTCGACATCAGTCTGAAGAAGGGTCTCAACCCGAAACATCGCCTATTCCTTCTCTCCATAGATGCTGCCTCATCCACTGAGTTTCCCCAGCATTTTTATCTACCTTCAATTTTTCCAGCATCCGCAGTTCTTTCTTAAGCATTGTTCCTGTGCAAGTAATTCTACATAAAACTACTACCCCAGCAGAACTTTAATTTACATTTTTCAAACATTGATTCATTTCAACCCAGACCTTGCCTCTCACGCTTGTCCTAATGTTTTAAGATTCTATTTCCATCTCAAATAATGTGTTTCTCCAATTATGCATCTGCCTTCCCTTGCCATGTTTATGTTTACCCTACTTATGGTGACCTTGGCCACTTTTCATGCCCTTATTTCCAGAACTCCTCGTTAATGCCCTCTTCTCTCTCTTCCTTAAAATCCATCCTCTTTTCGACATTTACTCCAATGTCTCTTCAGGCCCCACAAATCATTTTTCTTCTGATAACATGAAGAGCATTCGGAACATCTTATTAAGCAGAACTTCATAAATACATTTTTCATTAAAAAAGGAGAAAATCTAATTATACTTTGCTTAAATATTTAACCACCTCGTGCTGTTTTTCTAATGTCTCGATCCTATGCAAAAATTCGTCTGCAAATTTCCAGTAATTTCTTATGCTGATATCCTTTGGGTTTGAAGTTACTGTGTCTTCTTTGAACTGACAATTCTCCACCAGATTGTTCGATAGTTTTTCAGCTTCGAAAGAGTCAACAGTAAATACAAGAATTAGTATAAAATGAAACAAAATCAAATATCACATTTTGAAGTTAACATTTGCATTATCCTTCCACTAATATACATTTTCACAGGCACCAGGAGTTTAGCTTGATGTTGGGATATAGTTAATGTTACGAATGTTATCATTTACTGCCTTAATCTACTTAATCTACGTGGCAATGAGCTTTCTCTTTTAGTTTTACATGTCCTAAGGTAATAGAACCTCTTCTAAGTAAAGAAATCCAGGATTAGCAAATGCTAAAGGTATGGCAATATACGTCCATGACAGGATGGTTAGTGACATGGAGGGGAACTTGGACTCATAGTCGTATAGCACAGAAACAGGCTCTTCCTGCCATATCTATGCCAATTATTATGCCCATCTATATTAATCCCATTTACCAGCACTTTATCCACAGCCTTCCATAGCGTGGAAATTTAGATACTTGTTACCCTATAACAATCCTTCTCCCTTATCATGCAGGGCATTCAAGATTCCTCTGGACGAAGGTGATCCTCATATCCCCATTAAAATGCTTACCCTAAGTTTATGCCCTCTAATTTTAAATGTCTAGTCTTAATTTTGCAAGACATAATGATATTGCCCTGCAGAAACTGCCATCTTCTCCTGCATGACAGAAGCTGTGAATTTGAGAGATGCAAATTAAGATGCCTTGGTGAGTTGCTGCAGTGCATCTTGCCACAATGCATTTGTGGTAAGGAAGTGAATGTTTAAGATGGTGGATGGATTGTAGACCACAACTCTTCATGAGAGAGTAGAAGAGAACGGATACATCACCATCGGCAACGGACGACCTCAGGCGAAGGCAGAGCAGCAGCGGCTGGGCCACCCAGCATGTCCCTGTCATTGGTGGGGAATGCTACGAATCAGCAGCTGGCTGACACGTAGGTAGGGTGGTGCAGGAACCTGTAGTACCTAAGAGAACCCAGGAGGAACTGCTGAATGTGGTCTCCAAGTTCGCCCAGCCGAAGAACAGGTCAGCTTGTTGCAGCCCAAATTAGGGGCTAGCAAACTACCTCACTACACACCAGTTGCAGGAACAGGTCCTTACCAAGTCGGTCAACAAATACAAGGCCCAAACAACTGCACATCGTTGTATGTACCAACAGTCAACATGCCCATCTACGGCAACAACAGTCCCGGGATAGGGCACAGGAGCTGAAATTACAAAGATCCTGAAATTGCTGACGTCGGGGATTACTGCCTTTGCCAGGTCGGTTGACGGTGCGTAAATGACAGCAGAGCAGGAGGATGCTCTTGCGATATTAGTCATGAAGTTAACGCTTCCCGGAATATCGCCATTTAACCGACTCCTAAACCCCATATTTGCGGGGTTGTACAAGGCATCTGCGACGCCTCAACCGAGACAGCTGTTCGGTGAGTACCTGCCCATGCAGGGCAAGGACCTGGATTAGGAGACAGAGGCAGTCGGGTTGATAACCCACCTCCCTCCAGCAGGCCGGCAGTGTGCAGGCAAACATCATATGCAAGACCTCCGGGGCCACCTGAAAGACCAGTAAGGACCTACATGTCAGCAGCACCTCAACACAATCCAACGGAACACCAGGAACCAGAATGTCAAGCCCGCCAGTAACCATGGAGGTAAGGGGTCTGGTTCTCTAGAGAGTGCTGCATGTATAACCTCACAAGTAGGAGAGCGGTTATATACATTCTGGGATGCATGGGAGCTGATTGTCACTATCCCAGGGAACTAAGCAATAGACATTAGAGGCATGTAACAGCTTTGCTTGCGCCAGGAACTGACTATTAGGCATGCTGCTAAGGTAATTGGTAACTTGTAGCTACATTTTAGCTACATAATTGGGCTGTTACATTATCAAAGCTTGCAAAGAGCAAAATCTTGGCATTAATAGCAAATGTTGGTCATTTTTACGGGCCTATGCAGCCGCCAATCAAGGCATAAATTGAGCTACCATGGTGGATTAGCAATGTTTGTGATTGTTAAATCCCATCATTACGTAAAACCCATTAGCCGTGTTACAAACCGGCGCAAGCACCAATGGCTGGGACTGTTCAGATATGCTGGGAGCATGTCACGGGCTGCGGGCTTAATGCACTAATCTGCAGCATACGTATGTCCATCTTCATAGAATACCACTGAGGTGGCATATTCAAACCTTATGGGTGGTGTTGAACCTCCAAATATTTGCTAAAATTAAAGCCTAATATGGAACACCAGATATCGACCTCCTTGCGTCCAGGTTGAACCATTAGATACATATATGTGTCTCTCGAGAACCAGATCCTGGGGCAGTGGCGATGGACGAGTTCTCGCTACATTGGGGGAAATGGATTTCTATGCTTTCCCCATTCTGCCTCATCAGTCAGGTGTTGCAGAAAATGTACCCAGATTCTGGAACATAAAGGACCATCGTCATCATACAGATCGTGCAGAGAAAGTCCACTAGGAAGCAGTACCTCACCTACATAAGGATATGGGAGGTTTCTGTAGTCGGACCAAGACCACCTACATATCTGCTACGATCTCCAATGTGCTGGCATCCTCACGGGTCTTCATTATGATGAGTCCCTCAGTTACAGTGCCGTATACAGTGCCAGGAGTGCACTGTCATCCTATCTCAACATTGGAGTGGGATCTCACCAAACTATGAGGAATATGTTCTATCCATCCCTCCCCGACCACGATATTACATTACCTGAGAGATAAGGGTGTTGTTGACCCTACTATGATGGATTTACCACTGGACTTACTCACCTTTAAAGTGGTGATGGCAATGGCACTGAACACAGCACAAAGGGTCCAGACTCTACATGAATTAAACCTGGATAGAATGATCGACCCATAATAAAGTAACTTCTTTATGAAAGAGTTGCTTAAACTACACAGACCTGCGACTACAGGTCTGGAAATGGCCATCAGGAATATGGAGGCGGATCTGTTGTCAGCCATGGAAACCCACGTCACAGGGTGACGGTGCAGCTATCTCCAGATGGCTCAAGGTGGTATTTGGTGCAGCAGGTAAGACCTAAACATTTAAAAATGTCATTCTACCAAGGCTGCATCCACATCAGCGGCGAGGACCATGGAGGTGTTCATGGATCATGTCCTCGCAATAGCGGGCTGGGCCAGTGAAACTACATTTCAGCGGTTTTCATAATTAACCTGTTCCCGCAACGTTTGCGGAGTCAGTTTAAGTGCTGTCCCTAAACGTTTGTCCCCGAGTTCAGGGGCCTATTGGTGTACTAACACTAATGTTATTATTTTTCAGCTTGTTCAAGTCTGAAATACGTTAACATACTTCCTCCATCAGTATTACGGCAGTGTGTGGGCATGGACGTGATCCAGGGCATGTAATCACAGAGCTTTGAAATCTTCACGAAGTCACTCACGTGACTCCGAAATGAAATAGTAAGATTAAACGAGAACTTACCAGTTTGAAGTTTGATCTTTATTTTATGAGGAGTTGCGATGACGGGTTTCGTGCCCTCCGCTCCCAACCCTCTACTATAAGGTCAGCTGGTAATTAGAGTCTCTTCAATCTTACTATATTAGTTCATTTCTGGGTGGTTCTGTGATTCCACACCGCTGCTTTGAAGAATGTCACACATGCGTGCCTGGCAGGGTCTTCACGAAATCCCTCATCGCAATGCCTCATAAAATAAAGATCAAACTTCAAACTGGTAAGTTCTCGTTTAATCTTACTATTGACAATCTTTAGTTGCCCTAAGGTGGATTTTCTGGTAAAGATGTTTTAAAAAATCGGACAATTCACAGGAAATTAAGAATCAACCACATAATGATTCCTAGTTATATCAGTCAAAACTAATTGGATGAAATAATGATGATCATGTATGCAATATTCCCATATATCATTTATTCAAAGCAAAAAGCACCTGATTGTTTACTTACTTATGAGCTGGCAACTCTGTAGAACAAAAGTGGCTGCTTTCCTCTGCTCCTCATCCTGGGATTCAGCAACAATTTGGATCATAAGTGGAAGCCCATTGCTCTTCAGTAGCTGATACTGATGCACTTCTGGAAAACAATATATTTGAAAAGTAAAGCATCACGTAGGATCGTTGTAAAGGGTATTTCCCAAGTGTTAACTACTACATTGCTTAACTCTAGTTTTCCCCTTGGCTCAACAGAGTAATTGCTTTGTTTAAATTGGTATTATTGTTTATTGTAATGCTTCAGGATCATTCAGGTTGACATTTATGAATTTTATATGCATTTTAATCCAAATATTAAATTTGAGGCCTTTTGATTTAGTTTCCACGTAGTAATCCCAGTTTTGAAACAAATTATTCCATTTTAGGTTAAGTTAGGCCAGTTTGAATTTCATGATTGAGTTAATTGTCCAGAAATAAAACAAATACACAATGCACAAATTAACTTTGCCCCAATTCTCCACATTATCACATTAAGCTTAGAAATAATGCTGCCGACAATTAAAGTAAATAAGATTCTGAAAAGTTTTAAATCTGAAACAATGACAGTTTTTATTTCCACTGTTTAACTACAGGAGAGCCAGCCTTTGAGAAACATTATTCCCCTTATCACCATTATTTGTTTCTTACACCCGCTTACCTTCATTGCACATTGTTTTTCCTTCTTTATTCTTTTTGCACTGATTCTATTTAAATATTTTGTTTTTTCATTAAATATTACATT
This sequence comes from Raja brachyura, assembly GCA_963514005.1. The sequence goes on along the minus strand of OY740797.1, from coordinate 26,951,563 downwards.
ACACTATATATTTCTCTTTTGCACTACTTTGATGTATGCATGTACATGTATGGTATGATCTGCCTGGATAGAATGCAAAACAAAGTTTTTCACTGTTTCTCTGCACATAAAATAATAATAAACTTAAACTTAATTTTCTGATAATTGAAGTTCATCAAATTCTAATGTAAGGGAAGATAAACCACGATACTACCAATTCTATGTTATCCCACATTCTCATCCTACACACTAGGGGCACTAAGTCACACTACATCAATTAACTTTGTGATGTGGAAGGAAATCGGAGCACCCGGTGAAATCCCATGCAGTCACGTGGGGAGAATGTACAAACTCCATACAGAGAGCGCCCTTAGTCAGGATTGAACCCAGGTCTCTGACGCTGTAAAACAACAACTCTACTACTACGTCACCGCTCCTTAATTTCCTTAATGGTTTACATTAAGTACTTCTCAGAAAATGATGTCGCCTAATTACCATTACAGGGTAGATTATTATCTGAATGGTGGCCGATTAGGAAAAGGGGAGATGCAACGAGACCTGGGTGTCATGGTACACCAGTCATTGAAAGTAGGCATGTAGGTACCTGCTGGAATTTAGGAGATTGAGGGGAGATCTTAGAGAGACTTACAACATTCTTAAGGGGCTAGATGCAGGAAGATTGTTCCCGATGGGGCTAGATGCAGGAAGATTGTTCCCTCCAGAACAAGGGGTCACAGTTTAAGGAAAAGGGGGAAGTCTCTTAGGACCAATATGAGAAGATCTTTTTTTCACACAGAGAGTGGTGAGTCTGTGGAATTATCTGCCACAGAAGGTAGTTGAGGCCAGTCCATTGGCTATATTTAAGAGGGAGTTAGATGTGGCCCTTGTAGCTAAAGGGATCTGGGGGTATGGAGAGAAGGCAGGTACAGGATACTGAGTTGGATGATCAGCCATGATCATATTGAATGGCGGTGCAGGCTCGAAGGGCCGAATGGCCTACTCCTGCACCTATTTTCTATGATTCTATATAACAGTGATTTAAGTTTTAACTTTTTTCTCAATTATAGTGAGATAATAAGATCATATATTGGATTGCACAATGTGTTATATTCCAGACAGCAGAATGAATAACAACTTACACGCAGGTTGCCTGGATCACAAGTGAGATTTTATTACCAGACATTCCCTACTTATATACAACTTATTAACATATACATGAATATGCATGAATACATTACACTGCTCTCCTTTTTTAAGTATTAAATCTAAGTACACAGTTACAATTTTGTTGTTGTGATACTTGATTTAAACCCGTAGTCATGAAATCTTAAATGATAACATAATATATTTATTTAACATATTTATACATTTTCATTCTACCTAGGCAGTCAGTTACTTAACTTAAAAACCTAATCTGACTACTGGTTTACGGATCCTGCCTGATCATCTAACAGTAACAGGTGTAACAGGTTTATGTGTTGACTCAACTGTAGGCTTGTTTGGCTCTGTTTTAGTACCCTGACTTTGACCTGAGGAATCTGTTTCTGTGCCTGTACTGACTGAACTTTGTCTTTCAATCACAGTGGTCTCTTCCAACTCACTTTCAGATAAAGACTCAGGGATTAGGACTTCATGCTCAGTTTTTGGTTCATGTTTGGCTGGAATCATTTGATCAACATGAACACTTTAGATCCTATCTCCAACTTCAACTAAGTATCTTTTTGTTCCACGTACTTCCACTATTTTCCCAATATCCCATTTATCTCGACTGGACTTTTTGGGAGGACTGAGAACACAAACCTGCTCATCTGGCTTTAAGTACCTCTCCTTTTTGTGGGTCAAAATGACGCTTTTAACTTAATTGTTTTTGTTCAACCCTCAAAGCCAAATTAGGTTGAACTAGACTTAGGCATATTCTTAGCCTTCTCTTCATCAACATTTCTGCAGGTGAGTAACCTGTTGTGTGTGGTGTGTTCTGTACTTCAGCAAGAAACTGGTCAAATGATGTTTCATGCTGAGCAACCCTGCAAAACCTGTTTCTTGAGAGCTTCTTTGACTATTTTAACAGACCTTTCCGCCACCCCGTTGGACGCTGGATGGTATGGAGGAACAAGTGTGTGTTTTACACCATTCCGCTGCATGAACTCTTTGAACCCGTTCTGAATGAAATTGAGGCCCGTTATCAGAAACAAGTTCTTCCGGTAAACCATGGCATGCAAAAATGGATCTCAACTCATCTATGGTATGCTCAGTAGTAGTGCTTGACCCCATATGTTTAACCTCAATCTATTTGGAATGATTATCTACTAGCACCAGAAAGTGATCATTACCCTTTTCGCAAAAAATCGACATGAACTCTCTGAAAAGGTCTATTTGGCCATGACCTGGGTTACAGTGGTGATTTTGGTGGTTTATTCGAGCAATTATGGCTCGATGTCACTGTCAATACCAGGCCAATACACAAAACTTCTGGCAATTGACTTCATGCTTACTATGCCAGGATGTTCGGCATGAAGTTCGTTCATAATTTTGTTTCTCAAAGATTCTGGTACAACCACTCTGTAACCCCACTTAATGCATCCCTGCTCACATGATAATTCATGGCGTCGATTATGGAAAGGCTTTCAGAACTGAGTTCAGAACTGAGTTCAATCCACTATCGATTTCAGTTCAACCATACAATGTCTGTTCATATACCCACTTCAGCACATTGTCTTTCTTTGTTTCTGCTGCAATTTATGTTGCAGCCACTGGAAAGTCTTCATCCACAACTTGTAGTGTGTAGATTGAGTTCTCACTTCCCACGTCAGAGTTCTCATCGGGATAAGATCAACCGGGACAATGCATCTGCAACTGTGTTGCACTTGGAGCTTCTGTACTCCACCTTGTAGTCATACTGGGACAGCAAAATTACCCAGCGCTGCATCCTTGATGCCGCCATGGAAGGTATAGCTGACTTGGGACCAAGTATCACTAGTAGTAGCTTGTGATTAATCACTAGGGTGAATGGTCTGCCGAGAAGAAACTGATGGATTTTCTTGATTCCGAACATGATGCTGAGTGCTTCCTTTTCTATCTGTGCATAGTTGCGTTCACTTGATGACAGGGTGCGTGATGCAAAAGCAATAGGCTTTGCCTGTCCGTCATTCATTACATGGGAGGTCACTGCACCTACATCAAACTTGAAGCATCACAAGCAAGTTTCATTTTGCGTGTCGTATCGTAGTGAACAAGGAGTTTGTCATTTGTCAAGTTTTCCTTGCAGATGTCAAATGCATGTTGCTGTTCCTTTCCCCACGTCCATTTCACATCTTTTTGTAGTAGATGATGAAGTGGCTTTAGCTAAATCTGGAAGGAATCCTGCATAGAACTGCACCATCCCAAGGAATGATCGTAGCTCTGACACATTGTTGGGTTTTGGAGCATTCACTATTGCTTCAACTTTCGCCTTCACAGGGTGAAGTCCGTTGGCGTCCACTTTGAGTCCAAGGTTGACCACCTCTGACTGCGCAAATGCACATTTACTTCAACACAATTTGACATTGTGGCAGTTCAGTTGTGTGAGAACTTGCTCGAGGATTTCAAGATGTTCTACCATGCCCTCTGCGAATATCGGTAGGTCATCCTGGTTGCACACACAGTGCGGAATGTAATATTTGGTCCATGACAGATTGAAACATTTTCAGGGAGGATTTCACACCATAAGGCAGCTTTGTATATGAATACAAGTCCTTATGTGTGTTGATAGTCAAGTACTGCTGACTTTCCTTTTCGACATTGAGTTGGGCGTCGGCGTGAGACAAATCCAGTTTAGTGAAGACTCTTAATCCGCTAACTTCTGCACACAGATCTTGCGAGATTGGTGACGGATATTGTTTGTCATCAACGGCTTGGTTGATTATGACTTTATAGTCACCACATAGTCGACCAGTTTTGTCGTCCTTGCGTATGGCCACAATTGGCGCTGCCCAGTTACTCTGGTCTGTCTTCACGAGTACTCCATTACGCTCTAACCTGTCGAGTTCTTCCTCCACTTGTTGCTTTAGTGCATATGGTACAGGTCTTGGTCGACAATACACAGGTTTCACATCTTGCTTAAGTCAAATGTGTGCAGAGTACCCTGTTATTCCCATGTAACTGTCAGCAAAAATGTTTGCATGTTTGCTTATGACATTTTCAAGACGTGATTTGGACAAATTGACGCTGAAAATGTTCTTCCAGTCTAATTCTATTCTACTCAGCCAATCCTTTCCTAGGAGGTTTGGTTTATTTCTGTAGCTGGCTATTATGATGGGCAGTGTTGCTGACTGACCATTATGCTGAACTTTACAGTTCATTTGTCCACGTTTCCAAAACTTTGCCCGAGTAGGTTCTCAGCTTGACCTTACTCTCAAACAATGGTATTTGTGGGAACTTTGTTTCGTACAGGTCTCTGCTCTTGACCAAACAATCTGCTACCGTGTCAATACACATATCGATTAACTGTTTGTTAATCAATAGTTTAGTTCAAAAGTCCTTGCCTTGGCTGGTTGTAGGCTTACCGATGTTGGTTGCACAAATGGTGTATAACCGAAGTTCATTTCCATCTGGGTTCACCTCCAAGTTGTGAACTCCACTCTGGTGTTGTCACTTGTTTCCCGCAGATTGTCGGTTTCCTGTTTTAAGCTTGGCCTGACATGCTGAGGCAATATGGCATTTCTTCTGGCAGTTATAGCACCTGGCCATTTTGAACTGACAAAATTGGGATGAGTGATGACCGTTGCAACGAAAACAACTGGCTGAACTCGGCTCCCTGCCATATTTTGGTTTTGGTTTATTGCCTCTAGGTTTGGGACCACCTTTTGATTGTAAACGGCCACTGCAGTCCATGGTGCGCGAAACTCGCGAGCATGCCATCTTTGATGCCATCTCCATTGTGGTAACAATCTTGCATGCTTTCTCAAATGTAAGATCTGGAGTGTTCATGAGTTTGGACTGAATTTGTTCATCCACTAGTCCACAAACAAATCTGTCGCGTCGTGCGCGTCTGAGAAAGGTTCCACAGTTACAGTGTACAGTTAAGTTTTTCAAAACAACAATGTACTCATTGATTGTCTCATACTGCTTCTGATTTCTAGTGCCAAATTTATAGCTTTCTGCAATTTCCAGAGGCTTTGGGTTGGTGCTCCTCCAACTTCTTTATATGATCATTGAATGGCACGTCTTTTGCCTTTAAGGGTGCAAGAAGATTCACGAGTGTGCCGTACCATTCAAGACCAATCTCTGTGAGCAGAATCGCTTTCATGCGTTCGAAAACGGCCTTATTTGTTTCAGTTACTATCTCTCCTTCACCACTAATCTCCAATATATTGTTTGCCATCAAAAACCTGTTTGCTCTCTCCATATAGGAGCTGAATGGCTCTCTACTCTTGTTAAAAGTGCCAAGGTTTCCGATGTAGCCCGTGGATGCTGCCATCGTGTCATTTTCTTTTTTTTAAAGTCCGTTCAAAACCCCAAATTCATGACTGTTCTGGTGTAACAATTCACCTAAAACGTAGCTGTTCAAAGACTATTCAGCTTAAGGAACTCGACAAAAAAAAAAACTCTGTCTAAAATATTATACAATCCCATGTAGACACAACATAGAGATAACTGATTTTTCAGCTGCTGTTTTAAACTACAGTCCCCTACATAGAAGGATCCGTGACTTCTCAAGTCCAGCTCGCAAACAACTGCGACACAACTCCGTATTTACTGTTTAAACTGTTAAACAATACTGCGTGTTGCAGAACAGTCTTGCCCTGTATTTTAAAGAATGAGTTCACAAACTATCCCATCCTTGTCGCCAATTTTGTTATATTCCGAACAACAGAATATAACCATATAACAATTACAGCACGGAAACAGGCCTTCTCGACCCTTCCAGTCCGTGCCGACCAGAATGAATAACAATTTACACGCAGGCTGCCTGGATCACGAGAGAGATTTTATTACCCAACATTCCCTACTTATATCCAACACCAACTTATTAACATATACATGAATATGCATGAATACATTACACAATGCAGAGAGCATATATTCTAAAAACATTTGCAAAACTCTTAAGAATTCAACTGTTCCTTTTTCCCGCTAACTGGCACAGAATGGTAAAACCAATCCTACTTAACTGCATGTTCAAACATAATATATGGTCAATAGGACACAAAGTGCTGAAGTAACTCAGCAGGTCAGGCAGCATCTTTGGAGAACATGGATTGGTGATGTTTCAGGTCGAGACCCTTCTTCAGTTTCTACAATATACGATCAATTGAGTAAACACTGGAGAGTGGCTAGGGGAATCAGAACTGAGTATTCCACGTAACAAAACTGATATGATCATTTTTTTCTGTTTCACATTAGTTTTAGTGAAACTGATGCTGGCATGAATTGGCTGTGCTCATCCATGAAGAATAGATATCTTGGTGAAATTTCAAAGACTTTCCTCTGTCCAGAAACATTCATAAAAAAGTAAGCTATTTTTAGAGAGATAAGAAAAATCTAGCAATAAGGACAAAAACTTGGCATGAGATATTTACTCTTCAGAATCATGCATATTGACCTATCTTTGTAGGTAGACTATCTAAATACCTTGGATATGATTGTGAATATTAAGATGAGTGTGGAGTGATGTCTCCATTATATTTAAAGACTTGCTGTTGTAATGCTGCAGAGCTCATGACAGGATGAAAGACCTTTTCAAATATTATGTAAATACATGCCAGGGGTATTTCAGTAACTTACCACATCCATCAGTGCAGTGCCCAATAGCAAGAATAATGCCCAATTTACTTCCCGGATCAAGATCATTCTGCATTAACAGCGCCACAAGCTTGGGAACGATTGAGTATTGTGACAAGCGTAAAGCCAAGGAAGCTATCAAAAGATAATGTTAGGCATCACTTCACCCTGTTACAAAAAATCACTGCAGTTTTATATGAGTAAACATTATGAAATGGGTTTTCAAATACAACAAAAAATGTCATAGCCTTTAGCCATAAATAAAATGGAGACTTCACAATTTTTTGTGGTGTTGGAACAGTACAGTGTTGCCCAGTCAACGTCACCCCTTGTCTATGATTCACCACGTTGACAAATCTTAATCTTGAGATGACTGAGATGACCAAAGACATCAGAAAATAGCCAAAGGGCTAATAGAGTTTAATGTAGAAGCAGGGAATTGCAGATGCTGGTTTACAAAAGAAGACAGAATGCTGGAGTAACTCAGGGTCAGGGAGCATCACTGGAGAAAAAGGATAGATTTTTCAGGTTAGAACCCTTCTTCAGACTGAATGTGTGAGAAGGCTGAGAGGGTCTGAAGAAGGGTCTGCAGAAGAGAGGAGGGGCAGTTCAAAGCCTGGAAGGTACATTGTTGGACTAAGGCCAGAGATGAAAAGACAGGAGGTGTGAAACAATACGCAACCCCTCAACCACTTTCTGTCTTTTTGTCTCTGGTCTTTGTCCAACCATCTAACTATCAATAACCCTCCTCACCCGTATCAACCTATTCCGGGCCAGACTTTGTCTTGCCCCTCCTCTTTTCTAGCTTTCTTTTCCCTCGCCTACAATTAGTCTGAAGAAGGGTCCCGTCCCAAAACGTCACATATCCACAAACGTCACCAGTCCTTCAGAGATGCTGCCTGATCTGCTGAATTATTCATCACTTTGTGTCCTCTTTTGTAAACCAGCATCTGCAGTTCCTTGTTTCTACATCTGAGTTCCACCAGCTGTTTGGCTTTCACACATGGAACCTACAGTTATCTTACTAAATTTACTTTCACTAGTTCTAAATGCTTCTGCAAATCACTTTTATATTCCTTATACATTTCCTCTAATCATTTTTGCTCTTTTAATCAAATTTCATTTGCGTAATACTAAATGACTCCTAATTTTCAGGCTTGGTTCTTTTGCAGGCAACTTCTCCATTTTGGATCTAATATTACCCTTGACTTTTCTTAGCTTTTGAAATCGAAGTAGATTGGTTGGAAAATTAAAGGAAGTTAAAAAAAGGGAAGTAGGCTATTAAATAAAAACGCCATGTCATTTTTAGAGATGTAATTTGATAAAACAATAATTTAATACTTTTTTTACTAATATATTTAGTGGATGCAATCTGAGTTTTGCTGAAGGCAAGAGGGATTAAAGGAAGAATACGTGGTGGAGGGGGTCACAAGAACATTGGACAGTACAGGGAGTACCTCAGGTTAACCAGCTGTTCAAAATAAAGCTAATGAAATTCTAATATTGATTTCTGACCCTGATACTACAGGATTACTGTCAAAGGTCTATGAAGGGACAACATTGCTTCAGGACTGCCTGATGTGATAAAATACAAGTACAATGCAGTTATTCATATTATGTTTTAGAAATAACAAAAGGATAGGAAGAAGCAAACTACAGATGCCAGTTTACAAAAAAAACATAATCTACTGCAACCAGTGTTTCCTCACATCAGTGAGACCAAACGGAGACTTAGCGACCGTTTTGCCGAACACTAGTTACTATCTATTTTAACTCCCCTTCCCATTCTCATACTCACCTTTCTGGCCTGTGGCTCCACCATTGCTAGAGTGAGGTCACATGCAAACTGGAGGAACAGTACCTCATATTCCACTTAGGTAGCTTACAACCCAGCAGTATGACTACTGAATCCTCTACTTTTAGATAATGAATCTCAACACCCCTCTCTTAACACACTCCTCCCCCACCCCCGCTTCCCTTGCCTCACCTGGACGCACACCAATTCACCTTCCCCCTCCCCCCAACATTCCTTTCTCTGGCTTCACAGTTTGTACTTCTATCTGACACCTTTTGTGTTTTCATCCCTGGCCTTTGTCCAACCATCTGCGCATCAAAACCCTCTGTAGCTTCAGGGGTGTCACTGGGTTCAGTGGTGACCATACCAACACTCGCAGTAGGGTGAACTCAACACAATATATTTTATTTACTGTGGTAAGAAAGTCCAGGACCGCGTGAGGGTGTTGTCCTTTGCATCATAGCGTCTCTGCGCTAGGGCTGGTGATCTTAGGCTTGTCCAGACAGCTCAATTCTGGTCTGCGATGGAAGAGGCATGGTGATCTCAGGTTTCTACCTGAATTTCACCCTTGCCTTGAGACGAGGGAGTCGCAGTCTCAGGCATATCCTGACAACTTAACTTTGCACTTGAAGAGGTACTCTGATAGTCTCTGGATTATCCTGGTTGTCCGCCTCTATATGTGGGAGCAGTCCCTCATTGTCCATGGGCAGGAAAAGGCACTGGCGTCTCAGGCTTGTCCCGGCATCTCCGTCTTAGCCTCAGTAGAGATAATGACAGTCTAGGCATTCTTCCCAGCAGCCCAGTCTTGGCCATACGCTGATTGCCTCAGGTTTGTTCCAGTGACTCAGTCTTCCTCAAACCTGTGACAGGGGAACACACCTAGCAGCGAGGCACCCAACTTTCTTTCCCTTCCTTCTTCCTCTTCCTCTAGTGTTGCATCTTCACCCTTTCCCTTCACCCGTCTGGTTGGAATGCCTGCGATTTATAAGTAGTATGCTATAATCTTTCAGTCAGGTCTCGACTTGAAACAACAACTATCCGTTCCCTCCATAGGTGATGCTTGGCCAGTGAATTATTTCAGTAATTTTTTTCCACACAATTTGAGAAAGTTGTTTCATACTCCCTCCCAATTAACATAGTCAGACATCGTGGTTTCCTGCAGTTTTCTTGAAGTTATTGTGTGGCAAAGATCATGACCACAGATCTCCTGCATGGGTAGAATCCACACTCCAGGATCAGTTCTTTCAACCTAAGAGGAAGCGATGACCTTTTCTATGAAAGACCGCAGGTAGACCTTTCTAAAGTTGCCATAGTTGGATGTCCCATATCGTGAATATGATCGTGATTATATCGTGCCCTGCAATATCCTTCAGATGTGGACAATAAGGGTATGAACTTGTAATTGAAGCTCTTTACCGCCACTCTGCTTTCGAGGGCGTTATTTTTGCTTGTTATTATTATCTGGGTTATAATTTCTCGACTTCTTGTCAGTAGGGAGCGGTGTCAAGGCATGCCTGCAGAGATTATTATGGGACGGAGTCAAAGACAGAATGGTGGTTAAGGAGGTTTCCGAAGTCATCTTTCAGCAGACTTTCTCGCTCTTGTTCCTGGCTCTCTGCAAGCTGGACCCTTGAGGTGTGAAACTCTTACAACGCTGAAGAACCCATGCATATCATGAAAGCTTGTTTTACCCCCTGCGTACGCTCCATCTTCCAACTTTATTTTAGGTCCCAGGATTTCCTGCTCAATTTGTACGTTAAGGAGCTGCAATGTTGTTTCTTGTCCCTTGGGGGGAAAGGTGCATCTTCCAATCTTAATCTTAGGGTAGCAATTGATTAGCTCGATCTCCTGATCATTCTCATAGAGTTATATAACATGGGAAACAGGCACTTCACCTCAACTCGGCTTCGAATCATTCCAATATATTGAAATAGTAATGAGTTTCTTCACGTAAAGATTATGGTGGACATGAGGGAAGTCCATAAGTTACGGACACTTTGTGAATCCTGTAGGCTGGGTTTTATCTGAGGCATTGTCCAAAAACAGCCCGCTTTGTCTGGTCTTTTACCTATTCGTGACAATGTTTTCTTAATGGTGATGCATTAAGGCTCTGACCTGCTTGATGAAGATATATTCTAGAAACAAGAAATTGCAGATGCTGGTTTACAAAAAGAATGCTGGGGTCAGGTAACATCTCTGGAGAACATGGGTGGGTTTGAAAAAAGGTCCCAACACGAAATGTCACCTATCCATGTTCTCCAAAGATGCTGCCTGACACACTGCCCTCCAGCACTTTGTGCCTTTTTGTTAGCTATATTCCAGCAGGTGCCAAGTTTTGACAGCATTGTTTGGTGTGTGGCAGGAAGCTGAAGACGGGGCATTTTTGATGTTTGGGTAAAGTTGGAGACCAGTATGTTTAACTGTGCAGTCGGAGCTATGGGCACTTTGAGAGAAAACTGACCCTGCTGGCAAACCACTCTCAAAAACACATACACACATCCAATGGTCAGTTAATTCTTGCTGATTATTGATCCCATTTCCAAATACAAACACTTTGCTGTCACCAACCTCCATCCATACTCTAACAAAGTTGAGATCAGCTAATACAGACCAAGATTCCAAACTGGGACTTCCTGTACTGCACAGCTTAACCCTTTATTTCTTTCACCCGCAGTTTGCTAAGGAAGTATATTTTCTAAAGATTCAAATGGATCTCTTTAAATCTTGGAGATTAAAATAGTCAATTACTCACAATTATCTGAAATGCAGGAATCCAGAGTTTTTATCACAGAAATTGCCAACTGCACATTGGAGTGATATGTTAGAGATTCATCTGCTAAGTTCACAGCAGCCTGAGCAAGAGTATCCAGTCCACCAACTTTACAAAAATAGTTCTGTGCATATGCTTAAGAGAAAATTATAGAAATGTTAAATGCACATGTAGTATCAGAATTTGTCTTCTGCAAATTTATCATTGAAAGAGTTGCCTTCAGCCCAACAGCAATTCCAGTTTAGTTTAGTTTAGAGATACAGCATGGAAACAGGTCCTTCGGCTCACCGAGTCCACGCCAACCAGAAATCCTCGTACACTAGCACTAACACGAGGGACAATTTTTACCTAAGCCAATTAACCTTCAAACCTTTTCGTCTTTGTAGTGTGGGAGGAAACCGAGAACCCGGAAAAAACCCTCATTGTCACGGGGAGAACATACAAATTCCATACAGATAGCACCTGTAGTCAGGATCAAATCAGGATCTCTGGTGCTGTAAGGCAGCTGCACCACTGCACCACCGTGCCGCCCACTATTATTATATTGCACAGTTATCTGTTCTGTAAATCTGACAAACAGCGAATTGCAAATCACTTTGAAATGAGAGATTTCAAATTTCTGCAGCCCAATTAAGGTAAATCTTGGATCAAACCCATTGCCTATATCTACAGGCACAGATGTAACATGGGGAAGTTTAGAACGAAGTATATGTAATATTATTATTGCACTTAGATTGGAAAGCTAGGATATTTCCTGATCATATCTATCATATTGCGTTAAAAATGGTTTATTTGATCATTTGTTTTATCATTTTTCTTAGAATAAGTTATATATAGCAGAGCAAAAATCTCTATGCTGGGTCTCTGTCTTATTTAGAAACGTAGAAATTAGGTGCAGGAGTATTCGGCCCTTCGAGCCTGCACCGCCATTCAATATGATCATGGCAAATTTGTGCTATATGTGAATTTTCTTAGACATCTACCAGTCATGGTCTTTCTATGAATCAATGAAAACATCTCCACATCTTCCCATCTCCTCCCCTTTCTGCAGAGACCGTTCCCTCTGTAACTTCCTGGTCAATTCGCCCCTTCCTACCCAAACCACCCCCTCCGCTGGTACTTTCCCTTGCAACCGCAGGACATGCTACACTTGTCACTTTACATCCCCCCTCGACTCAATCCAAGGACCCAAGCAGTCTTTTCAGGTGAGGCAGAGGTTCAACTGCACCTCCTCCAACCTAATCCGCTGTTCCAGGTGTCAACTTCTCTACATGGGAAGACTAAGCGCAGGCTTAGCAATCGCGTCACCCAACACCTCCACTCAGTTCGCAATAACCAACCTGATCTCCCGGTGGCTCAGCACTTCAACTCCACCTCCCATTCTGAATCTGACCTTTCTGTCCTGGGCCTCCTTCATTGCCAGAGTAAGGCCCAGCGCAAATTGGAGGACCAGCACCTCATATTTCGCTTGGGTAGTTTACACCCCAGCGGTATGAACATTGACTTCTCCAAGTTGAGATAGTCCTTGCTTTCTCCCTCCTTCCCCTCCCCCTTCCTAGCTCACCCACAAGCCTACTGTCTCTGCCTCTTCCTTCCTTTTTCCCGCGCCCCCCTCGACATCAGTCTGAAGATGGGTCTTGACCAGAAACATCGCCTATTTCTTCTCTTCATAGATGCTGCCTCACACGCTGAGTTTCTCCAGCATTTTTGTCTACCTGCATTGAACAACATCAGTTTAGGGGATGTAAGCAAGAGTTATTAACATCACTGGATTATGGTAAGGGTTTTGACAGCAGCCAAAAGGCTTGATGCCTGGTGACCTTTCAAACTGCATTCCTCAGCAAAATCATCCTAGCCAGTCACGAGCATGCAAAGCTGAAGGCCCAGGCACACAACTGAACTGATTGAAAATTGCCCCCTCTAATTCTTTACCTATTACATCTCATTATAAACATGTAACTACCTTACAGGCAAATACTTACAATTGTTGGCTACTGTGAGTCCAATAAATGCACAAATAGGACGAATTATTTCTTGCCTGATGCATTTTTGCAGACACTCCTTTGCAAATGGAAAGGCTGCTGTACATAGTCTCTGGTTATCTTCTGCAACAGTGACATAAGTGTCAGTACAAGTGACATTGTAGAAGCACAAGTCAATTTGACAAAATTCAGATTCCTTTTAAACCCGTTTTCTCCCTTCCCCTGGGGATGATGACACATGCAATAGTATGGTTTTGCCTGCATAGACTGCCATCTGGTGCCTTTTCTATTCAGCCTAGATACTGAAAGCTGGCAGGTTCCTCTTTTGTAACAGCCATAATTATGGAGTCGATTCTATTTTCAACCAATGAGCACTTTGTCTGTGAGAATTTACTAAACAGCAATATTTTCTCATTAGTTGAGTGCTACTGAGGCTAAGCAAGTGTTTTATTACCACCCCTAATCACAGCAACTGACTCAAGCAGCTTCATGTTTTCATTTCTCCTGCAATGGTTTGTTTAAATAAAAAATGCTTATCTTCAGACTGAAGAAGAGTTTTGGCCCGAAACTTTGCATATTTCCTTCGCTCCATAGATGCTGCCTCACCCGCTGAGTTTCTCCTGCATTTTTGTCTACCAATAGTTAAATGTAATGAGCAACACCTAATCATTCCAGAAAATCATTCCAGTAGTTTCAATAAAATCAAACTATGCTGCCCAAGAGGTTAGTCGAGGTATGGGTATGCTATGCAGAAAAATAAAGCCCCAAGTTCGAAGCCTCATGCGTACCAAATTACTAATGACAGCCAGGAACCATCATTGTTCTCAGCACCCTGAGGTCACAGAGGGGCAAAAATAAATCAGGAATTTTCCTACTGAATAATGACTGCCAAATGAAAGGTCACTTTTTTATCACTTAGTTCTAGTTGAGAATGTACTTTCGAGTACAGTAACCTGCCTATAATCACTACACCCAGTAACATATTTGAAGAATGATCCTGTTTAAATGATGTATAAGAGAGACCTTCTGGTGAGTTTAGAACCAGCAATATGTGAAACATAGAAACATAGAAAATAGGTGCAGGAGTAGGCCATTCGGCCCTTCGAGCCTGCACCGCCATTCAATGTGATCATGGCTGATCATCCAACTCAGTATCCCGTACCTGCCTTCTCTCCATACCCCCTGATCCCTTTAGCCACAAGTGCCACATCTAACGCCCTCTTAAATATAGCCAATGAACTGGCCTCAACTACCTTCTGTGGCAGAGAATAGTAAGATTGAACGAGAACTTACCAGTTCGAAGGTTGATCATTATTTCATGAGGAGTCGAAGTGAGGGATTTCGTGAAGAGCCCGCCGGCGCGCATGCTCGACATACTTCAAAGTAGCGGCGTGGAATCACAGAAACCAATCAAGAAATGACTTCACATAGTAAGAATGAAACGACTAAGATTACCAGCTGAAGGTGATTGAGGGTTGGGCGAGGAGGGCACGAAATCCCTCACTTCGACTCCTCATGAAATAATGATCAACCTTCGAACTGGTAAGTTCTCGTTCAATCTTACTATTTCATTTCGGAGTCACGTGAGTGACTTCGTGAAGACTTCAAAGCTTCTGTGATGACACGCCCTGGACCACGTCCATGCTGTCACACCACTACCAGGGATGGATGGGAGGAATAACTTGCTGACTAGTCCATACTGCAAAACAAAGCATATTTATTAACAAACAAATCAAAACCCCTCATTCGGGGACATCTCCACGTTCTTGCCCCGCATCTAGCACGGCTTCTGCGAACTGTAGAGGCGCAGCAACGGGCCGGTTGTAGAACCGCTGGAACACCGTCTCATTAGCCCATCCTGCTGTGGCGAGAATATGGTCCATGGGCACCTCCATGACCCTCGCCGCCGACGTCGATGCAGCCCTGGTGGAATGAGATTTGAACACATTAGTGTCGATACCTGACTTACCCAAGACGACTCGAAGCCACCTGGATATCGTCTGTGTTGTCACTCGATGGTGAGGTCTCTTATGAGTGACAAGCAGGTATCTCTCCATTCCTCTGATGCTTGCCGTCACCTTGACGTAGTAACGGATATGGGAGGCTAAGCATAGCCTAGCATCGGCGGGGTATGCCGGGAACTTCAGCTGCAGCCCTGTGCACCCAGGTCTGTGTTGCTTTAGTAGCTCGTCAACAAAGAAAACTACTTCTGTGGGGGTAGACATCATTCTGTCGACACGTAGTTTGTGGAGTGTCTGTACCCTCTGTGCTGAAGTCAGCGCTAGTAACATCACCAGCTTCATGGTGAGTTTGTCCAGCTGGAGCCCTTCCATGGGGGACCACGTCCTGAGCAGAGTTAAAACGTCCCTGACATCCCAGGTGATATTGTAACGTGGTGTAGGCGGATTCGTATTGAAAATACCCCGCATGAGCCTGGACACTAGCCTGTTGGATCCCACCTCAATATTGAGGTAGAATGATAGAGCGCTCCTGGCGCTGTTGATGGCACTGTAGCTTAAGTGTTCATCATGGTGCAACCCCGCGAGGAATTCCAGGACGTCGGTTATAGTCACGGCATCGTACGTGATGCGAGAGCGGCTGCAGAAGGCTTCCCACTTCCTGATGTGAGAGCGGTATCTTCGCCTTGTAGACTCTCGGCACGACGCCGCAATGGTATCCATGGTCCGGGTAGAAAGGCCGTATTGTTCTAAAGGCCGATTCAGAATCTGCAAGCCAACAAATTTAAATAGCCATGGCAGGGATGTGGCTCCCCTGAAACAGGGTGAGTAACTAATTCTGGGCTACCCTGCAAACGGACCCAAGGTTCACTGAGCGTGTCAAAGACCATCGGATACCACGGCTGTGTAGGCCAGTCGGGTATGATAAGGATGCCCTTGGCACCGTCCATCTGAATTTTACGTAATACCCGACTGATGAGGCAAAACGGGGGGAATGCATAGAAAAAGCAATTCCCCCAGTCTAGCGAGAATGCATCTAACGCTATAGCCCCAGGATCTGGTTCCCACGCGACGTAGGTTGGTACCTGATGGTTCAACCGGGACGCAAAAAGGTCAATGTCCGGTTTCCCAAATTTGGCTGTGATTTTTGCAAAAATTTCAGGATGTAACATCCATTCAATATTATCATTGAACTTGCGTGACCTGGCGTCCGCCACAATATTAAGCTCACCTGGCAAATAGGTAGCTGAAATCCAAATGTCTCTCTTGACACACCAGAGCCAAATTGAATTAGCCAATTTATCACATGAAACTGACCTGGTACCGCCCATGTGGTTTAAATATGCCACCGCTGTGGTATTGTCTATTTGGAGCCGGACATGTGCTCCAATGATCTTGGAACAATATGCACGAAGTCCGTGAAACGCTGCAAGCAGCTCCAAATAGTTGATCCCTTGTGATACCAACATCGTATTCTCAAGGGTATCCCATCGGCCCCCACAACTAGAGAATTGATTCGTAGCTCCCCAGCCATCAGAGCTCGCATCAGTTTGTAAGTATATCATCGGTTTCGCCTCAATAATAGTTTTGAACGATTTACTAATGTGGCAAACCCACCATCGTAATTCATCCAATGCTGCAGGCGGCAGCCGCATTGATCGATCATAATGACCAGCATGCCGTCGCAACGCAGCGATCTTGGCTCTCTGCAAGTTTTGATAATGCAGAGGTCCATACCGGGCTGCCGGAAACAAAGCCACAATCTTGCCAATGACAGTAGCTGTGTGACGAATCGATGGTATACGAGTATTAATCAAGTCTGTACACACCTGTGTTACCTCCTCAATTTTGTTAATTGGTATGGTGACTCTCATGCTAATGGAATTCACCTGGAACCCCAGGTAATTAATTACCTGGGTGGGGCAGAACTTAGATTTTTCTGGATGAACAATGAACCCAAGCTGTTGGAACAAATTGACCGCAGCTGCAACCCCTTGTTGTGCTAATTCCAAGGTGTGGCCGACAATTAAAATATCATCTAAATAGGCCATAACAATATGATGTCTTTGTCTTAAATAAGCCATAATTGGCTTCACCAATTTAGTAAATAAGCGAGGGGCTGTGGTGAGCCCATTAGGCAACGCCCTATATTGCCACAGCTGATCCATCCAGATAAATTTTAAGAACCTTCTGTAATATTTTTTCATAGGTACGGTATAGTACGCATCCTGTAAATCAATGCATGCCATAAAGCACCCTTGTGAAATCAATGATTTGGCCGTTTCAAACGTGTCCATTTTAAAATGAGTATATGTTACAAAGTTATTCAGAGTGGTTAGATCAATAATGACTCTACAGCCTCCATCCTTCTTAGGTCTAGTAAAAATATTGGAAACAAATTCAACGGGCTCATGAACCGTTCTCTCTATGACCCCTTTCTGTTCCAACCTTAAAATTTCCTTATAGCCTACTGACTGTTCCGCAGCCGTTAGTTTGAAAGTACGACCCGGTCTATGCTGAGGTGGAGGGATGTCCCCATTAATAAACTCAATACTATGGCCCTGAATATTCCGTAACACATACTCATCGCTGGTAATGTCACCCCATGCACCCGCAAACAACCGCAAACGCCCACCAACATGTGGAGTTAAACAAAGAGAAAAAAGAGAACCAGATCGCCTCACCTCTGTGGTTACCGGCGGTCCCTGACACGAGTGGGTGGTCGTGGAGGTGCTGGGTTGGTTTGAGGTCGTGGCGTCCTCATTTTCCACCTCGGCTTCTGCCGAGCCTGTCCTAAAAAAGACCCCTGGGGTTGGGGTGGCTGATATCGGTTTGGAGCTGGAGGGTAATTCCTGGTGGAAGTGCTGACAGACCCTCGTGAACGGCCAAGTGGGGCTTTCGAGCTTGATGGCGTGGGGGCACTGTGAGAGCGCATGAGCCCCACGGTCTTGGCTTGTTCATCCAGCTCTCTGACCCTTTTGGAGAGGTCTTCGCCAAAGAGCTGACGGGGCGGCGGCGGCGGCGGTGGTTTGCACAACCCTGCAAACTTAGGGTTGAGCGCTGGGCGGATGCTGTTTTTCCGAAAGCCGTTTATTTCGTTTTGAGTAGCGCACAGAAGCGCCAGAGCATCCTCCTGGTCCAAATTAAGCTCCTCTCCGTCGACCGACCGCACAAAGGCAGTAATCCCGGCCATGAGGAGTTTCAGGATCCGCTGAATTTTCAGCTCCTGCTGACGGATAGCCGCACTGATGTTGCCCCATATTGGCGTATTGACCACAGGCACGTTGAGGGAATTGCAGTTTGATGGAGCCTTGTGGCGGCTCATGGCTTGTAGTAGGACTTCCTCCTGAAGCTGGTGATTATTTAGGAAGTCCACTGTGGCTGCCAACTTCGTATTGATGGGAAGCCCCAACGAATGAGGGGCTGCAAATTTGGTAGCCACATCGAGGAGGTCCTCCGCCGGTAATTCAGGCGGGGGTGGGATGGGGTCAACCACGGCCTCCTCGTCCTGCTGCTCCAGGCTGGTGTACGAAGCTGGTGATGAAGCCCTGTGCCTGTCGCTGCTGGATGCCTGTTGTTGTTGACCTTGTAGGAGAAGCTCCAGCAGCCGCTCCATCCGGTCAATACGCCCTTCACCCTGAACACTCAGGTGGTCGGAGTCCTCCGGCTCTGAAAATTGGCCGGGGCTCCTGTCATCGGCCCGCACCTCGTCGAGGCCCTGCCGGTGCCGGTAGTTGTCGTCGACAGCCGCCGAGGCGAAACTGCGCGATTCCTGCACGGGCGTGTTCAACCGCCTCCGTTTAGCGGGAGCGGAAGCCGTTGCCTCTATGGACAGATGCGGCATGGTGTCGGCACCAGCCGAAGCCTGGATACCTTGGGCCCGTGCAGGCTTGCCAGCTGCCCACATCGTGGACCTTGCCGACGCATGGTCTCGCCCACCCATCCATGGGGGGCTCGGCGACCGTGACGGGACCCCCAACTGACTCGTCCCGGCGTCGAAAGTTGGGGGGCGACGGCTGGACCTCACAGCTGCCCCGGGTCCCGTCCTGGAACCTGACCGCTCCCTGGCGGCAGGCAGAGCCTTAGCCCCAACAGGGTTAGGCTGCTGGGCTCCTGCCCTTCCCCTTCTCAGAGGGCTGCGTGAAACGGGCCGTGCAGCCGCACGGACCCTTCTGCTCGAAGCCGTCAGCAAGCCTGCTGACGACCTGGCTGCCATGGCAGAGTCGTCCTGCTCTGGCGGCACACCACACTCCTCCTCGTCGGACTCCTCCGAGCTGTGGTGTGCGGGCGGGTCCGGACCTGAAAATACAGAGCTCACCGACATCTCCGCCCTCGTTCCGGTCTGCGTTGCAGGTACCCCCGACAACTCTCGCTCCGGAACTGCTGGCCGGCGACTTCTCCTCGAACTCCGGCCTCTCCCATCCATGTTCTTGCTGTGAAGCAAACACAACAAGAACCACCAACTTAAGGTAGCATACTTACCTGCGTGGTTCCCTTATGAAGGGCTGGCGAGGAGCTCGCTCCTCCGTCAGCCGTCGCAGCAACGCGATACGACGATATGTCGAGCATGCGCGCCGGCGGGCTCTTCACGAAGTCACTCACGTGACTCCGAAATGAAATTCCAGAGACTCACCACTCTCTGTGTAAAGAATGTTTTCCTCATTTCGGTCCTAAAGGAATTCCCCCTTATCCTTAGACTGTGACCCCTTGTTCTGGACTCCCCCAACATCGGGAACAATCTTCCAGCATCTAGCTTGTCCAACCCCTTAAGAATTTTGTAAGTTTCTATAAGATCCCCCCTCAATCTTCTAAATTCCAGCGAGTACAAGCCGAGTCTATCCAATCTTTCCTCATATGAAAGTCCTGACATCCCAGGAATCAGTCTGGTGAATCTTCTCTGTACCCCCTCTATGGCAAGGATGTCTTTCCTCAGATTTGGAGACCAAAACTGTACGCAATACTCCAGGTGTGGACTCACCAAAACCCTGTACAACTGCAGTAGAACCTCCCTGCTCCTATACTCAAATCCTTTCGCTATGAATGCTAACATACCATTTGCTTTCTTCACTGCCTGCTGCACCTGCATGCCTACTTTCAATGACTGGAATACAAAATGGCAAAGCAATCTTCTTAACAAATAAGTAATTTGGAATGGAATACTTTATTGTCACATGTGACTAGGCACAGTTAAATCCTTTGCTGCATACCCAATGTATACAAATTTAACAACTGCAAAGAACAAGTTCCTATTTAAATCATTATATCAAAATTGTCAGGAAAAGTTTCAATGTAACAAAAGCACAAAGCAAAGCTGAAAGAGGAAACATTTGAATACCATTCTGTGGATTGTTGACGCAAGCACAGAGAGTACTCCCAATGGACGACCACAACTCGTAATAATGGCCAATATTTTCATGTATAGATTGCTTGTCCAACATTGGAAAACTAGTTCTGGTTAAAAAAAAAGAAAAACAAAATGTAAACCCATACTAAATTGTTAAATCTTTTCAAGTCTCTTCAAGAGACCTTTTGGGTAACTTTCATCTTTACTCATTATGCAATAGCTGATGAATGAATCATTAACATGAAAATGCAAGTCATTCATATATTGGATTGCAGGGAAATGGTGAAGGTGAAATTTACTCTCACAGTGTCGAATGTGAACATAGCTAAGTTTTTAACACACTTGGTGCTGAGTCAGAAAACTATTGGTTCATGATCTTCTCGAGCCCAAAATCAAAACTAACACACCAATGCCCATATTGAAGGATGACAGTACTGTTACATGCGCTATATTTAAAATTAACAAAGTATGTGCTCTGCCTATTTTCTGCGATTTTAAAATAACATATTTCCAAACAGCGCAGAGTAGCTACCACAATGACCCAGCAAATATTAATCCTCCAATCAAGAAGAATCAAAGTCAAGTTTATTGACATGTGCATACAATGAGGTACAGCGAAAATCTTCATTACACCAGCATCACGGGCACAAAGACACATAAACAACATACATTATATATAAAGTTACAAAAAAAAACTCTGTAAAACTGGCATTGGTGGACCGACGCTAGTTTGACAGTAACCACAGTGACACTCACAGTATGGTGAAACCACATGGCTTATTTCAATTACTGGTTTTCAAAGGAAATATAGAAACATAAAAACATTCGGCCCTTCGAGCCAGCATTGCCATTCAATATGATCATGGCTAATCAGTACCCGTTCTTGCTTTCTCCCCATAGCCCCTGATTCCGTTAGCCCTAAGAGCTCTATCTAACTCTTGAATACAGGAGCAGGTGTGGCAATCTCAGGCTTCTTCCTGCGGTTTGCTGTTAAGAGGATGTTTCTGACAGTACAGGTTTCTTCCTGGCAGCTAAGTTTTGAGCTTGGAAAGACAATGTTGGTGGTCTCTGGATTATCCTGGCATACAGTCTTTGACTCTGTGTGTGTGTGTGTGTGTATGTGTGTGTCTGTCTGTGTGTGTCTGTGTGTGCTCAATCCCTCATTGTCTGGGTCAGGAAGAGGTTTTACTGTATCAGGCTTGCCCTGGCCAGGTTCAAGTAGAGAAGATGGCTGTCTAGAGCTTCTTGAGAACAGTCCAAGTCGACCTTGTTTCTTCTTTCTTCATTTTACTTGCTGCTGCTTCTTCATTTCCCTTGCTGCTGCTGCTGCTGCTGCTGCTGCTTCTTCTTCTCCTTCTCCTCCATCTCCTTCTTCTTCTTCTACTTCTTCTCCTTCTTCTCCTCCTTCTCCCCTTCTTCTTCTTCTCCTTCTCCTCCTTCTTCTTCTTTTCCTTCTTCTGTTTCTTCTTCTCCTTCTGCTTGTCTTGTTTCTTTTCTCCTGTTTCATCATTTTCTTCTGTTTTTTCTTCTCATGTTTCTTCCTTCTCCTGTTTCTTTTTCCTTGTTTCCTCTTCTATTCCTGTTTCTTCTGTTCTTCTTCAGTTTCTATTCCTATTTATTCTATTCTGCTTTTTCTGCCCTTGTTTCTTCTTCTGTTCCTTGTTTTTAATGCTTCTGTTCCCTGTTTCCGATTCTCATTCTTCTTGCTTCTTATTCTCCTGTTTCTTCTTCTTCTGTTAATTCATCTTCTTCTTCGGTTTCATGTTTCTTCATTTTTTCTTGTTTCTTTTTTCTTCTTCTATTCCTGTTCTGTTCTTCTTCTCATCTTGTTTCTTCTTCTTCTGTTTCTTCTTTGTTCTATTCCTGTTACTATTCTGCTTCTTCTGTCTCATGTTTTTCTTCTACTTGTTTTTTGTGTGTATTGTTCCTTGTTTCTGTTGCCTGTTCTTCTGTTTCTGATTCTACTTGTTTCTTCTTCTCCTGTTTCTTCTTCTTCTCCCTTTTCTTCTTCTGATCTTTTACTGTGCTACTTCTTCCATTCTACTTCTTTTCCTATGTCAATCTAACATATAACATTATTTCAAAAATGAGATGAATTACTCCTATGACCCAGCAAATATTTATCCTTCAACCAAGAAGAGTCAAGTTTATTGGCATGTACAAAAGTGCAATGAGGTACAGGTACAACAAAAATCTTGGTTACATCAGCAGCACAGGCACACAGACACATAAACAATATACATTGTACATAAAGTTAAAAATAAAATTCTGTAAAAAGTGTAGTGTTGGGGGAACAACGCTGGGTTCGAAAGTGACACTCACAGTATGTTGAAACCACATGGTTTATTCTATTTACAGTAGTAAGAAAGTTGTGGACTGCATGGGGGCATTGCCATCAGCGGTATGAGCGGGGTCTGGTTTACAGCAGCACACCTCTCTCTCCTTGAGCCCTGTTGGCTTAGCCGGTTGGAATTTCAACAAAGAGCTGTCGGCTGCAGCACTATGGGTTCTAAATATAGCGCTACCGAATCTTCTTTATGGCTTCCTGGACGTGGTCAGCGAGGTTGATGTTATCTTTTCCCCCACTCAGGGTCAAATGAGTCTTTATGGCCACGCATGGTAAATTAACTTGGTTTGTCAGAGGTTCCAAACCTTAATGCCGCCATCAATACCACCAGAGAAAATCTGATCGCTTGTTGCTGCTAGTACTTGGTATGTGTTTTGAAATGTATGGATTGCAGCCTTCTTCTGAATGTCCCATAGCTTCACTGTTTCGTTGTCGCTTCCTGTACAGGTCCGTTGTGGTCCCCGTCAGGCTGGATGATATGAATTCACAAAGGATGTGTGACGTTCAAGTCTCTTGATCCTTTCACCCGTTTCACTGTCCCACACTGCTAGATTTGTCTGTTGATGCTTGAAAAAGTATGCTGCCATCTGTGTTATGATGCAATTCCATCACTACTTCACTGTGATTGTAGCATAATTATCGCAGCCGCCATATACATTCCAAAACAAATCGAGTTGTGCAATTCCTGCAGATGCTAGTGTTGATCCATTCAAGTGAAATTTACAACAATATATTTCTCCCTTGTGACCTGTTAAAAGCATTGGAGGAGCTTGAAGACTCGAGGTTCTAGGTCCCACCTGTAGCACGGACTGCTGTGGGCTCCCCTGCACTGAGGGCAGCTGCTTGTTGTAGGGATGCTTGGCCTGCACCAGCGCTATCTCGTTTGCTATTTATTTTTACCAAACATTTTCTATTCTATTCGGCAGATTCTGCCGACTGCGCCAAATGTTACAAGGGGACAGATTCAAGGATCTGACTAGTAAAAGGCTCACTTGTCTGTTTAGTTCCAAATTAGTTTTATTGGCAAGAGAACAAAAACAATACTAGTCTTGGTATGTGCGGGGTCCGGTTTACAGCAGCACACTTCTCTCTCTCTGCCTCCGTCCACAGCGCTGATCGCGACTCAGCCCGTTGGTGAAACCTTCCCGTACATAAACTAGCTTCTGCCGCCTGCCTTTATACAGGTAAGAAATCAGCTGTTGAAATAACCGGCGTTAAGTACTGGCCAATAGCGTTGCCCTCAAATCCATACTATAACCAATGGCAGGGGACTGCATCTGAGCGAGGTAACCCCCACCCCCCTTTGGAACAAAGCGCTATCAGTCACAGACTGGCGCGTAAAGCAATATAAAATGATAGAGACTAAAGGGCCTGTCCCAGTTATGCGACCTTGGCTCGCAAATTACGCGACGTCATGGTTGCTTGAGGCCATACGGGCACCATATGGCCGCACGGGGCCGGACTCACTTAGAAGCGCGGAGTTGTGCGGGGCTGGTCCCGACATCGTGCGGGGCTCTGAAATTTTGGCAGTGGCCGAAATCTTCGCGCGCCAACGGCCTGTCGGCATGCAGGCGCATTGCGGTCGTACGCAGCGTCTTGACAGCACATGCAGCGTCTTGACGGCGTACACCTAGAGCGTGGCGTTGCGCGATGATGTCACCGCCCGGTGTGGCATTGCCTGATGACGTCACCGCACGACGCCATGCGACGCCCAAATTCAGTCTGCCCGCCTCCTGCCCAGCTGATTGGTCAGCATGACGCAAATGACGTCACGCGCGTACTTAGCGCAAACTCCGCTTCCGTTTGGTCACGCCAAATGCATGCAAGTGGGACAGGCCCTTAAGCGCGCAAATCACTCTTGACTCTTGAAATCAATACAAACAGCGCTACAAACTTGGCCCGCACATCAATACACACAGCGCTACCAGTTTGGCGTGCAAAGATTTAAACAGAGCGCTGTCGGCTTAACGCGTGGGAATTTCAACAAGAGTTGGCGGCTGCAGCGCAATGGGTTCTAAATATAGCGCTACCGACCGCAGCGCTCTGGGCTTTAAATATAGTGCTACCAGCCACAGCACTTTGGGCTTTAAACATAGCACTATGGCCACTGTGCTATGGGTCACAGACTGTTCGGGCAAAATTCTCATATAACATCCTCTATTCCTGTATCTTCTATTCTTCTTCGTCTGTTCCTTGTTTGTTTGATTCTTCATCTTTCTTCTTCTCCTAGTTCTTCTTCTATTCTTCTATTCCTGTTTCTTCTACTCCTGATTTCTTATTATTTTGCTTCATGTGTTCCTTCTCCTTCTTTCTTCTGCTTCTTCTTCTCCTGATTGTTTCTTCTTCCACGTCGTCCTTCTCCTTCCACTTTATCTCCTGCTTCTTCTATTGATCGTAGACAAGGTGATGGCGGCAAATTCTCTACCTACATAGAATGGTCGGAATTTAAACATCAGATGTTCCAGGTTGGGATAGCAGTAATGGAACAAGACTGTTCCATTACTCAAGGCAAGCCCATAGCTCAAGGCACAGCAGCTTACCCCTTATCCGGGTAATCACAGTACAGATCTCAACATTGTAATCAACAATTTCAGGTAACCAGTCTTTCCTGCTGATATTGGATCTATAAATGTGATGCAGAGTGATGTAAAGGAAGTGGAGGAGTTGCACTACTACTAACAGTTGCACTTCAGAGAAGACATCCTGGAGGGCTCATCCAGTGAGGAAATATGTGTAGAGCAGCTACGTTTTTAACTCACTTGCTGCTGAGTCAGAAAACTGGTTCATGATCTTCTTCAGCTCCAAAATCAAGACTGATTCTCCTTTGATTCCTTCTTCTGTTTCTATTTGGATTACTTCTTCTGTTTCTCCTTGGATTCCTTCTGTTTCTCCATGGATTCCATCTTCTTTTCTTCCTTGGATTCCTTCTGTTTCTCCTTGGATCCCTACTGTTTCTCCTGGGACCCCTTCTTCTGTTTCTCCTTTGATTTAATCTGCTGTTTCTCCTTTGACTTCTTCTTCTGTTACTCCTTTGAATCCTTGTTCCGTTTCTCATTTGATTCCTTCTTGTTTCTCATTTGATTCCTTCTTGTTTCTCCTTTGAATCCATCTCATGTTTCTCCATTGATTCCTTCTTCTGTTTCTCTTGTGATTCCTTTTTCTGGTTCTCCTTTGATTCAACCCCTTCTTATTTCTCTGTTGCTTCCTTGTTTTGTTTATCTTTTGTTCCTATCTAGTTTCTCATTTGATTCATCCTACTTTGTCTCCTTTGATTCCATCTGCTGTTTCTCCTTTGATTCTTCCTATTGTTACTCCTTTGATTTCTTGTTCTGTTTCTCAATTGAATTCTTCATGTTTCCCCTTTAATTCCTTCTTCTGTTTCCATTTGGATTCCTTCTTCTGTTTCTCCTTGGATTCCTTCGGTTTCTCCATGGATTCCATCTTCTGTTCCTCCTTGGATTCTTTCTGTTTCCCCTTGAATCCCTACTGTTTCTCCTGGGATCCATTCTTCTTTTTCTCCTTTGATTCCGTCTGCTGTTTCTAATTTGATTCCTTCTTGTTTCTTCTTTGATCCCTTCCACTTTCTCATTTGATTCTTTTTTATGTTTTACCTTTGATTCATTTGTCTGTTTCTCCTTTGAACCCTTCTTGTTTCTCCTTTGATTCCTTCTCTAAATCACCTTTTATTCCTTCTCCCCTTTCTCCTATGAATCATTCTGTTTCTCCTTTGACTTCTTTTGCTGGTTTTCCTTTGATTCCTTTTGATTCCTTCTTGTTTCTCCTTTGAATCCGTTTCTCATTTGAATCCTTCTTTTTTCCATTGATTCCTTCTTCTTTTTTCCTGTGATTCCTTCTTCTATTTCTTCTTTGATTCTTTATTTTGTTTCTCCTTTGAATCATTCTGTTTCTCCTTGGATCCTGCCTTCGGTTACTCCTTGGATTCCTTCGTCTGGTTCTCCTTTGATTCGACCCCTTCTTATTTCTCTGTTGCTTCCTTCTTTTGTTTCTCTTTTGTTCCTATTTAGTTTCTCCTTTGATTCCTTCTACTGTTACTCCTATGAATCCTTCTTCTGTTTCTCATTTGAATCCTTCCTCTGTTTTTCCTTTGAACCCGTCTTCTGTTCCTCCCATGAATCCTTCTTCAGTTTCTTCTTGTGTTTCTTCTTCTGATCATCCTTTGATTCCTTTGTAGTGGCCTGGATAAGGTCAGGGAAAGGCTAGACGCCAGGCAGGTTCAGAAGTCCTTTAATGAAGCATGACAAAACACACAGATCATTCCCAAGCAGGAACCGGAAAACCCGTGGGCAGACCACCGTCCCTGTCCCTCAAGTGCCGAGGGGAATGACCCAAGGAGCGGCCAAAATATCCAGGGTTCTGGGAATCCTTCTGTTTCGCCTTTGATTTGTTTTTCTGTCTCTCCCTTAAATCCTTCTTGTTTCTCCTTTGATTCCTTCTTCTGTATCACCTTTGATTTCTTCTCTTCTTCACATTTTGCTCCTTCTTCTGTTTCTCCTGTAATTCCTTCTGTTTCTCCTTGTATTCATTCGGCTGTTTCTCCTTTGACCCCTTTTGCTGTTTCACCTTTGATTCCTTCTTCTGTTTCTCATTTGAATCCTTCTTCTGTTTCTCCTTTGATTCCTTCTTGTTTCTCCTTTGATTCCTTCTTCTGTTTCTCCTTGGATTCCTTCTTCTGATTCTCCTTTGATTCCTTCTTCTGTTTCTATTTGGATTACTTCTTCTGTTTCTCCTTGGATTCCTTCTGTTTCTCCATGGGTTCCATCTTCTGTTCTTTCTTGGATTCCTTCTGTTTCTCCTTGGATCCCTACTGTTTCTCCTGGGACCCCTTCTTCTGTTTCTCCTTTGATTTAATCTGCTATTTCTCCTTTGATTTATCCTTTGATTTCTTCTTCTGTTACTCCTTTGAATCCTTGTTCTGTTTCTCATTTGATTCCTTCTTGTTTCTCCTTTGAATCCATCTCATGTTTCTCCTTCAATTCCTCTGTTTCTCCTTGGATCTATTCTTATGTTTCTCTTTGGATCCCTTCTTATATTTCTCCCTGGATCCCTTCTTCTTTCTCCTTTGATTCCATTTGCTGTTTCTCCTTTGATAGATTCCACTGCTTCTCATTTGATTCCTTCTTCTGTTTCTCTTTTGACTCGTTTTTCTGTCTCTCCCTTGAATCATTCTTGTTTCTCCTTTGATTTCTTCTTCTGTATCACCTTTGATTTCTTCTCTGTATCATATTTTACTCCTTTTTGTTTCTCCTGTAAATCCTTCTGTTTCTCCATTGATTCTCTGTTTCTCCTTGGATTCCTTCGGCTGTTTCTCCTTTGATCCCTTCTTATTTCTCGGTTCCTTCTTTTGTTTCTTTTTTTAACCTATCTTGTTTCTCCTTCGATTAGTTACTCCTTTGATCCCTTCTGTTTCTCCTGAGATCCCTTCTTCTGATTCCCCTTGGATTCCTTCTTGATTCCCCTTGGATTCCTTCTTCTGTTTCTTCTTGGATTCCTTCTTCTGTTTCTCATGTGATTCCTTCTCCTGGTTCTCCTTTGATTTGATCCCTTCTTATTTCTCTGTTTCTTCCTTCTTTGGTTTTTCTTTTTAACCTATCTTATTTCTCATTTGATTCCTTCTACTGTTACTCATTTGAACTCTTCTTCTGTTTCTCCTTTCAATCCTTCCTCTGTTTTTCCTTTGAACCCTTCTTCTGTTTCTATGAACCCTTCTGTTTCTCGTTGTATTTCTTGTTTCTCCTATGAATACTACTGTTTCTGATTCCTTCATCTGTTTTTCCTTGTGTTCCTACTTCTGATTCTTCTTTGATTCTGTTACTCCTTTGAATCCTTCTTCTGTTTCTCTGAATCCTTCCTCTGTTTTTCCTTTGACCCCTTCTTCTGTTTCTCCTATGAATACTTTTACATTTATTCGTGGATTCGTTCTAGTGTTTCTCTTTGTGTTCCTTCTTCTAATTCTCCTTTGATTCCTGCTTTTGCTTCTACTTGGATTCTTTCTTCTGTTTCTCCTTGGATTCCTTCTGTTTCTTCTGGGATCCCTTTTGTTTCTCCTTAGACCCCTACTGTTTCTCCTGGGATCCCTTCTTCTGTTTCTCCTTTGAATCCTTGTTCTGTTTCTCCTTTGATTCCTTCTGTTTCTCCTTTGATTCCTTCTTATGTTCCTCCTTGGATTCCTTCTTCCGTTTCTCCTTGGATTCCTTCCTCTGTTTCCCCTTGATTCCTTCATCCGTTTCCCCTTTGATTCCTTTGTCTGTTTCTTCTTTGATTCCTTCTTTTGTTTCGCCTTTGATTCCTTCTTGTTTGTCCTTTGAATCAGTTTCTCCTTTGAATCCTTCTTGTTTCTCCATTGATTCCTTCTTCTGTTTCAACTATGAGTCCTTCTTCTGTTTCTCCTTTGATTCCTTCCAGTGTTTCTCGTTTAAATCCGTCTTGTTTCTCTTTTGATTCCTTCTGTTTCTCCTTGTGTCCTTCCTTCGGTTTCTCCGTGTATTCCTTCTTCTGGTGCTCTTTTTATTCCACTGCTTCTTTCTTCTTTCTTCCTCTGTTTTACCTTTGAACCATTCTTCTGTTTCTCCTCTGAATCCTACTGTTACTCTGAATCCTTCTTCTGTTTCTCCTTGTATTCCTTCTACAGTTTCTCCTGGTGTTCCGTCTTCTGATTCTCCTTTGATTCCTTCTTCTGCTTCTATTTAGATTCCTTCTTCTGTTTCTCCTTGGATTCCTTCTGCTGTTTCTCCATTAATTCCTTCTCTGTTTCTCATTTGATCCCATCTTCTGTTTCTCCTTTGATTCTTTCTTCTGGTTTTCATGGATCGCTTCTTCTGTTTCTCCTGGGATCCCTTCTTCTGTTTCTCCTGTGATCCCTTCTTCTAGTGTCCATGGATCACTTCTTCTGTTCCTTCTTCTGATTCTCCTTTGATTCCTTCTTCTGCCTCTATTTAGCAATGTTACAACATTTTGAGATTTTAAAAATCAAGTCTGCAATTTATCCCATCAGATAAAGCATAAAAAGAAGTTTAATTTGACACCTAATTCACTTTCATATCTTCAGTATTAAAAAAGTTATGGCCATTTTCATACTCTGAAATTAACATCTTGTTCCCTATTGCTTTTCCATTGACTTAACTCAAAAGCTGTGATCGAGGACAGTCAAAAGCCCATAACTTTCTTAAAAATTAAGAGAACTGAATAAAATGTTCCGTTATTATAGATTGAAGCATTCTGAAACAAATATGAAACAATCTTACTTGGATGACCTGAAATTAAAGCATATAATTAGTTAGTTACCTAATTGTACCTAATTACAAAACTCAATTACTAGATCTAAACATCTATCCATTTCTTAAGAAAAGATTAACATTTTTAAATAGCCTAAGTGTCCAAATAACATTCACACAAGAATTCACAATATAACATGATTTTTAAATCTCATTATCATGAATTTATAGGCCAAATGGAAGAAATTTAGTGTTTAATTCCCGTAAATTAATGGCCATTTAAATCATCTTGCGAGTGGGATTTTGTGGAATGCGATCAATTGGAACATTGCATTTGCGGTGAATTTAAACACCAGATCGGCAGGAAAAACACCGCCGGTTCGTATGGGACCTAAATCACCTTTTTGCAACGTAAAATTTGGATTAATGTAATCCTAAGAAGCACGTTTATATGTAAAATAAACGCCTTACCTTTATCTGTCCTGTACGTGAGATCCATACCGTTGTCGGCTTTGACGGCATTAGAAGTCGATTTTTATTTTACTCCTGCTATTAAATTATCCAGCGATGTTTTTAAAAAACTTGATAAAACGCAAGTGGAATCGATTATTCTTCAGCATCTAAACAGCCTGACAAAGTTCGACTTTGACAGGCAGGAGAAAACCGCATTTTAAACCCGCCCCCCTCTCAAAGGCGCCAAAGTCGCACACACACCCAGTGGCAGAACTGCAGTGCCGCTGAAGGTAAGTTTTGTAACATACCTACTCTATTTGAATTCCTTCTTCTGTTTCTCCTTGGATTCTTCCCTTTCCCCTGGGATTCCTTCTATTTCTCAATGGATCCCTATTGTTTCTCCTTGGATCCCTTCTTCTGTTTCTCCTTTCATTCCATCTGCTGTTTCTCCTTTGAATTCATTTCTCCCTTGAATCCTTCTTGTTTCTCATTTGATTCCTTCTTCTGTTTCTCCTTGGATTCCTTCTTCTATTCTCCATGGATCGCTTCGTCTGTTTCTCCTGGGATCCATTCTGTTTCCGTTTGCATTCCTTATTCTGTTTCCCCTTGGATTCCTTCTTCTGTTTATCCTTGGATTCATTTTTCTGTTTCTCCTTGGATTCCTTCTGCTGTTTTTCGTTACATTCCATCTTCTGTTCCTCCTTGGGTTTCCTCTTCTGTTTCTTCTAGGATCCCTTCTTCTGTTTCTCCTTGGATCCCTTCAGTTTCTCCTGGGATCCCTTCTTCTGTTTCTCATTTGATCCCTTCTGTTGTTTCTCCTTTGATTCCTATTTCTATTTTCCCTTTTGATTCATTTTTCTGTTTATCCCTTGAATCCATCTGCTGTTTCTCCTTTGATTCCTACTATTTTGCCTTTTGTTTCATTTTTCTGTTTATCCTTTGAATCCTTCTGCTGTTTCTCCTTTGAATTCTTCTTGTTTCTCCTCTGGATCTATTTTACTTCTTTGAATCCTTCTGTTTCTGCTTTAATCCTATTTCTCCTTTGATTCCTTGTTTCTCTTTTGAATCGTTCTGTTTTCTCCTTTGAATCCTTCATCTGCTTCTCCTGGTTCCTTCTTCTGTTTTTCCTTGGGTTCATTCTTCTGCTTCTCCATGGATTCCTTCTTCTCTTTCTCCTTGGATTCCTTCTTCAATTTCCTCTTGAATTCCTTCCTCTGTTTCTCCTTTGATTCCTTCTTCTGTTTTTCCTTGGAATCTGCCTTCTGCTTCTCCGTGGATTCCTTCTTCTGGTTTCCATTGGATTCCTTTATCCATTTCTTCTTTGGTTCCCTCTTCTGTTTCACCTTTGATTCCT
The DNA here is from genome assembly GCA_963514005.1 of Raja brachyura. Next base: position 26,919,590 of record OY740797.1, on the reverse strand, counting down.
TCTGTTTCTCCTTTAAATCCGTTTCTTCTTTGAATCCTTTTTCTGTTTCTCCATTGATTCCTTCTTCGTTTTTATCCTGTGATTCCTTCTTCTGTTTCTCCTTTGATTCCTTTCTTTGCTTCTCCTTTGAATCTGTCTTGTTTCTCCTTTGATTCTTTCTCTTTCACTTTTGACTCCTTCTTTTGTTTCTCCTTTGAATCCTTTTGCTTCTCCTTGTGTCCCTCCTTCTGTTTCTCCTTGGATTCCTTCTTCTGGTTCTGCTTTGATTCGATCCTTTCTTATTTCTCTGTTGCTTCCTTCTTTTGTTTCTCTTATGATTCTATCTTGTTTCTCCTTTGATTCCTTCCACTGTTATTCCTTTGAATCCTTCATCTGTTTCTCCTTTGAATCCTTCCTGTTTTTCATTTGAACCCTTCTTCTGTTCCTCCTATGAATTCTTGTTTCCGAATCCTTCTTCTGTTTCTCCTTGTATTCCTTCTTGTGTTCCTTCTTCTGATTCTCCTTTGAATCCTTCTCCTGTTTCTATTTGGATTCCTTCTTCTGTTTCTCCTTGGATTCCTTCTGTTTCTCAGTGGATTCCATCTTCTGTTCCTCCTTGTATTCCTTCTTGTTTCTTCAGGAATCCTTTCTGTTTTTCCTGGGATCCCTACGGTTTGTCCTGGGATCCCTTCTTCTGTTTCCCCTTTGATTCCATCTGCTGTTTCTCCTTTGATTCCTTCCTCTGGTGCTCCTTTAAATCCTCGCTCTGTTTCTCCTTTGAATCCTTCTTTTTTCTCCTTGGATTCCTTGTTCTGTGCCTCGTGTGATTTGTTTTTGTTTCTCCTTGGACTCCTTCTGTTTCTCCTTGGATTCCTTCTTCTAGTCTCCGTGGATCACTTCTTCTGTTTCTCATGGGATCCCATCTTGTTTCTCCTTGGATTCCTTCTTCTGTTTTCCCTAGGATTCCTACTTCTGTTTCTCCTTGGACTCCATCTTATGTTTCTCCTTGGATTTCTTCTTCTGTTTCTCCTTGGGATCCATCTTCTGTATCTCCTTGGATTCCCTCTGTTTCTTCTGGGATCCCTTATTGTGTTTCTCCTTGGATCCCTTGTTTCTCCTGGGATGCCTGCTCCTGTTACTCCTTTGATCCCCTTTGCTGTTTATCCTTTGATTCATTCTGCTGTTTGTCCTTTATTCCTTTGTTTTCTCTTTGATTAGCTTTTCTGTTTCTCCTTTGAATCCTCCTTGTTTCTATTTTGAATCCTTCTGTTTCTCCTTTGATTCCTTCTTCTGTTTCTATTTGGATTCCTTCTTCTGTTTCTTGGATTCCTTGTGTTTTTCCTTGGATTACATCTTCTGTTCCTCCTTGGATTTCTTCTCGTCGTGGAGGAGATGAGAAGACGGGAGGAGGCAGAGCGACAGGCCAAGGCCGTCTCAGTGGCCAAGCAGGGCCAATGGAGAGCACGGAAAAGAGGAAACTCAGCTGGCGTGACATCTGGCAAATGGAGGGATCTCAGCTAAGTTTTGTCATCATTTTGTTTCTACTTTGACTCCTTCTACGATTTCTCCTTTGGACCCCTCTTCTGTTTCTCCTTTGATCCCTTCTGTTTCTCCATTAATTCCTTCTGTTTCTCATTTGATTCCTTCCGTTTCTCCTTGGATTCCTTTTTCTGTTTCTCGTTTGAATCCTTCTTCTGTTTCTCCTTGGATTCCTTCTGTTTCTTCTAGGATCCTGTCTTCTGTTTTTCCTTGGATCCCTTGTTTCTCCTGGTATGCCTTCTTATGTTTCTCCTTTGATTCCTTCTGCTGTTTCTCCTTTGATTCATTCTGCTGTTTCTCCTTTGATTCCTTCTTCTGTTTCCCCTTTGAATCCTTCTTGTTCCTCTTTTGATCCTTCTCTTTCTCCTTGGATTCCTTTGGTTTCTCCTTGAAATCCATCTTCTGTTCCTCCTTGGATTCTTTCTTTTGTTTCTTCTGGGATCCCTTCTTCTCTTTCTCCTTGGATTCCTTCTTCAGTTCCTTATGCTGCTTCTCCTTTGATTCCATCTGCTGTTTGTCCTTTGATTCCTTCTTCTATTTTGCCTTTGTTTCGTGTTTCTATTGATCCTTTATATCCCTCTTCTGTTTCTCCTTTGAATCATTCTTGTTTCTCCTTTGAATCCTTCTGGTTCTCCTTTAATCCCATTTCTCCTTTGATTCCATTTTGTTTCTCCTTTGAATCTTCTTCATTTTTTCCTTTGTATTCTTCTTCTGCTTCTCCAGGTTCCTTCTAGTTTCTCATTGGATTCCTTCTTCGATTTCTCCTTGGATTCCTTCCTCCGTTTCTCCTTGGATTCCTTCTTGTTTCTTCTTTGATCCCATATTCTGTCTCTCCTTTGATTCTGTCTTTTGTTTCTCCTTTGATTCCTTGTTGTTTCTCCTTGAATCCCTTCTTCTGTTTCCCTTTGGATTCCTTCATCCATTTCTCCTTGGATTCCATCTTATTTTTCTTCTTTGATTCCTTCTTCTGTGTTGCCTTTGATTCCTTCCTGTTTCTCCTTTGAATCTGTCTCTCCTTTGAATCCATCATCTGTTTCTCCATATATTCTGTCTTCTGCTTCTCCTGTGATTCCTTCTATTGTTTCTCCTTTGATTCCTTCCTTTGTTTCTCATTTGAATCTGTCTTGTTTCTCCTTTGATTCCTTCTGTTTCTGCATGGGTCCATTCTTGTGTTTCTCCTTGGATTCACTCTTCTGGTTCTCCTTTGATTCGATCCCTTCTTATTTCTCTGTTGCTTCCTTCTTTTTTTTCTCTTTTGATCCTATTTTGTTTCTCCTTTAATTCCTTTTACTGTTATTCCTTTGAATCCTTCTTCTGTTTCGATTTGGATTCCTTCTTCTGTTTATCCCTGGATTCCTTCTGTTTCTCTTTGGATTCCATCTTCTGCTCCACCTTGAATTCCTTTTTCTCCATGGATCTCCTTGGATCTCTTCTGTTTCTCCTGTGATACCTTTTCTGTTTCCCCTTTGATTCCTTCTTCTGTTTCTCCTTTGCACCCATCTTCTGTTACTCCTTTGATTCCTTCTTCTATATCTGCTTTGGATCCTTCTTCTGTTTCTCCTATGATACCCTTTTTTGTTTCTCGTTGGATTCCTTCTTCTGTTTATCCTTGGATTTCTTCTTCTGTTTCTCCTTTGTCCTTCTTCTGTTTTGCCATTGAATCCTTCTTGTTTGTCCTTTGATTTGATTCCTTGTTTCTCCTTTGATTCCTTCTTCTGATTCTCCTTTGATTCCTTCTTCTGTTTCTCCTTTGAATCTGTTTCTCCTTCAAATCATTCTATTTATCCTTGGATCCTCCTGTTTCTTCTTAGCTTCCTTCTGCTGTTCCTCATGTGATTCCTTTTTCTGTTCTTCCATTAAATCCTTCTAGTTTTTTGGTGGAATCCTTCTTGTATCTCCCTTGATTCTATCTTGTTTCTCCTTTGAATTCTTTCTTCTGTTTTCCCTTTGATTCCTTCTTGTTTCTCCTGATTCCTTGTTTCTCCTTTGATTCCTTGTTTCTCATTTGATTCTATCTGTTTCACCTTTAATTCCTCCAGTTTCTCATTTGATTCCTTCTTGTTTCTTCTTTGATTCTTTCTTATTTTTCCTTCTTCTGATTCTCCTTTAATTCCATCTTCTGTTTCCCCTTTGAATCCATCTGTTTCTCCTTTGAATCCTTCTTATATTTCCCCTTGGACCCCTTCTCCTGTTTCTCCTTTGAATGCTTCTTCTGTTACTCCTTTGATTCCTTCTCCTGATTATCCTTTGATTCTATTCCTTCTGTTTCTCCTTAAATTCATTCTTCTGTTCCTCCTGTGATTCCTTCTGTTCTTCATTTGATTCCTTTTTCTGTTTCTCCATTGATTCCTTCTTCTGTTTCTCCGTTGATTCTTTCTTCTGTTTCTCCTTTGATTACTTCTTGTTTCTCTTTTGAATCCTTCTTGTTTCTCGTTTGAATACTTCTTGGTTCTCCTTTGATTCTTCTGTTTCTCCATTAATTCCTTCTTGTATTTCATTTGATTCTTTCTAGTTTCTCCTTTTAATTCATTTTTCTGTTTTTCCGTTGATTCCTTCTTCAGTTTCTCCTGATTCCTTCTTGTTTCTCCTTTGATTCTATCTTATGTTTATCGTGTTTGATTCCTCCTGTTTCTCCTTTGATTCCTTCTTATGTTTCTCCTTCTCTTTCTCCTCTGATTCCTTCTTCTGTTTCAGCTTTGATTCCTTCTTCTGCTTCTTCTTTGATTCTTTCTTGTGTTTCTCCTTTGATTACTTCTTGTTTCTCATAGAAACATAGAAATTAGGTGCAGGAGTAGGCCATTCGGCCCTTCGAGCCTGCACCGCCATTCAATATGATCATGGCTGATCATCCAACTCAGTATCCCGTACCTGCCTTCTCTCCATACCCTCTGATCCCCTTAGCCACAAGGGCCACATCTAACTCCCTCTTAAATATAGCCAATGAACTGGCCTCAACTACCCTCTGTGGCAGAGAGTTCCAGAGACCCACCACTCTCTGTGTGAAAAAATTCCTTCTCATCTCGGTCCTAAAGGTTTTTCCCCTTATCTTTAAGCTGTGACCCCTTGTCCTGGACCTCCCCAACATCGGGAACAATCTTCCAGCATCTAGACTGTCCAACCCCTTAAGAATTTTGTAAGTTTCTATAAGACCCCCTCTCAATCTCCTAAATTCTAGAGAGTATAAACCGAGTCTATGCAGTCTTTGTTCATAAGACAGTCCTGACATCCCAGGAATCAGTCTGGTGAACCTTCTCTGCACTCCCTCTATGGCAATAATGTCCTTCCTCAGATTTGGAGACCAGAACTGTACGCAATACTCCAGGTGTGGCCTCACCAAGACCCTATACAACTGAAGTAGAACCTCCCTGCTCCTATACTCAAATCCTTTTGCTATGAAAGCTAACATACCATTCGCTTTCTTCACTGCCTGCTGTACCTGCATGCCTACTTTCAATGACTGGTGTACCATGACACCCAGGTCGCACTGCATCTCCCCTTTTCCTAATCGGCCTCCATTTAGATAATAAATCAAACTTCTCGTTTGAATCCTTCTGTTTTTCCTTTGATTCCTTCTTATTTCTCCTTTGATTCTTTCTTCTGTTTCTCCTTTTGATTCCTTCTTGTTTCTCCTTTCTTTTGTTTCTCCATTTGATTCCTTCTTGTTTCTCATTTGAATCCTTTTTATTTCTCGTTTGAATCCATGGTTCTCCTTTGATTCTTTCTTGTTTCTCCTTTTAATTCCTTCTTCTGTTTTTCATTTGATTCCTTCTTCTGTTTCTCCTGATTCCTTCTTGTTTCTCCTTTGATTCATTGTTTCTCTTTTCATTCCATCTGTTTCACCTTTGATTCCTCCTGTTTCCCCTTTGGTCCCTTCTTCTGTTTCTCCTATGATTCCTGGTTTGCCCTTTGATTTCTTCTGTTTCTCCTTTGAATCCTTCTTGTTTCTCTTTTGAATCCTTCTGTTTCTCCTTTGATTCATTCTTCTGTTCCTATTTGGATTCCTTCTTCTGTTTCTCCTTGGATTCCTTCTCTTTCTCCTTGGATTCCATCTTCTGTTCCTTTGATTCCTTCCTCGGCTTTTCCTTTGATTCCTTCTTCTTTCTCATTTGATTCGTTCTCCTGTTTCTCCTTTGATTCCTTTTGCTGTTTCTTCTTTGATTCCTTCTGTTTCTCCTTTGATTGCTTCTTCTGTTTCTCCATTGATTTCTTCTGTTTCTCCTTGGACTCGTTCTTGTGCTTCTCCTTTGATACCTTCTTCTGCGTCTCCTTCTGATTCCTTCTTCTGCTTCTCATTTGATTCCTTCCTTTGCTCCTATGATTCCTTCTCTGCTTCTCATTTGATTCCTTCTTCTGCTTCTCCTTTGATTCCTTCTATTGTTTCGATTTTAATTCCTTCTTCTGTTTCTCCTTTAATTCTTTCTTGTGTCTACTGATTCCTTCTGTTCCGCTTTTGACCTTCTTCTGTTTCTCATGTGATTCCTTCTTCTGTTTCTACTTGGATTCCTTCTTCTGTTTCTCCTTGGCTTCCTTCTTCGTCTCTGTGGATCGCTTCTTCTGTTTCTCCATGGATCATTTGTTCTGATTCCCCTTGGACTTCTTCTTCTGTTTCTATTTGGATTCCATCTTCTGTTTCTCCTGGGACCCCTTCTTCTGTTTCCCTTGGGATTCCTGCTTCTGTTTCCCCTTGGATTCCTTCTTCTGTTTCTCCTTGGATTCCATCTTCTGTTCCTCCTTGGATTCCTTCTTCTGTTTCTCCTACGATCCCTTCTGTTTCTCCTTGGATTCCATCTTCTATTTCTCCTTGGATACCTTCTGTTTCTTCTGGGATCCCTTCTCCTGTTCATCTTTGGATTCCTTGTTTCTCTTGGGATGCCTTCTTCTGTTTCTCCTTTGACTCCTTCTGTTGTTTCTCCTTTGATTCGTTCTGCTGTTTCTCCTTTGTTTCCTTCTGCTTCACCTTTGATTCGTTTTTCTGTTTCTCCTTTGAATCCTTCTTGTTTCTCCTTTGAAACCTTTTGTTTCTCTTTTGAATCCTTCTGTTTCTCCTTTGATTCATTCTTGTTTCTATTTGGATTCCTATCTTTTGTTTCTCCTTGGATTCCTTCTGTTTCTCCTTTGAATCCATCTTCTGTTCCTCCTTGGATTCCTTCTTCTGTTTCTTCTGGGATCCCTTCTAATGTTTCTCCTTGGATCCCCTCTGTTTCTTCTGGAATACCTTCTGCTGTTTCTCCTTTGATTCCTTCTATTTTTCCTTTGATTCATTTTTCTGTTTATCCTTTGAATCCTTCTTGTTTCTCCTTTGAATCCTTAATTTTCTCCTTTGAATCCTTCTGTTTCTCCTTTAATCATATTTCTCCTTTGGTTCCCGCTGTTTCTCCTTTGATTCCTTCTTTTGTATCTCCTTTGATTCTGTCTTGTTTCTCCTTTGATTCCTTCTTTTGTTTCTCCTTTGAATTATTCTGTTTCTGCTTGCAACCCTTCTTTGGGTTCTACTTAGATTCCTATGTTTCTCCCTTGATTCCTTCTTCTGTTTCTCCATTGAATCCTTCCTCTGTTTTTCCTTTGAACCCTTCTTCTGTTTCTCCTATGAATCCTTCTGTTTTTCTTTTGAATCCTTTTTCTGTTTCCCCTTGCATTCTTTCTTCTGTTTCTCTATGTGTTCCTTCTTCTGATTCTCCTTTGATTCCTTCCGTGGATCGCTGGTTTTGTTTCTCCTGGGACACCCTTCTTTTTCTCCTTGGATCGCTTCTTTTTTTTTCCTTTCTTTCTTTTTTAATTTTTATTAGAAGTACATAATTAAAAAAAACATTTTGTTTGTGGTAGTCATACATTATTAATATTGTCAATACTATCAATTATTTAATAGTTCTACTTCTATATATTTACTTTTTATTTTTTATAGAGATAGAAAATAATAAAGAGAGAGCGAGAGAAAAAAACAGAAGGTATTATAAAAGAGAATGGAATAATGAACTAATAATACATCATTGGAGATATGTCCGTAAATTATAAAATGTAACTCTTCATCTAATCCTTAATTCGGGTTTCAGTCAGGTTCTCGTGCCAAACCAGTTTGTCCCTTCAAATAGTCAATAAATGGAGACCATATTCTAGTAAATAGTTCTTGTTTCTCCATTAAGACAAATCTTATTATTTTCAAAAGTAGGGTCTCCGACACTTCCATAATCCACATTTTGATTGTGGGGGTTATAGGATCTTTCCAAAATTTTAATATTAACTTTTTCCCAATTTGTATACTGTATTTGATAAAGTTTTTTTTTTTTTTCAAATATATTTTTATTAGAGGTAAGCAATAAATTGGCAAACACATATTATGGTAGAAATATTTTGTGTACATCAATCATACATTATTAATATTATCAATTGAATCATTCTGCTTCTAATAGTTTTTTTTAGATTAAGAGTAATAAAAATGAAAAAGAGAAAAAGAGAAAAAAAAAATTTTTTTTAATCATAAGGAATGGAATAATTTACCATTAATACATCATCGGAGATAAGATCAAGGAATATAAAGTATAACTTTTCACCTGATCCTGAGTCCGTTTCAGTTAGGTTCCCCTGCCGAACCAATCTACCCTTTTAAGTAATCGATGAAAGAAGACCATATTCTAACAAAGAGTTCTTGTTTGTCCATTAAGGCAAATATGATTCTTTCCAGGTGTGTCTCCAACATTTCCATAATCCACATTTTAATTGTGGGGATTACAGGGCCTTTCCAAAATTTTAATATTAATTTCTTCCCGATTATTATACTGTAATCTAAGAAATTTCTTTGGCTTGTTGTAAGTGTTAAACTTTGTTCTGATATTCCAAGTATTATTAGTTTTGAGTCCGGATCCAGTTTAGTATTAATAACTTCAGAAGTTATTCTAAAAATCTCAATCCAGACATTTTTAATTTTTATACAATTTGCAAAAGTATGTGTTAAGTTAGCCTCTAGATGCTGACATTTATCGCAGATAGGAGAGACACGTGGAAAGATTCTATTCAGTTTAACTTTTGAGTAATGTAATCTGTGTAATACTTTAAATTGTATTAAAGCATGTCTGGCATTTAATGAGCATTGATGTATATATTGTAAACTTTTGTCCCAAATATCTTTCGTTATGGGTTGGCTTAATTCATTTTCCCATGTATGTCTATGTGATTCTGTCGATGGTACCTCGCTATCTAAAAGGATATTATAAATATAAGTTGTTAGTTTTTCTCTATTAGGATGCTTATTCAAACATTCATCAAGGATTTCTGGTTCCCTATTCCTATAATCTAGTGTATTTGATTTAACATAATCTCTGAGATGTAGATATCAAAAAAAAATATTTGAGTGTAATCCATAAATCTGTTGTAACTCGTGAAATAAAAGAAAAGTGCCTTTCTTATAAAGATGTTCCATCTTTTTAATTCCATACTTTTTCCATTGTGTGAAACCTTTATCCAGCATGGAAGGTTGGAATAAGGGATTGTTTACAATAGGGAGACAGAGTGGTATATTAACCAATGTTAAAACCTTTTTTAATTGTTTCCAGATTCGTGTACCACTATGTATTAAGTTCCCTATAGGTTTTTTTGTGCAATTTTGTCGGTGCAAACATAATCGAACCGATTTCAAAAGGTAAACAGTCCTCCTTTTCCATCCTTAACCAGACTGGTTGTTGATCCATTTCTTCCAGCCAAAAATTCATGTTTTTAATATGGACTGCCCAAAAATCAAACAGAAAATTTGGTAGAGCTTAACCTCCATTAATCTTTGATTTACATAAATGTTTTTTACTTATTCTATGATTCTTATAATCCCAGATGAAACTTGTAACAGTAGAGTCTACTTTAAAAAAAAAGATTTTGGAATATATATCGAGATTGACTGTAATAAGTACAATAATTGCTGCAAATAGATCATTTTTATAGCATTAATTCTACCGAACATTGAAATGGGAAGTATTGAATATTCTTGTTTAGTTTATTCAGTAAAGGTGGGAAATTTCATTTAAATAAAGAAGTATACGTCTTAGTTACATAAATACCTAAATATTTAAATTTGTCCTCAACTATTTTAAAAGGTGATTGTTGTAGTGTATGTAAATTGAGTTCAGTTATTGGCATGATTTCGCTTTTATTCACCTATATCCTGAAAACTGACCAAATTGAGTTATTAGATATAATAAATTTGGAATACTAGTTTCTGGCTTTGTAATATATATTAATACATCATCTGCTTATAAAGAGATTTTATTCATTGTGTCTTTAGTATTGTACCCATGTATTTCTGGATGAGCTCTGACACTTTCTGCGAGTGGTTCAATTGCTAGAGCGAATAATAATAGAGATAGCAGGCATCCTTGTTTACAACCTCTAGAAAGATTAAATTTAGTTGATAACACTTGGTTTATTAGTATTCTAGCTGTCGGGTTAGAATATAAAAGTTTAACCCATGTACAGTACTTCTCTCCCAATTGAAATTTGTCCATCATCGAAAATAAATATGACAATTCTACCTGATCAAAAGCTTTTTCAGCATCTAGCGAAATAATTGCTAGATCTGCATTAGCAATTCTATTTGAGTATATAACATTAAATAATCGTCTCAGATTGTAAAATGAGTGATGTCTTGGGATAAAACCTGTTTTGTCGGGGTGTATTAATTTGTTAATCATTAAGCTCAATCGATGAGATAGGATTTTAGTTAATATATTCTGATCAGTATTTAAGAGAGCTATTGCTCTATATGAGGCCGGGTCTTCCAGATCCTTATCAGTTTTGGGTATAAGTATTATTGTAGATTCGTTTAAAGTTTCCGGGAGTTTCTGTTGAGTATAAACGTGTTTATACAATGTTTGTAAGCGTGGAGAAATCAGATCATAAATTGTTTTATAAAATTCGGAGCTTAGGCCATCAGGGTCTGCGGCTTTTCCATTTTTTAAAGATCTACTTGACTCTTCGATATCTTTTATCGTTATTTCAGCACCTAATAGTTCTTGTTCTTGCAAATCTAAACCTTTAAGGTTACATTTCTGTAAAAATGCTTCCATTCCTGTTGATTGTTCTGTCACTTTAGTTGAATAAAGATATTGATAGTATTGTGAAAATCTGTCATTAATATCTTTAGAGAGTGTTAATATTTCTCCCTTATCTGATCTAATCTTATGAATCTTTTTTTCCCCGTCCAATTTACGAAGCTGACGTGCTAATAGTTTTTGTGGTTTATCACCGAATTCAATATTTAATTGTTTTGTATGTTGATAAAGTTTTATTACTTGGTCAGAGTATATTTTATTTAACTTATATTTCAGTGCTGCAATTTTATTATGTTTTGCCAATGAAGGTGCTCCTGCATTTTCTATGTCTAATTGCCTTATTTACATTTCCAATGTCTGTTGTTTAGCCCTATTCTCTTTATTAAGAAATGCCTGGGAGGACATTAATGCCCCTCGTATAAATGCTTTAAATATTTCCCAGAGACGGGAGGCAGAAATTTCAGGCTAGTCATTGACCTCGAAAAACATATTAATCTGTTTTACAAGATATTCACAACATACCTTTTCATTTAAAATTTGAGGATTAAGTCACCATTGTGTCTGTTTCTTGTCCATTCTGTTTAGTTTAATCATAAACGTTAAAGGAGCATGGTCCAAAATTATAATGTTATGATATTGTGAGTTGTAGGTAAATGGAATAAGTTTAGAATCTACTAAGAAATGGTCTATCCTTGAATATTTTTTATGCACAGGTGAATAAAATGAATATTCTCGGCCGGATGGATTTTCAATTCTCCAGACATCCTTGATGTTGGTAGTGTTAATATATGAGTTTAAAAATTCACTTGACTGAGATTTTGATTTTCTTCGAGTTGATGATCTGTCTAAATAAGAATCTAGTGTACAATTTATGTCTCTGCCAATTATTAAATTATTTTGGGTGCATTCCGGAATAGTATTAAGTATTCTCTTGAAGAACAATGGGCTATCAAAATTTGGTCCATATACATTAAGGAGAGTCACTTTTTTGGTGTATAACTCACCTACTATACAATATATCTATCGTCAATATGTTCTATAGTTGATATATGTTTGACAGGTATACCTTTACAGATTAATATTGCAACCCCTCTAGATTTATGTGTGAATGAAGAATGATACGTTTGAGCAATCCATTTTGTTTTTAGTCTATGTTGCGCTTCCTTTTTTAGATAAATCTCCTGGAGGAATATTATATCTGTTTTAAGCGATTTTAAATGAGCTAATACTTTGCCTCTCTTGATGGATTCATTAATACCCTTAATATTCCAACTATAGAATGTAATTCCTTCACCCCCAGTTTTCACTTTTACGTCTTGCAGCTTATGATTAACGTGGACTATAATAGAGCAGATGATTCAGCATGTTAAACCATACCTTACACCCGAACCTCAGATAGATGAATTTTAGATCTTGTAGGTTTTCTTCTCGGTCATATCTCCTTAAATAATACATAATTCCATTCAAAATAATGATTATAATGATTAATATAATATAAAATAGAAAAAATAAGAGAGTGTTGTATTAGTAATGTGTAAAAGAGAGAAAAAAACTACATCTATAATTAGTGCAGTTAGTGATAGCCACCCTAATGTGGCTAGACATCTAAGGACTTCCGTAGCTTTTGGTAAAATAAATATTACTAGCTCCGTACTTTCCTTAAAAGAAAAGCTTCAATTTCAATAAAAAAACATTATACGGGCGGGGAGGGGGGGGGGGGGGGGGGAACGGAAGGACGGACAATGGTTATATTCCAGTAGTAGAATAATTAATAATCTCAAAGTAAGTAAAATATTGGTCTCATATAACAAAAATATTAGTCCACGATTAGTCAAAAAGTATCAAGGAGTAAACCTCCAATTTTTTAATTTAAAAAAAAATGCCTGAATCACACGTTACTTATAATTCATCCTTTTAGCTAGTTGATCCAGTTAACTATAATTAATAATAATTAGTAATTATGATAAGTAGTAATTAGTAATAATTAGTACAAAAATATAAAATATTATAATGCAATAACAAGATAACTACTCAATTTCATTCTAAATTCAAGACAGTCCTTGAGTATAGTAATTTAAAGTTCAATTTCTTCACAGTAAAGTAACAATATCCAGTATCATCAGGTGTATATTAAGTGTTAAGTGTTAATCCTCTTTGTCACTCTCGTTCTCAGTATTCTCAATGTTCTCGATGTTCTTTGCAAATTTAAGGGCCTCTGTATGCTTGGTGAAGAAGTATCCTTGCTTGTCGTAGGTGATTCTCAATGTTGCGGGGTACATCAGTCCATATCTCAGGTTTTTTTATATTCTTAAGTATTCTTCTTTTATCTGTAAACAATGCTCTTTTCTTGGCAACCTCCACCGGGTAATCTCAAAATATACTGACCTTGTCTCCTTCAAATTTGAGAATTCTGCTGCGAATGATTTTCTTCACCATATCATCCAAAACATGATCATATTGCACCTTCACTATCAGTTGTCTTGGGGGGGACGTCCGCCCTTGGGCGGCGTCTCAATGCTCTATGTGCCCGAGCAAGTAAAGGTGTTTGATCCAGATTTAAAACTTTCTTCAATAAATCTGCAGCGAATTCACGGGGGTCATGATCCTCCTCTCTGCCTTTCCGAATGCCAATAATTCTTAGATTCTGGCGCCTCTGTCGTCCCTCCAAGTCAATACATTTTTCAGTTATTTTATGCAATAAGTCTGATAAATGCTTGTTCTCGGAGAGAAGCTTACTTGTAGTTTTAGAGCTTGTTTCAGCAATTTCCTCAAATTCAATTACAGATTTATGTTGTTGTTCTAGTGCCTAAGAGATGGGGTCCAACTTCGAATTAAATCTGGATTCCATCAAATTCGATTTAACATTTACCTCTTCAATCTTTTGATTTAGATTTTCTTCAATGGCCAACTTCCAGGCATCCAGTACTTCATGTACAGAAGCTACGACATCTTCTTTAATATCTTTTTTTAAAGTTTTCAACTAATCCGTGAAGTTATGTTTAAGTTTTTTCAATTCTTCCATTATGTTTGAGATTTCTAGAGCGAGGAAACTTCTTAATTCTTCCACATCTGTCTTTTTCTTCCTTGAGATTTCTTCTTGGGACGCTGTTAAACCTGAACCCGAGGCTTCAGTCGGGCCTACTTCTTTCGACCTACCGGTTTTTCTCAGTTTGGCGGGGGTATGTTGTGTAGACATACTGTTGGTGTCGACGCGCGCCTGATGACGTCACAGGCTTATTGCAAGAAGCCGGTAGCTTTGGCGTGCAGGTAAGTCCCGATTCTTCCCCCCCGTTTTTAAAGAAATTTTCCGGAGCTAAACGGCGCGAGTCTGCCTTACTCCATAGCGCCGCCGGAAGTCCCGGATCCCTTCTTCTGTTGCTCCTTGATTTCCTTCTTCTGTTTCTGGGATCCCTTCTTCTGCTTCTCCTCGGATCCCTTGTTTCTCCTGCGATCCCTTCTGTTTCTCCTTTGATTGCTTCTGCTGTTTCTCCTTGTGTTCCTTCTTCTGATTCGCCTTTATTCCTTCGTCTGTTTCTCCTTTGAATTATTCTTCTGTTACTCCTTTGATTCCTTCTGCTGCTCTCCTTTGATTCCTTGTTTCTTCTTGGATTCCTTCTTGTTTCTCCATTCGATTCCTTCTTCTGTTTATCTTTTGAATCCTTCTTCTGTTTCTCCTTTGATTCCTTCTTCTGTCTCTCGTTGGATTCCTTCTTCTGTTTCTCTTTGGATTCCTTCTTCTGTTTCTCGTTGGATTCCTTCTTGTTTCTCCTTTGATTCCTTCTGTTTTGCCTTTGAATCCTTCCCGTTTGTCCTTTGATTTGATTCCTTCTTGTTTCTACTTAGATTCCTTCTTCTGATTCTCCTTTGATTCCTTCTTCTGTTTCTCCTTTGATTCCTTCTTTTGTTTCTTGTTGGATTCCTTCTTCCATTTCTCCTTTGGTTCCTTCTTGTTTTGCCATTGAATCCTTCTTTGTCCTTTGATTTGATTCCTTCTTGTTTCTCCTTTGATTCCTTCTTCTGTTTCTTCTTTGACTCCTCCTTAAGTTTCTCCTTTGAATCAGTCTATTTCTCCTTTTAATCTTTCATCTATTTCTCAATGGATCCCTTCTCCTGTTTTGCCCTTGAGTCCTTCTCCTGTTTCGCCTTTGATTCCTTCTCCTGGTTATCCTTTGATTCTTTCTCCTGGTTATCCTTTGATTCTATTCCTTCTATTTCTCAGATGCCTCCTTCTGTTCCTCCTGTGACTTTTTCTGTTCCTCATTTGATTCAGTTTTCTGTTTCTCCTTTGAATTCTTCTTCTGTTTTTATTTTGATTCTTTCTTCTGTTTCTCCTAATTCCTTCTTGTTTCTCCTTTGTTTCCTTGTTTCTACTTTGCTTCCATCTGTTTCACCTTTGATTCCTCCTGTTTCTCCTTTGATTCCTTCTTCTGTTTTGCCTTTGATTCGATTTTCTGTTTCGCCTTTGAATCCTTCTTATTTCTCCTTTGAATCCCTCTGGTTCTCTTTCTCCTTTGGTTTCTTCTGTTTCTCATTGTTTTCCTTCTGTTTCTCCTTGGATCCCTTCTTCCGTTTCTCCTTGGATTGCTTCTTCTGTTTCCCCTTTGAATCCTTCTGTTTCTCCTTTAATCCTTCTGTTTCTCATTTGGTTCCATCTGTTTCTCCTTGTTTTCCTTCTTCTGTTTCTCCTTGTATTCTTTCTTGTTTCTCCTTGTGTTCCTTCTTCTGATTTGCCTTTGATTCCTTCTTCTGTTTCTCCTTTGAATCCTTCTTCTTTCTCCTTTGAATCCTTCTTCTGTTACTCTGTTGATTCCTTCTTCTGTTTCTTCTTGCATTCCATCTTCTGTTGCTCCTTTGGATCATTCTTCTGTTGATCCTTTGGATCCTTCTTCTGTTTCTCGTTGGATCCCTTCTTCTGTTTCTCCTTGCATTCCTTCTTGTTTTTCCGTTGATTCCTTCTTCTGTTTCTCCTTTGATTCCTTCGTCTGTTTCCCCCTTGATTCCTTGTTTCTCCTTTGATTCCTTTTCTGTTTTGCCTTTGATTCCTTCTTGTTTGTCCATTAATTTGCTTCCTTCTTGTTTCTCCTTTGATTCCTTCTTCTCTTTCTCCTTTAAATCTGTCTGTTTCTCCTATGAATCCTTCTTCTATTTCTCCTTGGATACCTTCTCATGTTTCTCCTTTGATTCAGAATCAGAATCAGATTTTATTCGCCAAGTATGTTTTGCAACATATGAGGAATTTCACTGGCCAGGTCAGTCATACAATTAAAAGCAACAGACTCAAAAACACATTTTAACATGAACATCCACCACAGTGACTTCTACACATTCCTCACTGTGATGGAAGGCGAAATAAAGTTCAAGGTCATGGGCCTCGAGCCCTCAGTTGATGGAACGGTCTTGACTCCCATAGCTGGCGGCGTTCGGTCCTCCGCATCGAGGAGTTCAGCTCCTGCATCTGGGGGAGGTCAGCTCCCCTGCGCAGGGCAATCAAACCTCACGTCAGGGCTGGTCGAACCTTCTGTGGTGTTGAAGCTTCCGACTAGCCTCTCCCGAGATTACGAGCCCTTGATGGCGAGTCCACAGTGGTCGCGTGGGAGCGATCCCAGGCAAGGGATCCGCTCCGATGTTAAATCCGCACCCCGCAGTGGGGCTCATGTCAGTCCGAGGAGGCCTCCAGCTCCAGCGATGGTAGGCTGCAGAGTCCAAAGAATGTGATCCGCAAAATTGATCACATCTCCTGGAAGGTAAGAACTTAAAAAAAAGTTCCCCCCAACCCCCCCACCCACCGCATAAATCAAACCAAAGTACATTAAAACAAACTCTTAACGCTAAAAATAACAAAAGATGAGAAATCAAACGGACTGCTGGCAGGGCTGGCCATCTCCCCGGTTCCTTCTTCTGTTCCTCCTTTGATTCCTTCTGGTTATCCTTTGATTCTATTCCTTCTGTTTCTCCTTAGATTCCTTCTCCTGTTCCTCCTGTGATTCCTTCTTCTGTTCCTCATTTGATTCCCTTTTCTGTTTCTCCTTTGAATCCTTCTTCTGTTTCTCCATTGATTCCTGCTTCTTTCTCCTTTGATTCATTATTCTGTTTCTCCTTTCATGCCTTCTTGTTTCTCGTTTGAATACTTGGTTCTCCTTTCATTCTTCTGTTTCTCCTTTGATTCTTTCTTCTGCTTCTCCTTTGATTCCTTCTTCTGTTTCTCCTTTGAATCCTTCTGTTTCTTCTTTGAGTCCTCATTTCTCCTTTGATTCCTCATGTTGCTCCTTTGATTCCATCTTCTGCGACTCCTTTGATTCCTCCTTCTGCTTTTCCTTTGATCCCTTCTGGTTATCCTCTGACACCTTCTTCTGGTTAGCTATTTATTCTATTCCTTCTGTTCCGCCTTAGATTTCTTCTTCTGTTTCTTCTGGGATCTCTTCTTTTGTTTCTCGTTGGATCCCTTCTGTTTCTCCTGGGATACGTTCTTCTGTTTCTCCTTTGATTCCTTCTGCTGTTTTTCCTTTGATTGCTTCTGCTGTTTCTCCTTTGATTCCTTCTTCTGTTTCTCCTTTGAATCAATTTCTCCTTTGATTCCTTGTCCTGTTTCTTTGATCCTTATTTTTCTCCTTTGATTCCTTCTTCCGCGGGTCCGGGTGGGAGACCGCTTTTCGGAGCTCCCGCAACGCAACTTCTCCCGCCCGTATTGCGAGGTTAGAACGACCCGGAGCGGGGGCCGTACATCGCCCGGCGCGGTTTTAACAGCCGCGGGACATTCCAGCGCCCACCGGGGCTCCAACTTTGCGACTTTTGGGCCTGGAGCGGGGCGGTACATCGCCCGGCGCGGCCTTAAATGGCCGTGGGACTTATCATCGCCCGCCTGGGGCTTCAACATCTGGAGAGAAATGGTGCTGGGGAGAGAAATGGTGCTGGGGAGAGAAAAAACTTTGCCTTCCATCACAGTGAGGAGATTCACTGTGATGGATGTTTGTGTAAATTGAATTGTTTGTATGTTTCGTAGGAAATTGTCTTTATTTGTATGGCTGTGGAAACAGAGTTTTGTTTGAGCCTCACTGAGGAATAAAATATTGTATTGTATTCTTCTGTTTCACCTTTGAATCATTCTTCTGTCTCTCCATTGAATCCTTCCTCTTGTTTCCCTTTGAACCCTTCTTCTGTTACTTCTTTGAATCATTCTTGTTTCTCTTTTGAATTCTTCTTGTTTCTCCTTGGATTCCTTCTTCTGTTCCTCCTTGGATTCCTTCTTCTATTTCAGGGATCCCTTCTTCTGCTTCTCCTTCGAACCCTTCTGTTTCTCCTGGGATTCCTTCTTCTGTTTCCCCTTTGATTCCTTCTGCTGTTTCTCCTTTGATTCCTTCTTCTGTTTTGCCTTTGATTTGATTTTCTGTTTATCCTTTGAATCCTTCTGTTTCTCCTTTGAATCCTTTTGTTTCTCCTTTAATTCTTCTGTTTCTCCTTTGGTTCTGTCTGTTTCTCCTTGTTTTCCTTCTTCTGTTTCTCCTTGTATTCTCTCTTCTGTTTCGACGTGTTCCTACTTATGATTCGTCTTTGATTCCATCTTATATCTCCTTTGAATCATTCTTCTGTTACTCCTTTGATTCCTTCTTCTGTTTCTCCTTTGATTCCTTCTTCTGTTTTTCCTTTCAATCCTTCTTCTGTTTCTCCTTGTTTTCCTTCTTCTGTTTCTCCTTGTATTCTCTCTTCTGTTTCTCCTTGTGTTCCTACTTCTGATTCGCCTTTGATTCCATCTTGTTTCTCCTTTGATTCCTTTTTCTGTTTCTCCTTTAATTCCTTTTCCTGGTTATCCTTTGATTCTATTCCATCTGTTTCTCATTAGATTCCTTCTTCTGTTCCTCCTGTGATTCCTTCTTCTGTTCCTCATTTGATTCCTTTTTCTTTTTCTCCTTTGAATCCTTCTTCTGCTTTTCCTTTGATTCCTTCTGTTTCTCCTGATTCCTTCTTGTTTCTCCTTTGATTCCTTGTTTCTCCTTTGATTCCATCTGTTTCACCTTTGATTCCTGTTCCTCCTTTGATTCCTTCTGTTTGTCCTTTGATTCCTTCTGTTTGTCCTTTGATTCCTCTGTTTTTCATTTGAATCCTTCTGTTTCCCCTTTGATTCCTTCTTCTGTTTCACCTATGATTCCTTCTTCTGTTTTGCCTTTGATTCGATTTTGTTTCTCCTTTGAATCCCTCTGTTTCTCCTTCGGTTCCTTCTGTTTCTCATTGTTTTCCTTCTTCTGTTTCTTCTATTCTTTCTTGTTTCTCCTTGTGTTCCTTCTGCTGATTCGCCTTTGATTCGTTCTTCTGTTTCTCCTTTGATTCCTTCTTGTTTCTCCTTTGAATCCTTCTTCTGTTCTTCCTTTGATTCCTTCTTGTTTCTCCCTTGGATTCCTTCTTCTGTTTCTCCTTTGATTCGTTGTTTCTCTTTTGCTTGCTTCTTCTGTTTCTCATTTGATTCCTTCTTCTTTCCTCTTTGATTTCTTCCTGTTTCTCCTTTATTCCTTCTTCTGCTTCTCCTTGGATTCCTTCTCCTGGTTATCCTTTGAATCCGTCTGTTTCTCCTTTGAATCCTACTTCCATTTCTCCTTGGATCCCTTCTTCTGTTTCTCATTTGATTCCTTCTTCTGGTTCTCCTTTGATTCTATTCCTTGTTTCTCCTTAGATTCCTTCTGTTCCTCGTGCGATTCCTTCTTCTGTTCCTCATTTGATTCCTTTTTCTGTTTCTCCTTTGAATCCTTCTGTTTCTCCTTTGATTCCTTCTCCTTTCTCCTTTGATTTCTTCCTGTTTCTCCTTTGATTCCTTCCTGTTTCTCCTTTGATTCCATCTTCTGTTTCTGCCTTGATTCCTTCTTCTACTTCTTTGATTCCTTCTTCTGCTTCTCCTTAGATTCCTTCTTCTGTTCCTCATTTGATTCATTTTTCTGTTGCTCCTTTGAATCCTTCTTGATTTCCCATTGTATCCTTCTTCTGTTTCTCCGTTGATTCCTCCTTCTGTTTCTCCCTGGATTCCTTCTTGTTTCTCCTTTGAATCCTTCTTGTTTCTCATCTGAATTCTTTTTGGTTCTCCTTTGATTCTTCTGTTTCTCCTGATTCCTTCTTGTTTCTTCTTTGATTCATTGTTTCTCTTTTGATTCCATCTGTTTCTCCTTTGATTACCTCTTCTGTTTCTCCTTTGATTCCTTGTTCGGTTTCACCTTTGATTCTTTCTTCTGTTTCTCCTTTGCATCCTTCTTCTGTGTATCATTTGATTCCTTCTGTTTCTCCTTTGATTCCTCGTTTCACCTTTGGTTCCTTCTTGTTTCTCCTTTGATTCCTTCCTGTTTCACCTTTGATTCTTTCTTCTGTTTCTCCTTTGCATCCTTCTTCTGTGTATCATTTGATTCCTTCTGTTTCTTCTTTGATTCCTCGTTTCACCTTTGGTTCCTTCTTGTTTCTCCATTGATTCCTTCCTGTTTCTCCTTTGATTCCTTCTTCTGTTTCTCTTTTGATTCCTTCTTCTGTTTCTCCTTGGATTCCTTCTTGTTTCCCCTTGGATTCCGTATTCTGTTTCTCCTTGGATTCCTTCTTGTTTTTCCTTGGATTCCTTGTTTCTCCTTTGATTCTTTCTGTTTCTTCTTTGATTCCATCTTCTGCGACTCCTTTGATTCCTTCTTCTGCTCCTTTGATTCCTTCCTCTGTTCCTCATTTGATTTCTATTTCTGTTTTTCTTTTGATTCCCTCTTCTGTTCCTCATTTGATTTATTCTGTTTTTCCTTTGATTCCTTCTTCTGTTTCTCATTTGATTCCTTCTTCTATTTCTCCTTATTCATTTTTCTGTTTCTCCTTGGATTACTTCTTTTATTTATCCTTAGATTCCTTCTTCTATTTCTCCTTAGATTCCTTCTTCTGTTTCTCTTTTGATTCCTTCTTCTGTTTCTCCTTTGATTCCTTCTTCTAATTCTCCTTAGATTCCATCTTCTGCTTCTCCTTTGATTCCTTCTTCTGTTTCTCATTTGATGCCATCTTCTGGTTATCCTTTGATTCCATCTTCTGCTTCTCCTTTGATTCCTTCTTCTGCTTCTCCTTTGATTCCTTCTGTTCCTTTGATTCCCTGTTCCTCATTTGATTCCTTTTTGTTTCTCCTTTGTGTCCTTCTTGTTTCTCCTTTGATTCCATCTTTGCTTTCTCCTTTGATTCTTTCTCGTTTCTGATTTGATTTCTTCTTCTGTTTCTCCTTTAATCCTTTCTCCTGTTCCCCCTTGGACCCCTTCTTCTGTTTCTCTTTGGATTCCTTCTTCTGTTTCTCCTTTTATTCCTTCTTCTGTTTATCCTTTGAATCCTTCCAGGTTCTCCTTTGATTCTTCTGTTTCTATTTTGATTTCTTCTTCTGTTTCTTCTTTGATTCCTTATTGTTTCACCTATGAGAACTTCTGGTTTCGCCTTTCATTTATTCTTCTGTTCCTCCTGTCATTCCTTCTTCTTTTTCTCCTTGGATCCCTTGTCCTGTTTCTCCTTTGAGTCCATCTTCTGTTTCTCATTTGATTCCTTCTTCTGTTTCGCCTTTGATTCCTTCTTCTTTCTCCTTGGATTCCTTCTTCTTTCTCCTTGAATTCCTTCTTTTGTTTCTCCTTGTATTCCTACTTCTGTTTCTCCTTGGATTCATTCTTCTGTTTCTCCTTGGATTATTTCTTATGTTTTTCCTTGGATTCCAGTTTCTTCTTCCTTCCAGATTCCTTCTTCTGTCTTTGGATTCCATCTTCCGTTTCTCTTGGATTCCTTCTTCTGTTTCTCCTTTGATTCCTTCTTATTTCTCCTTGGATTAATTATTTTGTTTTTTCTTCTGCTTCTCATGTTCTATTCCTGTTCTTTTTCTGTTTTTCTTCTTCTGTTCTCATGCTCCTAGTTCTTCTTATCTATTCCTATTTCTTCTTCATCACCTGTTTCTTCTCTTCCTGATTCATGGCTGCACTTAACAGAAGTCATCCTAAAGGGCTTATTCAATGATGAAATATGAGTACAGCAGTTAATTTTACTTCGGAGTCACGTGAGTGACTTCGTGAAGACCCCGCCAGCACACATGCGCGAAATATCGTTACTCGCATTTGCAGTCGACAGCTGGGGGGGGGGGGGGGGGGAGTGCGCTCCTCTACCGGCAGCTTCAAAAAGACCCTCAGGTAAGTTTTACTAACCTTGAGCTGGTTAGTTGAGCTGTATTTACGAATTTCTTACGGAAACGATGGAAAGGAGAAATAACACAAAGACTACATCGAAGGCTGCGGGACTTCGGATAGAAGTCTGCGGCCGATATCCCCGGAGCTGTTCGCTACACTGGCAGCACCCGTACCACGGGCCGGGAAAAGAGCGCGGAAGTCGGGGACCCCGCTCAGTCGGCAGGACCCAACTCTCCACCACAGCTGGCCAGGGAGCTGCACACTGGCAGGAGGACCGCGTGGGAGCAGGGTAGGCAAGACCCTGAATCCCTACTGCTTCAACCCGAACAGCACCAGGTAAGCGGTAAAAAAGGTGCGTAAGTCAGTGCCCGTTTCAACGGCACGTTCCACTTCCCCACTATTACAGGTCACCAGAGGGCGGACCAGTGGGAAAATGCACCAAAGTCGAGTAGCCCCGCTGCAGCGGCCGCCACCGACTCACCACCGCGTCAGTCTGCCAGAACGTGGACCGGTGGAAAATCAACACGAAAGTCGGGTAGCCACGCAGGAGTGGGTGGCACCGACTCACCACCAATTCAGTCTGCCAGATCGCGGACCGGTGGGAAAACACACGTCAGGTAGCCCCGTAGGAGCGGCAGGCACCGACTACCTACCTAGGTCCCTTAGACATCACCTCAATGAGGTGTGGGCTGATGGTAGAAGCCCCAATCGTTCATCAGAACTTGGGGAAGTCGACTTGCCGTCCGCAGATAGTGGCAACGGTCGCATAGCTCGAATGGAGCGAATGGTGGAGCGGCTGCTCGAAAGGGACCTCCTCCATCAAGAGCGTGTGTCTTTGGGATCAACCAGACACACAGCAGAACTACTGAACATCTTTCCCTCTTCAATAGGGAGTGCCAGAAGTCAGACATTAACTGACTTTGAAGAGGGGTTGGCGCAAGAACCTGTGTTGCCAGAGATGCCTGAAGAGGAACTTCTCGAGGTAGTATCAAAGTTTGCCCAACCAGCACACTCAGGGCAACCTTTTCAACCTAGGCTAGCGGCCAGCATCAACTATTTGACCACACATCAGCTGCAGGAACAGGTGCTGTCAGAGACTATTAACAAATATAAAGCTCCGGAAATTGTGTGTCGCTCAATGTCCCCACCGTCAACACACCCATCTGGGGTAACATCAGTCCTGGGATCAGGTCCCAGGAATTAAAATTACAAAAGATCCTGAAATTGTTGACCACAGGCATTACTGCCTTTGCCAGGTCCATAGACGGGACGGACATGACGGAAGAGCAGCAAGATGCTCTAACGTTGCTGTGCCATACTCAGTTTGAGATCAACTGCTTTCGCAAGAGCTCCATCCGTCCAACAATAAACCCAAAATTTGCGGGGTTTGTGTAAAGCCAATGTAACGCCACCACCGAAACAGTTGTTCGGTGAAGATCTGCCTAAACAGGTATAAGACCTGGATGAGGAAGCAAAAGCGGTCGGGTTGATGAAACCACCATCCTCGAGCAGACCAGCGGCGTAACACAGACAGCATCCATATGCAACATCAAACAGGCCTCGGGTTCAAACCGACAGGGTAATTAGAACCAACCCTCCGGTCGCGCCCTACCAACAAAAGGACAGGGCCCACAGCGACCAGCCTGGATGATGCGCCAACCCCACATCCCAGCGACCCAAGAAAGGCCATTACAACAAGCCCAGCCGGTAACCATGGAGGTAAGGGGTTCTGGTTCTCTTGGGAGTGCTGCATGTATAACCTTACAAGTAGGAGGGAGGCTGCGCACATTCTGGGATGCATGGGGTTCTATAACTTCTGACACTTTTATATTACAAAGTATTCAGGGTTATGAAATTGAATTCATAAATGGCAATCTTCCCCCAGCTCAGCATGTACCTAATAGGAAATTTGCACTTTCTCACAAAGAAAAAGTGGAAGGACATGCGGAGCTATTAAGGTTATACACCAAGGAGGTTATAGAAAAAACGACACATGAACCTCTTGAGTTCGTATCTAACATCTTTACCAAAACCAAAAAAGATGGTGGATGTCGTATCATAATTGATTTAACCCATTTGAATACCTTTGTTCAATATACCCATTTCAAAATGGAAACATTTGAAATGGCTAAGCAACTGATTTCCAGAGGGTGCTTCACGGCCTGCATTGACCTGAAAGATGCATACTATTCAGTACCTATACGGGAACATCACCGGAAATACTTAAAATTTGTTTAGATGAGGCAACTATGGCAATACAAAGCCCTACCCAATGGGCTTACCACAGCCCCTAGGTTATTTACCAAAATACTAAAACCAGTATTGGTGTCTCTAAGAAGACAAAACCACATAGTCTTGGCATATCTAGATGATATTTTAATTGTGGAAGAACTTTGGAATTAGCTACATTAGCAGTAACAGCTACCAAATCATTATTCGAGAAACTAGGGTTTGTCATCCATCCAGACAAATCTAAGTTCAACCCTTCTGGGATTATAGACTATCTGGGATTCACAATCAACACCAGTCATATGATTGTCACTATCCCAGAGAACAAAGCAACAGACATAATAGAGGCATGTAACAGTGGTTACAAAACTGAGCTCATCAATGGACAATTGCCCCCAGCTCAGCATGTACCTAGCCGAAAATTTATACTCTCTCACAAAGAGAAAGTGGAAGGACATGCAGAACTTTTACGGTTATATACCAAAGGGGTCATAGAAAAAACGATACATGAACCTCTTGAGTTTGTATCTAACATCTTTACTAAAACCAAAAAAGATGGTGGATGTCGTGTCATAATTGACAAACCATTTGAATACTTTTGTACAATATACCCATTTCAAAATGGAAACATTTGAAACGGCCAAGCAATTTATGTCCAGATGGTGCTTCATGGCTTGCATCGACCTAAGAGATGCATACTATTCAGTGCCTAATCATCACCGAAACCGTAGATACATAAAATTTGTCTGGATGGGACAGCGAGGGCAGTACAAAGACTTACCTAATGGACTTAGTACAGCACCCAGATTGTTTACCAAAATACTAAAACCAGTATTGGCGTCTTTAAGAAGACAAAACCACATAGTCTGGGCCTATCTTGATGACATTTTAATTGTGGGAAAAACTTTGGAATTAGCCAAATCAGCTGTGACAGCCACCAAGTCACTATTCGAAAAACTGGGATTCGTCATCCATCCAGACAAATCTGAGTTCCATCCTTCTGTGATTATGGAATACCTGGGATTCACGGTTAACACCAATCTTATGATTATCACTTTCCCAGAGAGTAAAGTAACAGACATTATAGAAGCATGTAATAACCTTGCTTGCACCAGGAAACCGACTATTAGACATGGTGCCAAGGTGATTGGGAAACTTGTAGCTACATTTCCAGCTGCACAATTTGGGCCGTTGCATTATCAACATTTGCAAAGAGCAAAAATCTCAGCATTAAAAATAAATGCTGAACATTTTGACAGACCGATGCAGCTGCCAAACAAGGCAAAAATTGAGCTACGATGGTGGATTGACAACATTGGGAATTGTTTTAACCCCATCTAATCTCAAACCCATCAGTCATGGTATAAACCGACGCAAGCGTCCAGGGCTGGGGAGCTATCGACACCACTTCCAGTATTGGCGGCAGATGGGATTTGCACAAATCTACTTTACTCCAATCACAAGGTATAAACTATTTGGAAATGCTGGGAGCATTTCACAGACTGCGGGCATACGGCTCTAATATGCATCATACGCTTGTCTGTCTTCAGATAGATAATACCACAGTGGTGGCATACTTAAACCATATGGGTGGTATCAAGTCGATATCTTGCGATGAATTGGCAAACAGAATTTGGCTCTGGTGCATTGAAAGAAATATTTGGATATCAGCTCTATACCTTCCGGGTAAGCTCAATACAGTGGCGGACACCAGGTCACGAGTATTCAATGACAACATCGAGTGGATGTTGAACCCCCAAATATTTGCTAAAATTATAGCCAAATATGGAACACCAGATATCGACCTCTTTGCGTCCAGGTTGAACCATCAGATACCAACATATGTATCTTGGGTACCAGATCCTGGGGCAGTGGCAATGGACGCGTTCTCGCTACATTGGGGGAAATGGTTTTTCTATGCATTTCCCCCATTCTACCTCATCAGTCGGGTATTGCAGAAAATACAACTAGATTCTGCATCAGGTATACTGATAATACCCGACTGGCCCACACAACCATGGTACCCGGTGGTCCACAGCATGATGAATGAACCATGGATTCAGGTTACCAAATGCCCGAATTTGGTGACCAATCCCATAACAGGGGAATATCATCCATGCCATGGTCATCTGAACCTGTTGGCTTGCAGGTTCTGAAGAGGCCGTTGCTGGAATTCGGGCTGTCTACAAGAACCATGGACATCATCACAGCATCGTGCAGAGAGTCGACAAGGAAGCAGTACCTCACCAACATAAGGAAGTGGGAGGCCTGGGTGGACCAAGACCACCTACAACTCTGCTACGATTACCAATGTGCTGGAATTCCTCGCGGGCCTTCATTTTGATGAGGCCCTCAGTTACAGTGGCATAAACAGTGCCAGGAGTGCACTATCATCCTATCTCAATATTGGAGTGGGGTCTCACCAGCTGGTATCCAAACTTATGAGGGGTATATTCAATTCCAACCCTCCCCGACCACGATATAATATCACCTGGGATATTAGGGTTGTGTTGTCCCTACTCAGGAGCTGGTCGCCTATGATGGATTTACCACTGGACAAACTCACATCAAAGTGGTGATGTTAATGGCACTAACCACAGCACAACGGGTCCAGACACTACAGAAATTAAAACTGGATAGGATGGTCTCGACCCCCAATAAAGTGAATTTCTTTATAGATGAGTTACTTAAGCAACACAGGCCTGGAACTACTGGCCTGAAATTGGAATTCGTAGCATACCCCGTTGATGTTCGACTCTGTATAGCCACCTTTATCCGACATTATATTAATGTCACACACACCTGGAGCATATCATTGATAGTAATCTGATGCGTCAAGTGAGCAAACATAATATTCTTGCTGACAACAAACATGCATTTAGGAGGCATAGATCATGCAAGTCTCAGCTTATCCTGACAACAAATTACCTGGCCACGCACCTTGACAGTAACGTCATCATGGATTTAGTTGTACTGGACTTTTCTAAAGCATTTGATGTCATCCCACACCAGAGACTGCTTCGGAAGCTTGACTTCTACGGTATTCGTTCCAACACGAAACAATGGATTTCCAGTTTCCTGACAAAACGTCTTCAGCGCGTGTGTGTGAACGGAAAGAGCTCCAATTGGCACCCAGTGTTAAGTGGTGCACCCCAGGGCACAGTACTTGGCCCACACCTATTTTTGCTTTACATCAATGACATCCATGAAAAAGTCGCAAGTACGACCAGACTATTCGCTGATGATTGTTTGCTGTACCGTCCAATTAAGTCAGATGATGATGAAGATGCTCTCCAAAAGGATCTCGATACTATGGTCAAGTGGTCACAACAATGGGGCATGCAGTTCAACCCTTCCAAATGTGAAACCATGCGTGTCACCAGAAAGAGGAATCCAGGCGTCACATCTTACAACATACTTGGTGTCACCCTTGAAGAATCCAAACAAACCAAGTATCTTGGCATCAAATTGCAGAATGATCTACGTTGGAATGGTCAGACTCATCATGTAACAGTGAAAGCAACAGGTGTCCTAAACTTCCTGAGGCGCAACTTCCATCAATGTTCAGCTTCTGTCAAGGAGAAGCTGTATTTCACCCTCATTAGACCTCATCTGGACTACGCAGTTGCAGCTTGGGACCCATACACATATAAAAACATTTCATCCATCGAACGTGTCCAAAGACAGGCCGCTCGATTTGTTACTAACACCTACGAGAGAGATGCGAGTGTCACCAAATTTCTGAATTCTCTGGGGTGGAACCCTCTCCAAGACAGACGTGAAGCTCACCGTTTGACCTGTTTTTACAAAATGTTAAATGGTCAGCTAGACATAGATCACAAGACCTACACCAACCCCAAACCAATTAGGAGCAGACGAAGGCATTCGATCCAATTTGTGGTCCCAGCGTCAAAGACAGATGTGTACAGCAATTTGTTCTTTCCACGCACTATTAAAGCATGGAATAATCTCCAAGCCACGGTTGCCCAGCCAGATGCAACTAAATTTAAAGTGGTACTTTCTTCCCAATAACCCTCTCTGGCTAAACCCATCCCTTCAACACCTCCAGTTTAAATTCCAGTTGGAATATTTTGGAGGACCAAGTAACCAAGAACCAAGAGTGGTATTGGGTACAGCAGGTATAGACACTAACATGTTTAAATCTCATTCTACCAGGGCTGCATCCACATCAGCGGCGAGGACCATGGACGTACCCCTGGATCATGTCCTCGCAACAGCGGGCTGGGCCAGTGAAACTACATTTCAGCGGTTTTATAATAAACCTGTGGCCACTCCCGCAACAGTTTTAAGTGCTGTTCCCTAAATGTTTGTCCCCGAATTCAGGGGTTTTTGTGCTGTATTAATAAATAAATTATTATTTTTCAGCTTGTTCAAGTCTGAAATACGTTAACATACTTCCTCCATCAGTATTACGGCAGTGTGTGACCATGGACGTGGTCCACGGCATAGAATCACAGAGCTTTGAAATCTTCACGGTCACTCACGAGACTCCAAAGTAAAATAGTAAGATTAAACGAGAACTTACCAGTTTGAAGTTTGTTCCTTATTTTATGAGGAGTTACAATGAGGGATTTTGTGCCCTCCGCTCCCAACCCTCTATCATAAGGTCAACTGGTATATTAGAGTCTCTTAATCTTACTATCTTCAGTCATTTTTGTTATCTGTGATTCCACACAGCTGCTTTGAAGAATGTCGTGCATGCGTGCTGGCGGGGTCTTCACGAAATTCCTCATCGTAACTTCTCATAAAATAGGGATCAAACTTCAAACTGGTATGTTCTCGTTTAATCTTACTATTTTAACACACTTGCTGCTGAGTTAGAAAACTGTTGGTTTATGATCTTCTTGAGTCTCAAAATCAAGACTAACACACCAATGCAATATTGGAAGTTGTCAGTAGTTACATGCGCTGTATTTAAAATATACTCGGCATGTTCGCTTATGTGATTGCACAATAACTTATGACATTATTTCAAAGAGGAGCAGAGTAACTACCTCTTCAACCAAGAAGAGCCAAGTCATATTTATTGGCATGTGCAAAAGTACAATGAAGTACAGGAACAATGAAAATCTTGGTTACGCCAGCATCACAGGCACATAGACACATAAACAACATACATTATACATAAAGTTACAAATAAAATTCTGTAAAAAGTGTGGCGTTGGGGGAATGATGCTGGGTTCGTCAGTGACCACAGCGATACCCGCAATATGGTGAAACCACATGGTTTATTCTATTAACAGTACTAAGAAAGTCTAGGACTGTATGGGCGCACTGCCGTCTGAGTACATGTGTGATGACACTGGCGATTTAAGGCTTATCTCAACAGCTTCATTCTGGTTTTCAAAGGAGGTGTGGCAATCTCGGGCTTCTTCCTGCAGTTCGCTGTAAGAGGAGTAAAGCCCCTGTCCCACTTTCCTGAGTTACTCACGAATTCTCCCGAGTTACTCACGAATTCTCACGAGTTTTCCCCTTGATTCAAACTCATAGAATTACGGTAATAGCCAGCCATAGGTACTGGGGGCTATTTATTTGAAAAAAAGTCCCAACTTACCTGATGCCCCGAGTACCTACGGTTTACTGATGGTACAGGTTTCTTCCTGGCAGCTCAGCTTTGAGCTTGGAAAGGCGATGCTGGCAGTCTCTTGATTTTCCTGGCAATCTCTGCCTGTGTGTGCATGCGTGTCTGTGTGTGAACACAACCTCTCATTGTATGAGGCAGAAAGAGGTTCTGCCGTATCTTGCTTGTCGTGGCCACTCACTCTCAGGCTCAAGTTGAGACTGGCTGTCCAGAGCTTTTTTCCTGGCAGCAGTCTCCGTCGACCTTGTTTCTTCCTCTTCTATTTCTTCTCCTTTCTTCGGTTTCTTCTTCTTCTTTCTCCTTCTGCTGTTTCTTCTTTGATTCCTTCTTCTGTTTTTTTCTTCTCCTTCTGGTTTTTCTTCTCCTCTGGTTCTTCTTGTTTCTTCATTTCCTGTATCTTCTTCTCCCCTTGTTCTTCTTCTCCTGTTCTTCTGCTGTTTCTTCTCCTGTTCTTGTTGTGTTTCTTCCCTTCCTGTGAGAATCATATTCTTCGTGTTTCTGCTTCTTATTCTTCTTGTTCTTTTATTCCTATCTCTCCTTTCTCTCCTGTTTCTTCTTCATCAGCTGTTTCTTCTCCTCCTGACTGTTTCTTATTATTCTGCTTCATCTGTTCCGCTGTTCTGTCTCCTGCTTCCGTTTCTTCTGCTTCTTCTCGCTCCTCTTTCTTCCATGACCAACACATTATGGTTCTTTTTGGAGTTGCCGGACCCGTCAGACTCTATAGACTGCAAGAAACACAACCATGTGTTCAGCTTTTCCGAAGTGCAGGTGAGGGATGGAATGGTAAGAGTTTCTGAATATGGTGTAGCAGCGGTCAAGTGTATTGGCTACTCTGGTGATGATGGTAACATGTTCATGGTAGCTCAACAGACTTCAGCAGGGTGGCCTAGTTGAAGACTACCAATGACGTGAAAGGCATCAGGATACAATGTATCGTACTTGTTGATTACGGCTCTCAATTCTTTAGTGCTTGCTTGATGTCTGCCTGAAGCAGGAAGTAGACTGTAGTCAAGGTGATGGCGGTGAACTCTCTTGCTAGGGAGAACGGTCGGTGCTTAACCATCAGATGTTCCAGGTCAGGGGAGTAGTCATGGAATAAGACTGACATGTTTACGCAGTACGACGAGTTTCCATGACAGATACAATTCCATAGCTCAAGGCGCAGCATCTTACCCCTTATCTATGTAATTACAGCACATAGATCTCAACATTGTAATCAACAATTTGAGGTAACCAGCCTTTCCTGCTGATATTGGAACTACAAATGTGATGTAGAGCGATGTAAAGGAGGTGGAGGAGTTGCATTACTACTCACAGCTGCACTTAAAGAGAGGACAGCTGGGAGGCTCATCCAGTGAGGAAATATGGGTAGAGCTCAAAAATAAGAATGGTGCATTCACTATGATGGGATTATACAATAGCCTCCCTAAAGACAGCACGAGACAGAGGAACAGCAATATCGGCAGATCATGGTAAGATGTGTAAGCAATGGGATTGTTTGCAGTGGTTAATTTTAATTTGAACAATAGTAACTGGGATTTCCTTAGTGTCACAATCTTAGATGGACCATAATTTGTTAGGTGAATCATGGATGGATTCTTGATACTTGAATCCCAATAAAATCCCAAAATATTTTATACATACAGCAAAAAAAAGAGGGTACCTAGGGAGCAGATAGGATCACTCAAGGACAAAGGAGAGAATTTATGTCTGGAGACAGAGGGAGTGGACCAGGTATTGAGTGCCCTGCATTGGTCTTCACCAAGGGAAAGGGCATAGAGAATAGTGAAATCAAGGAGGAGTGTGCTGATATTCATGGCCCTGTTGATATCGAGGAGGAGGATGTTTGGGTCTCCTGAAGAACATTGCGATGTGTCAGTCCCCAAGGCCTGTTGGGATCCATTCCAGATTATTGAGAGAGGTGAGATGTTGCTGGGACCTCGACAGATATTTTAATATTATCTTTAATTAAAAGTATTACCTGCTGTAAAAAACATTGGGCAAACAATGTTCACAAAATTCATGCACACCCCCACCTGAAGTCCCAGCCTAACACTGGGAATGGCTGGGAAAAGTTCTGGGGACTTACTTCACTCTACGTCTCCCACCATTCAACAAAGAGGAATTTGCTGAGAAGAATATACTCAGGAAAGAGATATTAAAGTAATTGAAGGAAGGGTTAGAGAGAGTTCAGGAACATTTGTTTTACTCAGTTAAAGATTTAGAACTCAACTCTCGGTAAGAATAATGGAAGCAGTAAACCATCACATCTAAAGAAGGGTCTGAAGAAGGGTCTCGACCCGAAACGTCGCCTATCTCCTTCGCTCCTTAGATGCTGCTGCACCCGCTGAGTTTCTCCAGCTTTTTGTGTAACCATCACATCTAAAATGTGGGTTACACAAAAAGCTGGAGAAACTCAGCGGGTGCAGCAGCATCTAAGGAGCGAAGAAGATAGGCGACGTTTCGGATCGAGACCCTTCAGACATCTCGACCCGAAACGTCGCCTATCTCCTTCGCTCCTTAGATGCTGCTGCACCCGCTGAGTTTCTCCAGCTTTTTGTGTAACCCTCGATTCTCCAGCATCTGCAGTTCCTTCTTTAACACATCTAAAACGTGTATGTATGAGATATTGAAGAGTTGCAATGTGCTATGAACTAACAGCCAGGAAATAGGATCAATCCAATAGTCCATGGTTCACTTAGACGGGCCAAATGCCTTTCTAAGCCTTAAAATTTCATGATCACATTCTCTATCCTCTTATATCTGAACATTTTCGGACGAAGAGAAACAGTGAAAACTGGAACCTTCAGTTAACTATTTGATTTAAGATAACAATTGAATAAAATTAATAATCATAGTACCTTCCTGGCATTTTCATATGTTTTTTTAACTGAAACCCCTTGACATTTAAACGTAAATTAATTTCCTTGACTCTCTTGAATAGCATAGTCATTTTCACAGCATAAACAACTTTTCCCCCTTGTGAATAACATGAGAAAAATATTACATGCAGATTTTGCTAATTACCTGAACAAATTTAGAAGAACATCAATGCACCCCGTTGTTCTTGCCAATGCTTGTCCAATTTCTACAAAAATTCCAAAAAAGCATTACTTAGGTTTGGATTTCATTTCAACTAAGTGACCCTAGGAGACAATGCCAATAGATGAGTTCTGATTAACAGATGTTGATGGAAAACATAATCGTTCTTACATAAGGACAGGAGTATTTTTTCCCATAAATTAATGAAGGTGATCAGAAAAAGGGGTAAGAATGAATCTGTGCAATAGCCTCACGTGGTAAGACACAAACAACTATGGTAGTAATGTATTGGCTGTGCTGGGACAGGTTGGAGGTTAACTAAATGAGAACAGTAGCAGAGAAGTCAACAGTAAAAGATTGGGATGCAGGCGCATAATGAAAAAATTCAAAGGAAGCCAGTTGTGTACTTCGATAGAATTTACAAATTTACAGACATCACCACCGTAGTGGGCCGGATATCCAATAATAACCAGAAATAAAGCAAAGTGGTACACAGACTCTGGTATACATTGATGAGGCTAAAGTAGAAATGGTCAAAAACTTAAAAGTCCTAAGAATTAATATCACCAGCAATTTGTTGTGGACCAGCACACCAATGCCTCCACTTCTTAAAAAGGCTTAGCAAGTTTGGTATGTCCAAAACAACCCTGACCAATTTCTACAGATATGCCATAAAAAGCATTTTATTGGGATACATCACAGAATGGTTTGGAAACAGCTACATTCAAGGCCACAAGAAATTGCAGATTTGTAGCCTTGACCATCAGGCAAACCAACCTCCCTTCCATTGACTCCATCGACATGTCACCCTGCCTTACAAAGCCATCAACATTATCAAGCACCAGCCTCATCCCGGTCATTCCTGCTTCTCCCCTCTCCCATCAGGCAAGAGGTACAAAAAATTGAAAACACACACATCTTGCACTAAAGGTTACTCCTTTTATCCTGTATCTGTACACTGAGGATGGTTCCATTGTAATCGACTTTATCTTGCACTAAATGTTGTTATACCCTTTATCTGTGCACTCTAGACGCTTTTTTTGTATTCCTGTATAGTGTTTTCTTTGACAGGATAACACACAAATAAAAAATTTTCACTGTACCTCAGTATACATTATTGACAATAATAAATTAAACTAAACAACATATCCTTCTTAATTTTTGTGGCTGCTCCTGTCTGGCCTCTTGGTTGATAGTGATCCAGTTTTGGAACCTTGTGCATGAAAATCCTGGATACAGAAGCTTGGCCCACCCTTACCAACAATGTGATCGCTTGCTGTGATTTTGAGCAATATTGATCTGATATTAGTAATCTCTCAAATTACGATAAAACAATGGTCAGAAGATGCAATACTGACGTAATGCTGGTGTAACATTGTTAATTTGTCTTTAATTTATTTTGAATGCTATGTTTTAAATGTAAGAGGCAAGAAGCAAGTGTTTAATTGTCATATGTACTGAAACAGAACAATTACTTACTTACAGCAGCCTAATGTCAATAGACAATAGATGCAGGAGTAGACCACTCGGCCATTTGAGCCAGCACCACACTTCACTGTGATCATGGCTGATCATTCACATTCAGTACCCCGTTCCTGCCTTTTAACCGTATCCCCTGACTCCACTATCATTAAGAGCGCTATCTAACTCTCTCTTGAAAGCATACAGAGAATTGGCCTTCTGAGGCAGAGAATTCCACAGCTTCACAACTCTGGGTAAAAAAGTTTTTCCTCATCTCCGTTCTAAATGGCCTACCCCTTATTCTTAAACTGTAGCCCCTGGTTCTGGACTCCCCCAATATCGGGAACATGTTTCCTGCCTCTAGAGTGTCCAATCCCTTAATAATCATATATTTTTCAATAAGATCCCCCTCTAAACCGGCTAAATTCCCGAGTAAACAAGCCCAGCCACTCCATTCTATCAACATACGACACTCCCACCATCCTGGGAATTAACCTCGTGAACCTACGCTGCACTCCCTCAATAGCAAGAATGTCTGTAAACTGTCAATCGATAACATAATAAACAAACAAAAAAAGTTAAATACATTAAAAAAAACAGTATTAGTGAAAATCAAAAAAAAGGCTCAAAATCCTTATTGCAACTGACACAGCTCATAGTTCAATTTTTAGTTGGTTTTCGTAATGCACAGCAGCTTGGGTTGTTAGAATAAGCTGTTCCTGAACCTGAAGGTCACGGATTTCAGATCGCTACACTTTCTTCCTGATGACTGAAGTTAAATGGGAGTGTGGCCAGAGTGCTGTGAGTCCTTAAATGATGCTGGCTGCCTTTTTGAGGCAGCACATCTAAGAGATTCTTTTCATGGTGGGGTCTGTACCCATGAGAGACCGGGCAGCATCCACCACTCTTTGTAATCTCCTGGGCGTTCAAGTTGTCAAAACAGGCCATAATGCAAATAGTCAATATGTTCTACCATACACCCGTAGACATTCAAGAGAGTATTCGGCAACATACCAAATCTCATCAATCTTCTAAGGAAGTAGAAGCATTGATGGTCTATATGATTACATCAATGTACTGGGTCAAGGAAAGGTCTTTAGAGATATGTACACCCAACTCTCTCCATTACTTACCCATCAATGAAGATAGGTTCATGGCCCTTCAGCCTTCTTTCCTGAAGTCAACAATCAGCTCCTTGATCTTACTGATGCTAGGAACAAGAAGGCTCTGGCATCATATGATCGATCTCCCTATTTACTCTGACTCATTATTATCCCTATTTCATACAACGATGGTGTCATCGACAAATTTAAAGTAGAAATTGGATCAACTACAGTCATGGACATAGAGTAACTATAGAAGGGGACTGAGTACCATGTCTTGCGATGCCCATGTGCTTATGGTTATTGAGGAAGAAGTGTTGTTGCCAATTTGTACTGATTGTGTTCTGTTGATAAGGAAGTTGAAGATCCAGTTGCAAAGGGATATGCAAAAACCCAGTTCCAAGATCTTGGTAACACATTTGGAGGGGATGATGGCATTCAACACCAAGCTGTATTCGAATGAACAATAGCCTAACACATGTGCGTTTATTATCCAAGTGGTCCAGTTCAGAGTGGAGAGCCAGCGAGATCGCATCCCCTATTGATGCAATGAAGAAACTAAACTAATCTATTAATGAGGTAGGCAAATTGCAATGGGTCCAGTTTCTTGCTGTTAGTTGATATGCACTATAACCACGACCTTTATGGCACCCGTGGGTAGTCATTGAAGCATGTCACACTTTTTTTGGGCATCGGTATTATTGATGTCCTTTTAAAGCAAGGGAACATCAGAACCTCACTAATAAGAGGTTGAACATGTGTTACCAAGATTTTGGAATAAATCTGAAGGAGGTCGTTACCCGAAATGTTACCTATTTCCTCCGCTTCATAGATGCTGCCTCACCCGCTGAGTTTCTCCAGCATATTTTTCTACCTATGATTTTGGAAGATGTCAGCAAACACTCCAGCCAGTTGGTCTGTGCGGCTTTTGATAACAGGACCAGGTTCACTATCAGGTTCAGACCCTTTCTGAAGGTTCACCCGACTGAAGGATCTTCTGATGTCAGCTTCAGTGACTGAGGTTACAATACCATTGGAGGCTATGGGGGCTTGAGAAGGTACATCAGTATTCTCCATATCAAAGCATGCGCAGAACGCATAGAGCTCATTTGGGAGTGATGCTTTGCTGTCATTTGAGCTGCCACTTGATTTTGCCTTGTTGGAAGTGAAGGCATGCAAGCCCTGCCATAATGCCAAACATCTGTCTCGTCCCCCAGTTTAGAGCAAAATTCCCTTTTATCCTTTTTGATGGCCTTAGCGAACAAAGGCCATCAAAAAGGATAAATACCTGGACTTCTTGTCTGAATCTGCATTACCAGACAAATTCCCAAGATTGGTCTTCAGAAGATTGTCCCCATTCTGGTTATTCTAAGGCTTCTGATTAGGTATCAAAGTCAGATGGTTTTGGGGGGGACACACTCCTCCACACATTCTCTTATGAAGTTTGTAACACCCGAGCATATTCATTCTGGTCCGTTGCAGAGTCCTTTTCCCAATCCTCTCTGGAACATTTCCCAGTCTATTGATTCGAAGCAATTATAGTTGTTCCTCTGCCTACCCCTGACCAGTTCTGTGCAGTCATTACAACTGGAGCCATGCCCTTCAGTTGTCGACTATACCCAGGCAGAGGAGTGTCGCTGGTCAGGGCGATGGATGGAGCGATAGGCATCTTTGATGGTGGAATAGCAGTGTTGGGCGTTTAATTCTCCAGTGCTTCAAACTGTTCTTGATGTAGTGCCCCGCTAAGATAGAAATGGTGTTGGGAACGCATGCCATGGTCAACACATGCCATTTTGTATTTGGTGACCACGGCTTGTAGCTCTTCCAGTACTAGATGAACATCTGCCTGGGGATATAGACCGTGGTCATGACAATGCATTAGGGTTAGGGGATGGCACTTCACTGCCAGGTACTCCAGGTGCAGAGAGCAGGAGTTGGATTGTACTGCTACATCTGAGTACCACAGTGTTCACAAAGGCAAACAACTTTGTCTGTCCCTTTGCTCGATGCCTCAATTTGGTCCATTTGATGGAGAAATCATCCGGCTGGAGGGCTGAGTCTGTGGAGTTGGGAGTATGCCATGTGTCTGTGAAACAGTGCGCACAGCATTTCCTCATCTCCCTTTGAGAAAGCAACCTTGCCCTTAAGTCCTCAATCGTGGTCTCTCAGGACTAAACATCAGTCAGGAGAATGATCAGGAGAGGGGGAGATGACGTTCCCTGCACTTTTCAGTCTTATTCACAGGCTGCCCATTGACCACGTTTCTGGAAACAATGGAGGCCTCTTGGGTGTTTCCTAGCACTGTAAGTGAATCCTCCGCGAGGTCAGGGATTCCCATGCTATCGGGATGTCTTTTACAGTTAGTAGCCCATTGCCGTCAGGAAAGTACAACAGCACTAATATATTTAAATGGACTAGCAGCCTGTTAGTTAGAGAGCTGATTTGTGCCGTTTCTTTTATCCAAATGAATTCAGAGCTGTTATGTTTGATCCTTTCATATTGTGCTTCATGCAAAATGTCATCACTGTACAGCCCCATTTTTTAAATTACAAAATCAAATGGCAGTCATGGAAACTCATCATATGAAAAAAGTAACATAACCAATCCGTGATTCATTTAATTTGCTCAAGGATGTATATCTTTCTATTCCTGCCAGTTCAAATGTCTGTCCGAATGCCTCCTAAATGCCTCTATTTTATATCTGCTTCTTCCACCTTCCCTGGTGCATATTCTAGACTACTCTGTGTAAGTAAACATCTATTATTATTATTATTATTATTATTATTGTATATTACTAAAACTCTCATCTTGTTTGTTTGCCGGTTTGTGTTGTACTTCTATTTGCACAAAAACAGTACATGATAGCGCTACAACTTTTGCCCCAACTTATTCACTATTGTCCTGAGATGTAAATGAAACAAGTTCTGTTCAGATGAATGGTATATTTTAAAAGTTATTAATGTTTTTAAAAAATAATTTAAAACAAAAACAGCGCCCCCACCCGCACATGGGGGAGGGTTCCCGTGCGAGGCGTCACAAAGGGCACCCAACAGATCCTCAGCTGCGCCTGCGCAGTTGGGGCCTTTCCACAATTCACGACAGCGACACGGGTAACATTACTTCCATTTTATTGTTGCTCTGGACCTGCGGGGATCCGCCGCCTTGGCGCTGAGGCTGGGGCTGCGTCTGGTTACAGGGAGAGGCCGCGCCGACTGTGGGGATCTGCCGCCTTGGTGCTGAGGTTGGGGCTGCATCTGCGGGCGGCCGGCTCCAGGGAGAGGCCACTCTGATGATCCGGGGCCTGTGCGCTGGGGCTGGCTCTGAGGCCGACGGCTGCTGCTCCTCCGGGCACGCAAGGGGGGAAAGGAGCAACACCACTGGATCCTGGGGAGGTGAGGAGGGAGAGTGGGGGGATTGAGCGGAGGGAGTAGGGAGGGAGATGGAGGGGAATTGAGGAGAGTGGGGGAGATGGTGGAATAGAGGGAGAGAAGGGGGAGTGGGGGAGGTGAGGAGTGATAGTGGGGGGGGAATAGGGGGAGGTAAGGAGCAAGGGAGGTGGGGGATAGAGGGATAGGGAGTGACTTAGGGTAAGGGATACGAGAGGGAGGGAGAAGTGAGGGAAGGATTGGGGATGGGATGAGGAGAGGGAGGGAGGGTGAAGAGGAGGTGAGGGAGTGCTGCGGGGTGAGGGAAAATGAGCCGAGCCTGCGCAGTTGGGGGACTATGGGTGAGTGGTGGAATATTGCATTGGGGGAACGGGTGGTGGTGGAATATTGCTTTGGGGAACGGGTTGCATTGGGGGACCAGGCCTCCTGTTGGGTACGGGTCCCACTTAATCTAGTGCCTTATAAATCTCCTTAAATTTTCCCCTCGCATGCTCATTTCCATCCTGCGGAAAACTATCAAGCCTTTCTCTGCCTCTGATTGTATTTTTTTCAATCAGGTCTAGTTCTGGTGTCACACTGCCCCTTCCAAGTCTCTGAAAAGTCTATCTGTACAGAGTTTATACGTTCTTCCCATGACCTGTATGGGTTTTCCCTGGGTGCTCTGGTTTCCTCCCACACTCCAAAGATGTACAGAGTTATTGATTAATTGGCTTGGTAAAATTGTAAATTATCTTTAGTATATGTTAAATAGTGTTAGTGTACGGGGATCACTGGTTGGCGGAGACTGGGTGGGCCAAAGGGCCTGTTTCTGCGCTGTATCTCTATACTAAACTCTGAAGATGCAGAGTTCTACTGTGAACGCACCCATGGCAGTACACGTGTGAAGTGTGCGCATGTGTGGGGCCTTTCCAGAGTGTGCGCATGTGCAGGGCCTTTCCAGAGCGTGTGCATGTGTGAGGTCTCGGGCCGGCGAGGCCTGCGGAATCAGCGATATTTTCCAGACGCTTTGAAGTTATGTATTACAGAAATGCTTAAAGATTAAATAAAGTTTAAGTAAATTACGAGTAGCGTAAAAGTTTCATTTGCCTCACAACAATTTAAGCAACTCAATCTCAGAAGTTAAGCAGTGCGACATCGAGATGGAGAAACTATTGAAACCACAACGCTTGGATCTGGATCCCAACTCACCTACTGCTGCAAAGGAATTACTGCTGCACTGGCTTTGTACACTAAATAACTTATTTGATGAGTGTGGCTACAAATTCAGGACATTAATAAGCTTTATCTCTTATGATGTATATGATTACATAGAGGAATGTACATGATTCTGCTATTGATGTACTAAGTAGACTCTTCGTTAAGACACCCAACGTAATATTTGCTCAACACCTCCTTGCTACTTGTAAACAAAAACCTGGTGAGTCACGATGAATTTTTACAAGAACTTCAAAGACTTCGTACAGACTGTGCCTTCAAAGCAGTTACAGCTGATTAATATCGACAGGAACTTATTCAAGACACTTTTATCAATGGTTTGGCATCGCCT
The DNA here is from genome assembly GCA_963514005.1 of Raja brachyura. The sequence continues at coordinate 26,879,521 of OY740797.1, read as the reverse complement.
TTAATACGACAGAGATTACTAGAAAACAAAACGTTGGATTTACAGTCAGCTTACAATCAAGCTTACTCATTAGACTTGGCACAGAAAAATGCAGATGCTTATGGCTCATCTAATGTGTATTCTACTGCAACTACTACAAAAGAATCTGAGCCAAGTACTAATATGGAGCAAGCGGAAACAATTTCTACTGATAAATGTGCCCTTGATGCAGCATATACTTATTCAAAAAGGAAGTGTTACTTTTGCAGGGGTAATATTCATAATAGAGAGATGTCCTGCTCAAGAGGCAACTTGTAATAGTTGTGGCAAGAAGGGACATTATTTTAGAGTATGCAAGTCCAAAGCAACTATAAAAGTGTGACTGCTGCCATGTATATGAGATATGTCCTGCTCGAGAGGGAACTTGTACTAGTTATGGCAAAAAGGGACATTATTCTAGAGTATGCATCCAAAGCTACTAAAGGTGTGACTGCTGCCATGTATATGCCTTCTTTATGTGCAATGACAGCTGCATTTCCTCAGAGCTTGTCTCATGCAGCTACAACGGTATCCATCAATGGCCATACACTTAATGTACTACTTGATTCTGGCAGTTCAGAAAGTTTTATAAGTGAACAAGTTGTATCTTGACTAAATCTAACTATAATTCCTTCAAATAGAGAAATCTCGACGGCTCTGACAACTCTCAATACTCAAATTATTGGATCTTGTATTGTAGACTTTATTGTGAACAAAACTAGTTATAAATCTGTATGTCTTGGTATTGTGAAAAATTTGTGTAGTGATATAATTCTAGGTCACGATTTTCAGAAACAGCACAGATCTTCAAATAATGTATGAAGGAACTATGCCTCATCTTGTATTGTCAAAGCCACCAGTATTGTGTGTTTTTTTCTGCTGCATCTGTTGAATGCCCTTCATTATTCACTAATTTATCTTCCAAGTGCAAGCCAACTGCTACAAAATCAAGACATTTTAGTAAAGATGAAAGGAAACTTTACCAACACAGAAGTAACTAATCTTTTACAAGAAGGTATCATAGAACCCAGATCTTCTCCTTGGAGGGCACAAGTTGTCGTGGTTAAGAACTCCTTGGAGAGACATAGAAAGAGACTCTGCATTGATTACTTTCAAACTATAAACCAGTTCACGGAGCCTGATGCTTATCCATTACCTTGTATAGAAGAGATTATCAATACATTAGCTAAGTATAAGATATTCTCAACTTTTGACCTAAAAGTGCTTACTACCAAATTCCTTTGAAAGAATCAGAGAAGAAATACACTGCGTTTGAAGCAAATGGGAAATTTCATTTCGGAGTCACGTGAGTGACTTCGTGAAGAACCCGCCAGCACGCATGCGCGACATATCGTCGCAACGCATTGCAGTCGACGGCTGGAGGTGGAGCGCGGCTCACCACCAGCCCTTCAAAAGAGCCACTCAGGTAAGTACAGGCAACCTTGAGTTGGTTATTCTTGTTGTATTGAGCTTTTTTTCTCTCCAGCAGGAACATGGATAGAAGGAGTAAGGGCCGCAGGACGTCCGTAAGGAGTCGCCGGCCACCTATCCCGGAGCCCTCTTCAACGGCAGTACCCGCTAGTCGGGCCGGGAAAAAGGGGGTCCCGCAGAGCAGGACATCGGTACAGCGCCGGAGCAGGCAGACCCTGAATCCATCTCATTGTCACCAACGGGATCGTTGGCTGATACGGGCAAACAGGGTTCACGTGCTGCTGCACGGCCCTTCTCCCTGAGCCCTCGTGGAAGAGCCAGGGATAGAGCCCGTCTACCTAGCCCTTCGTGGGCGGAGGTTTCACCAGAGGCCGCTAGATTGCGGACTGGTGGATTGGCGAGACCCGAGTCCACTGGCAGACCTGAGAGGGCCAGTGTAGATTCACCACCCAGCAGGACCAGGAAGAGTCGCACAGGTGGAGTCACGCCACGGTCACCGCGTCCCCCGTTAGCGGTAGGATGGGACCGTACGCCGTCTGGGTCCAGATTTAGGACAGTCGGCAAGCCCGCACGGATGTCGGGTCACCACGCCGCGGCGTTGGGTGCCGACCTCTCACCGCTTTTGCCCTTGGAGGCAGCGGGACCTAGCTCAGCCAAAAGGAGGCGCATGAGCAGATCCGCGCGGGAGTCGTTCAGTTTCGCTGAGGCGGCTGGTAGCGTCGTTTCATTCCGGCACCGAGATTACCTCGACGAGGTACGGGCCGATGACAGGAGCCTCAGAAGTTCCTTCGGGCATGAGGACTCTGACCGCCCGTTCTCGCATAGCGAAGGGCGAATTGACAGGATGGAGAGGATGATAGAACAAATCCTGCAGCAAAGTCAAAGGCGGGAAACATTTGGCTCCAGGGGACTCATGGATATATCCCCGTCGTCAATGGATAGCATGAGACAGCCAGAAGATGAGGAGATCTTGGTCCACGCACCAACAGCACCTGAGGTCCATCAGGAGGAGCTCCTGGACATGGCAGCCAAGTTTGCGCTACCCGAATCATCAGGATAACCCCTCAACACCAAACTGGCTGCTACCGTTGACTTCCTCACGAACCATCAACTTCAAGAGCAGGTCCTTGCGGAGGCCATGAACAGGCACAAGGCACCAGGTAATTGCAACTCCCTTAACGTGCCAATCGGAAACATGCCGATTTGGGGCAATATTAACCCAGGCATCAGAGCTCAGGAAATGAAATTGCTCACTGCTGGGATTACCGCTTTTGCGAGGTCGGTGGACGGTGTGCATCTGAACACCGAGCAAGAGGATGCTCTGGCACTGCTATGTAACACGCAGTATGAAATTAATGCGTTCAGGAAAAGCATTATCAAGCCCACATTGAACCCCAAATTCGCGGGGCTATGCAGAGCACCCCCTACGCCACCACCCAGACAGTTGTTCGGGGAGGACCTCCCGAAGCAGGTCAAGGAGTTGGATGACCATGCAAAGACGGTGGGTCTTATGAGGTCACATACCTTGACCAGACAACCGGCCAGAAAAGTACCATTCTTCAGGCCACGAGGTCCAGCCATTAGGCCAGCAAGGACCTACGCTCCAGCGCCACCGCAATATCAGCAGCCTCAACAGCCCAGGCCTTTTTTAGGGCTAGGCCCGCAGCGGCCAGCATGGAAAATGCGGACTCCGCATTACCAGCACCTCCACGTCCCACCAAACATGTCAGGGACTGCCGATAACCATGAAGGTAAGGCGGTCTGGATTTCATGCACTTGCATGTCTAACTTCACATATTGGTGGTAGACTACGGTTCTTTAAGGAGGCATGGGAAACCATCACTTCTGATGAGTTTCTTACAAAGTATTCAAGGCCATGAGATTGAATTCATCAATGGTCAAATTCCTCCACCCCAGCATATGCCAAATCGTAAATTTACACTGTCCAGCAAGGAAACGGCAGTAGGCTATGCGGAAATCTTGAGGTTACAAGGAAAAGGCGTGATAGAAAGAACTATACACGAACCAATTGAATTTGTATCTAACATATTCACAAAAACCAAGAAGGATGGAGGATGTCAGGTTATTATTGATCTGACCCATTTGAATACTTTTGTAAAATATACCCATTTCAAAATGGACACGTTCGAAACAGCCAAATCTTTGATTTCTGAGGGCTGCTTCATGGCATGCATTGATTTAAAAGATGCATACTATTCAGTATCCATTCAGAAACATCACAGGAAGTTCTTGAAGTTTACCTGGATGGATCAGCTCTGGCAATACAAAGCTTTGTATGGTCTGGGTCCAAAATACATCTCTGACCTTCTTGTTGTTTATGAGGCACCTAGACTCCTCAGGTCTTCGGGGACAGGTTTACTCCATGTTCCCAGGGTGAGAACAAAAAGGGCTGAAGCAGCATTCAGTTTCTATGCTCCACACCTGTGGAACAGGCTCCCCGAACACCTGAGGTGTGCACAGTCCGTAACCACATTTAAGTCAGGCCTAGACACTATTGTTTGATGTAGCTTTTTCATGACCCTTCATGCGGGTAATTTTAATCTTCTTGTTTTAACCTTTTTATGTGCTTTTAAAATCGCCTTAATATTTTAGTGATTTTGCTTTACTATTCATGCAATTGGCTTATTGGCTATTTTGTTGTCCTGTGTTGTATTGTGGTTCTGCAATGTTTTTAAACTATTTTATTCTCTTGTTTCTTTTGTAAAGCACTATGAATTGCAGCTTGTATGAATGGTGCTATATAAATAAACCTGCCTTGCCTTGCCTTTGCCAAATGGGCTTACCACAGCCCCCAGATTATTTACTAAATTACTCAAACCAGTGTTGGCTACACTGAGGAGACAAAATCACATGGTCATGGCTTATCTGGATGATATCCTAATTATTGGGAACACTCTGGAATCAGCGAAACTGGCAGTTTCAGCCACTGTGGAAATTTTTCAAAAAGTGGGATTCATTATCCATCCAGATAAATCAAAGTTCTGTCCTTCACAGGTCATGGATTATCTGGGATTCACGGTGGATTCCAATCGCATGATGGCCACCATACCAGCTAACAAAATTGGGGATGTCATTCAAGCATGTAAGAATCTGGTCTGCACCAGTATACCATCAATTAGACAAACTGCTAAGGTGATTGGGAAAATCATAGCAGTTTTTCCAGCTGCCCAATACGGACCTTTGCATTATCAAAATTTGCAAAGAGCCAAGATTTCAGCGTTAAAATTGAACGCTGGACATTTCGATAGACCTATGCAGCTGCCTCTCAAGGCACAAATTGAGTTACTATGGTGAATTGATAATATCCATGACTCATTTAAGCCCATCATTGTGCCCAGTCCGATGGTATACTTACAAACAGACGCAAGCTCCCATGTCTGGGGAGCCACGGACAACTACACTAGTTGTGGAGGCAGATGGGACACCCTTGAATCTACCCTGTTGTTATCACAAGGGATAAATTATTTGGAGATGCTAGGAGCATTTCACGGACTTAGAGCTTATTGTTCAAACTTTACTGACACTCATGTCCGTCTCCAAATAGATAATACCACTGCGGTGGCATATCTAAATCATATGGGACGCAAATCATATGGCTCTGGTGCATACAACGGAATATTTGGATTTCAGCTACCTATTTACCAGGTAAGCTCAATACAGTGGCGGACACCAGGTCACGCAAATTTAATGACAACATCGAGTGGATGTTAAATCCCCAAATATTCGCAAAAGTTACAGCCAAATTTGGTAAACTGGATATTGACCTTTTTGCGTCATGGTTGAACCATCAGGTACCAACATACGTATCATGGGAGCCAGATCCTGGGGCAATGGCGATGGACGCGTTCTCGCTAGATTGGGGGAAATGGTTTTTCTATGCATTTCCTCCATTTTTGCCTCATCAGTCGGGTATTGCGAAAAATACAGTCAGATGCTGCTAAAGGCATTCTTATCATACCCGACTGGCCTACACAGCCATGGTATCTGGTGGTCCTTGATATGATCAGTCAACCATGGGTCCTCTTAGAGGGTTGCCCACAACTGGTGTCGAACCCTGTTTCAGGGGAACCACATCCCTGCCATAGTCACTTAAAGTTATTGGCTTGCAGGTTCTGAACAGGCCATTACTGCGGTATGGTCTATCATCAAGGACAATGGATACTATTGGAGCATCATGCAGGGAGTCCACTAGGTGGCAATATCTTACGCATATCAGGAAATCGGAAACCTACTGCGGCCGCTCCAACATTGCATATGACTCCGTTACTATCACCGATGTGCTGGAATTCCTGGCGGGGTTGCATCATGACGAACACCTCAGCTACAGTGCCATCAACAGCGCCAGGAGTGCGCTATCATTCTACCTCAATATTGAGGTAGGATCCAACAAGCTGGTGTCCAAACTTATGCGGGGAATATTTAATTCCAATCCGCCAAGACCTCGTTACAACATCACCTGGGATATTGGGAAAGTATTAACCCTGCTCAGGACGTGGTCGCCCATGGAAGGGCTTGAATTGGACAAACTCACCCTGAAGCTGGTGATGTTACTGGCACTGACTTCAGCGCAAAGGGTACAGACACTTCACAAGGTCAAGATTGACAGAATGATCTCTACCCCAGAGAAAGTGATCTTCTTTGTTGATGAATTACTTAAGCAGCATAGACCTGGATACACAGGGCTGCAGCTGAAGTTTCCAGCATACCCCGCTGATGAAAGGCTATGTTTAGCCACCCATATCCACCACTATATTAAAGTGCCGCGGAAATTAAGGGGAATGGAGAAATACCTACTTATCAGCCACAAAAAACCTCACCATAGAGTGACGGTACAGACGATCTCCAGATGGCTCAGGATCGTCTTGAACGAAGCAGGTATTGACACTAATGTCTTTAAATCCCATTCCACCAGGGCTGCATCGACATCGGCGGCAAGGGTCATGGAGGTGCCCATGGACCATATTCTTGCCACAGCGGGATGGGCGAAAGGAGCCACCTTTCAACGGTTTTATAATAAACCTGTTACCGCTCCTGTATTGTTCGCAGAGGCCGTGCTGAATGCGGGTCAAGAGCATACAGATTCCCCCCAGTGAGGGGTTTTTTCTTTGTTGTTATTAATAAATATTATTATTTTTCAGTACAAGCAGTCTGAAAAGTTGATTACTCCTATCCATCCTTACAAGTGGTGTGTGACAGCATGGACGTTGTCCAGGGCATGGAATCACAGAGCTTTGAAGTCTTCACGAAGTCACTCACGTGACTCCGAAATGAAATAGTAAGATTAAACGAGAACTTACCAGTTTGAAGTTTGATCTTTATTTTATGAGGAGTTGCGATGAGGGATTTTGTGCCCTCCGCTCCCAACCTCTGACTTTCCCCTTCACCTACCATTACTGACATTTTGCATGTTTTATACAGTTCTCATATGACTTGCCTGCTTTTATACTCGATGTCCTAACCTTTGAAGGCAAGCATGCCATAAATGTTCTTTACCATCCTATCGACTTGTGTTGCCACTTTACAGAAAGCTATTGACTTGCACTGCAAGATACCTCTGAACATCAATGCTCCTAAGGATCTCAAATTTGCTGCATACTCAATGGTTCAAATGTTGAACCACACGTGCTTTATTGTCATTTATGCACAGCACAGTGAAATTATTTTGTATAACCCATAAATGCAGTGCCATAATTTGGCACCGTTTACAAAGAAGAAAAAGTGCAAAAGTCCTGTCCGATTCACGTATTGAAAGTACTGGAGCGCCCCCGATCCAGGTACGCCCAGGTAAGCTCCAGGCTGCTGCAGGCCAGCGACCCGAGGTCCCTCTCCCTTCCCAACGCCTTCGTGTCTCGGGGGGCGCCTCCTGCACCTGAATTTGAAGATGCTGGAGGCAATGCCACGGTTCCTCTCCTACTGGCCCACTCCTCCCTGGGAGCTGTCAGTGGCTCCCTCCTCGACTCTCCAGTCTTCGGGGCTTCCGATCTTCCCCCTGTAGCCAACAACCTGCCGGGCCCTTCTTTGCAGCGGTGACCTGCCACAGCATGTGGCCACGAGTTGGATCTTCATTATCGTCGGTCGCCAGGTCTGCCTTCAATTTGACCTCCCAAAATGCAATGCCTCACACTTGTCTGAATTTAATTCCTTCTGTCATTTTCCCACCCAAAGTTCTATTTATCAACATGTGCAGTGCCCCACAAGAGGGAAAAACACTTGACCATGTTTATAGTAACATTAAACAAGGGTACAAAGCATCACCTCTTCCCCCATCTGGGCCAGTCTGACCACATCTCTTTGTTTTTAACTCCAGCATACAGACCTCTTATCAACACGGTCAAACCAGCTGCTAGAGACATACAAGTGTGCCTGAGAGATCTTCTGAACAACTACAGGACTGCTTTAACCGCACTGACTGGGACTTATTTGAGGATGAGGACATTGACACCTATACTTCCACTGTACTGTTTTGCATAAAAAGTTGTGCAGACAATGTCATTATCACAAAACACATCCCTGCCTTTCCTAATAACAAACCATGGATGACCAAAGATGCCCAACTTCCGGCAACGTGGCTTTCTGGTCCGGCAATACAGAGCTGCAATACGGGGTGCATACGCACGGCTGCTGTTTGTTGATTACACCTCGGCATTTAATAAAATCATACCCAGCAGGCTAGTCACCAAGCTGCCAGAACCATGCTTCGAACACAACATCTCCCTTTGGATAAAGGACTTCCCCACAGACCGGCCGCAGTCAATCAGGATGGGCCCCCACCACCCTACAACTCTGTCACTCAGCACAGGGGCTCCACAACGCTGTGTGCTGAGCCCACTACTCTACTCTCTCTATACCTAAGACTGTATACCAACCCACATAAGGAACACAATAATTTAATTGGCAGATGACACGACAGTGGCGGGGCTGATCACTGAGGGCAATGAGTCAGCTTACAGGGAGGAGGTACAGAGGCTAATACACTGGTACTTAGAAAACAACCTGGCATTCAACACCAAAAAAAACAAAAGAGTTTATCATCGACTTCAGGTAGAAGCAGGGTGACCATCCCTCACTAAACATAAATGAAGAAAGAGTAGATAGACTCTCCAGTTTCAGGTTCCTGGGCACACACATCTCAGAAGATCTCACGTGGTCAACCAACATAAACTGGTTAAGAAGACACAACAACGGCTTCACTTCCTAAGAACACTCAGGAAAGTCAACTTGCCACAATAGCCGCTAGTTTCCTTCTACCGCTGCTTCATTGAGTGTCCAGACACAAGGTATCCTGGTGTGGTATGGCAGCAGTTCTGCAGCTGAAAGAAGGCTCTGCAGAGTCATCAACTATGCCCAGAAGATCACCAAGGCACATCAGCCTGCCCTGGAAGACATCTATAGCTCCCGTTGCCTGCAGAAGGCATCCTGCATCCTAAATAACCCACCTCACCCTGCCCATCACTTGTTTGCCCTTCTGCCCTCAGGAAAGCGCTACAGGTCCATCAAAGTACACACCACAAGGCTAACAAACAGTTTCTACCCTAAGGCCATCACCACACTGAACTCTGCACTGAAAGCACATCCCCATAGTTAATATTTATACTGTACAATGCCTACCTTTGTGCAATACTGATACATTAATTTATTATATTTATTTTTGTAATACTATTCTGTAATATCTTATATTCTGACAATGACCTTCTGAGTGCAATCTTATATTCCGGTAAGGGTGCATATGTAGGTTTAATGTGTATGCGTGTATAAATCTGTGTGTATGTGTCACGATATGTGGACGTGAGTGTATGAACAATTTTCATTTTTCTCACTTCTTTGCTGTTATTTTATTGTTATTTTTTATCTTGTACATTTGAGGTCTGCTCAAGCAGTGCACCTGAATTTTGTTGTATACACCACTACAATGACGATAAAATAATAAAATAATAATTTTTTTTTTAATGTTTTTAATATTCTGCTGTAGTTTGACTAACCATCCCACACTATCACACTATGCACCATCCCACCGATTTAGTCTGCAAACTAATGAGATCATTTACAGCTTTAATCAAATCTAACCTTCCACAAATGTCCTGTTTTTGATAACTGCCAATTTTGTATCCGACTTAACAACTCATCATGGAACACATATGACCTAATGTCCTGGATCAATGTACCATGAAGGATCTTGTCACATACTTTATTGACAGCATTCAATGCCCTACCCTCATCAATCATCTATGCCACCACCTTAAAAAAACAAATCAAATTTCTGAGATGCAATTTCCTCTGGTCAAACCCATGCTGACACTCCTTAATAAGTCTCAAGAGGTGTCCTGACCCGAATTATAATCTGTCCATTTTCTCCAGAGATGCTGCCTGACCCACTGAGTTAATCCAGCATTTTGTGTCTATTTCCCTAATAGGTCCATCCTTTTCCAAATGTGAGTAAGTCCCATCCTTAAGAATCTTCTTCAATATTTTCCCAACCACTGATGTAATGCACACTTGCCTATAATAGACACAAGGAACTGCTGATGCTAGTCTATTAAAAAAAGGCACAAAGTGCAGGAGTAATAGCTGGTCAGGCAGCATCTAAAATCTCCAGATTAGGGCAGTCACGGTGGCGCAGCGGTAGAGTTGCTGCCTTACAGCGAATGCACCGCCGGAGACCCGGGTTCGATCTTGACTACGGGTGTTGTCTGTATGGAGTTTGTACTTTCTCCCCGTGATCTGCGTGGGTTTTCTCCGAGATCTTTGGTTTCCTCCCACACTCCAAAGACGTACAGGTTTGTAGGTTAATTGGCTTGGTAAATGTAAAAAATGTCCATAGAGGGTGTAGGATAGTGTTAATGTGCGGGGATTGCTGGTCGGCGTGGACCCGGTGGGCCGAAGGGCCTATTTCCACACTGTATCTCTAAACTAAAATGAATCTAAATTTCCAACGTAAAAATTCTTGGGCTGACCACTTGCACAAAGACGTCTGGAAGGTTTTGGTTTCAATTGGCATGCAGCTTAGTCAATTAAGATTAAGGAAGGCAGGAGAAAATGGGGAATAAGGGTCTTGCGCACAATATAATAGCAAGAGACGAGTTTAAGGAGAATGGGACTCTGCTGGCTAAATGAAGATTAAACTAGGTCTTTGACGACACAAGAAACTTCAGATGCTGGAATAACGATCAAAAATAAAATGCTGGCAAACTCAATGTGTCAGGCGGCATCTGTGGAGGGAATGGACACATTGACATTTTGAGTCAGAACCGGTCTTTAGACTGAAAAATGTTCCCTACCTAAAACAACCCACTGAATTCCTCCAACACTTTTTTTCCCTTAGGTCTTTGCAACAAGGGTATGTGCTGCAAACATATTCTAATCTTTTTACTCCAGATTTACAGCACAGATGATTTACATTTTACAGAGTATTATGTCGTTTTGGTCGCCACACGACAGGAAGGATGTGATAGTAATAGAGAGAGAGCAGAAGAGAATCACCAGAATGTGGCTTGAAATGGAGGACTGTAGTTATAAAGAGAGATTGGACAGGCTGAGTTTATTCACACAAAAACATAGGGAAACTGATGTGACCTTACAGAGGTTTACAAAATTATGAGGGGTATAAATAGGTGAAAGAGTCAGAATCATTTTCCTGTAGCAAAGGTGTTGAGAGTTAGAGGACATGCATTTAAGGTGAGAAATTTACAGTAAATCTGAGGGTTAAGTCTTTCACACAAAGTGTGGCAGATATTTAGATCACTTCCAGAGATTGTAATGAAGATGAACACTATTACAATATTTAAAATACATTTGGACAGGTACTTGTAAATGTGGGCCTTAAGCGGGATGTGATATACATAGCTAGATATCAACATCAACATGGGCAAGGTGGGTCGATTCTGTGATGTATATATCTATGATTTTACAACTGAGCTAATAAGAATCATTGTTATAAAATACGACCCTTATATATGATGGGATTAGTGACAGTGTGGAAAAGGCAGATTGTGTGGAACTCCAGTTCGCTTGAGAGTTCTTTGTTGAGCTCTGCTATTTATCTACCACAAGTGGATTGCTTGTTGCCTACTTGTTTGTTGCCTAAGCTCCAGCTTAAATTCAAGTTTACTGAATTTCAGAGTATCAGAATATTATACGGTGTTTGTTTGTTGGAGTTCTGTTAACTGTGTTTTTGTTTATTTGAGGTAAGGGCAAGTTAATGTATACTGTTTATGCTCATCTTCCTTTACACACTTGGGCAATAATAATGTTCTAGTTCATCTTTCTAGGAGATAAAGTTACAGTTATATAAACATGACATTCATACTGTTGTGCGAGACCAACACCAGGATCATATAGACATCCATCCTCTTCAGAATCAATGAAGCATCCTTCTTCGTAAGTGACGAGGCAAGATCAGACAGCAATTCAACAGTGCACAAACTCTGCTGGCAGTATACTGGAAAAAAACAAAATGCAACATCTTAAGAGATTGAACAATACCTCACAGCAACAGAATGTGTCTGCTGATTTCAAAGGGTTGCAGATAAAAATTATCATCTGAACAAGTTGAAAGTTCCATCACCTAATCCCATATATTCATTATCTACATTAGTTTCTCGCCTTGCTTCCAAACCTTATGAATAATAATGAACTTCCAGAGCCTCATATAAATTATCTTTCTTTACATAGGATCAAAGGAGACTAGTGCCAGAGATTATTTTGATAGACAAATTCTTATCTTATCTTGAACACATCTATATATTCTAATCAGAGACTTTGGATGTTGAATTAGGAATGAGAGCTTGGATGTTTTCATTTAAAACTACATTTTACAACAGCACAGGAGTGATGAGATTCATACTTTTCCAGACTTTACCCTATTCAAAACAGATGAGAAATCAAGCCTCAGATGTTTTGGTGACTAAACATTAGGCATTGCTTTTACTGAAGGTAGACACAAAATGCTGGAGAAACTCAGCGGGTGAGGCAGCATCTATGGAGATAAAGAATTGCCAACGTTTTGAGTTGAGACCCTTCTTCTGGACATTTTGTGTCTACCTTAGATTTTATCAGCATCTGCCGTTCTTTCTTAAACATTGCTTTTACTGACTCTGATATTGGGAGAAGGCTGGAAAATATAAAGCAGATGAAGAAATAAAGTTCGCAAAAAAGTAAAATAAAAGTGTTCCCTACCACTGCTTTCAGCTAGAGCTCCCAAAGTGAACAGAGCAGCCTCACAAACGAGAGAAGCATCAGTCAATTTTATAAGTCCTTGAATATATTCTAAGCCTCCAATCACACGAAAGTACTCGCTTGCTTCACCTAATGTTAAATAAAAGATAATTTAAATAAAAGATAAGTGGATATCCATAAATTTAAGTGTTAAATGTGAGAATTAAGTCTTACATTGCAATTATTTATCGAAAACGGTATTATTAAGGCATCAAAAATTAACAGGACATATATGATCTTCATGGTTGTTGCTCCTATTATCTCTTGAGAAAGTGACTGGAGGGCCTTCTGACCCTATGTAGACACACGTAAAATACTTTCAATCTCTTGCACCATGCCCTCTGGTGTGGCATCAAAAAACATGAAACTCTGCCATTTTGCAGTTCCTCAGATCAGTTGCAATTCCTTTTTGACCACCTTGCATTACAGGTGTAGGCTAGCTTTATGTAATACAGTCATTAGAAATAATTTTGGGTCTTCTGCTGATATGTGGTGTCAATCTACAGATCCTCTGTTATCTCCTGTTTGCTTCCAGTTCCTCGTGCTGGTGAGGGCAGGAACAAGGAGATAGGGGATCTGAATGCGTGGCTGAGGAGCTGAGGTGGGGGGCAGGGAATGAAATTGTTAGACCACTGGGAACTGTTTTGGGGTAAGGGTGAATTGCACAAAAGAGATGGGTTGCACCTTACCAGGCGGGGGACCAGCATTCTGGCAGGCAGGTTTGCCACTGCTACACGGGTGGGTTTAAACTAAATAGTGGGGGGAGGAGACAAATTGGTAATATAAGGATAAAGTTAAAGGGTAAGAGAGTATAGAAAAGGTTAAGGAAGACACCAGAATTAACGGGGCAGAAGGCTCATGAAGGGATAGAAGAGTATGGCCAAGTGAAATAGGAATCGATATGAAAGGTGAGGTAATAGATTAAAAGTATTATATATAATTACGCAAAGTATAAGAAGTAAAGAGGATGAGCTTGAGGCTCAGTTAGAGATTGGTAGATATGACATTGTGGGGATTACAGAGACATGGCTGCAGGAGGATCGGGACTGGGAACTGAATATTCAGGGTTATACGTCCTTTCGAAAGGACAGGCAGATGGGCAAAGGAGGTGAGGTACCTCTGTTGGTGAGGGATGAAATTCAGTCCCTTTGTGAGAGGTGACATAGGGACTGAGAGTCGCTGTGGATAAAAATGAGGAATTGTAAAGGTAAGAAGACATTAATGGGAGTTATCTGCAGGTCCCCAAACAGTAGACTGGATATTGGGTGCAATTTGCAGCAGGAGTTAAAATTGGCATATAACAAAGGTAATGCCACTGTGGTTATGGGAGATTTCAATATGCAAGTAGACAAGGAAAATCAGGTTGGTTCTGGACCCCAAGAAAGGGAGTTTGTAGAGTGCCTCTGAGATGGATTCTTAAGCTTGTACTGGAGCCTACCAGAGAGAAGGCAATTCTGGATTTAGTGATGTCTAATGAACCAGATTTAATAAGGGAACTTGAGGTAAAAGATCCGCTAGGAGGTAATGACCATAATATGATAAGTTTAAGAGGGAAAAGGTTAAATCTGAAGTGTCAGTGTTGCCTTTGAACAAAGGGGACTATGAGTGGAGCTGGCCAAGGTTGACTGGAAAAGGATCCTAGCAGGAATGACTGTGGAACAGCAATGGCAAAAATATCTGGGCATAATCCAGAAGATGCAGGATCATTTCATTTCAAGGAGGAATAAAGATTCTAAGAGGAGTAAAAGGCAACCTTGGCTGACAAGGGAAGTTAGGGATGGAATAAAATTAAAAGAAAAGGTGTATAACAGCAAAGAGTAGCGGAAAGCCAGAGGATGTGGAAACTTTCAAAGGATAACAGAAGGTAAAAAGGGAAATACAAGATGAAGTATGAGGGTAAGCTGGCCAAAAATATAAAGAAGGATAGTAAAAGCTTATTTAGGTATGTTAAGAGAAAAAGATTAGTAAAGACAAATGTATGTCCCTTGAAGGCAGAAACAGGTGAAATCATCATGGGGAACAAGGAAATAGCAGAAGAGTTGAACAGGTACTTTGGTATGTCTTCACTAAGGAAGACACAAACAATCTCCCAGATGTACTGGAGTACAGAGGATCTTGGGAGACAGAGGAACTGAAAGAAATTTGCATTAGGCGAGAAATAGTATTGGGTAGACTGATGGGACAAGGCTGATAGATCCCCAGGGCCTGATGGTCTGCATCCCAGGGTATTCAAGGAGGTAGTTCTAACAATTGTGGATGCATTGGTGATCATTTTGCATTATTTTATAGATTCAGGATCATTTTCTGTGGATCGGAGGGTAGCTAATGTTATCCAACTGTTCAAGAAAGGAGCGATAGAGAAAACGGGGAATTATAGCTCAGTTAGCATGATATCGTTGATGGGGAAGATGCTGGAGTCAATTATTAAAGAAGTGATAACGGCGCATTTGGATAGCAGTAAAAGGATCGGTCCAAGTCAGCATGGATTTATGAAGGGGAAATCCTGCTTAACTAATCTTCTGGAATTTTTTGAGGATGTGACAAGTAAAATTGATGAAGGAGAGCTAGTGGATGTAGTGTATCTGGACTTTCAGAAAGCCTTTGATAAGGTCCTACACTGGACAGAGTAGGAATAAACAAGTCCCTGTCAGAATGGCAGGCAGTGGCGAGTGGAGTGCCGCAAAGCTCAATGCTGGGGCTGCAACTATTTACAATATATATTAATGATTTAGATGTTAAAGAAGGAACTGCAGATGCTGGAGAATCGAGGGTTACACAAAAAGCTGGAGAAACTCAGCGGGTGTTGGAGAAACAGCACCTCATATTCCGCTTGGGGAGTCTGCATCCTCTGGGCTTAAACATTGAATTTTCTCAATTCTGTTAACCCAGGCCTCCCCCCCACCTCTCCCTCAGCCCTCTGGCCCTGACATTCCTTCTCCATCTCCCCCCCCCCCCCCCCCCCCCCACTCCAGTCGCACTAGCTTCTCATTTTCACACCACAAACAGCTTACAATGGCCTGCTTCCTTTATCACCAATACTTTTTTGCATTTCTTTCACTCATTGTTCCTTATCTCTCCACATCACTGTTTATATCTCTCGTTTCCCTGATCCCTGACCAGTCTGAAGAAGGGTCTCGACCCGAAACGTCGCCTATCTCCTTCGCTCCTTAGATGCTGCTGCACCCACTGAGTTTCTCCAGCTTTTTGTGTAACCCTTAATGATTTAGATGATGGGATTTAAAGTAACACTAATAAATTTGCAGATGAAATAAAGCAGGGTGGCAGTGGGAATGGCGAAGAGAAGGCTAGGAGGTTGCAGGGTAACTTGGACAGGTTGAGTGAGTGTGCAGATGCATTATAATGTAGATAAATGTGAGGTTATCCACTTTGGCGACAATAACAAGGAGGCAGATTATTATCTCAATTGTGTCAGATTAGGAAAAGGGGAAGCGCAATGAGACCTGGGTGTCCTTGTACACCCGTCAATGAAAGTAACCATGCAGGTACAGCAGGCAGTGAAGAAAGTTAATGGCATGTTGGCCTTCATAACGAGAGGATTAAGTATAGAAGTAAAGAGGTCTTTCTGTAGTCGTGCAGGGTCCTTGGTGAGACCACATCTGGAGTACTATGTGCAGTTTTAGTCTCCTAATTTGAGGAAGAATATCCTTGCTATTGATGCAGTGCAGAGTAGGTTAATGCCCGAGATGGAGAAAGATTGGAAAGAGTGGGCATGTATTCATTGGAATTTATAAGGAAGAGAGGGAATCTAATAGAAACTTATAAAATTATAAAAGGGCTGGACAAGCTACATGCAGGAAAAATGTTCCCAATGGTGGGGGAGTTCAGAACCAGGGGCCACAGTCTAAGAATAAAGGGGTGGCCGTTTACAACTGAGATGAGAAAAAACGTTTTCACCCAAAGAGTGTTGTGAAGTTGTGGAATTCTCCACCACAGAAGACAGTAGAGGTCAATTCATTGGATTAATTTAAAAGAGAGATATATAGAGCTCTAGGGGCTAGCTGAATAAGGGGAGTTGGGTAGAAGGCAGGCACGGGTTTACCGATTGTGGATGATCAACCATATTCACAAAGAATGGAAGTGCAGGTGTGAAGGGCCAAATGACTTCCTCCTGCACCTATTTTCTATGTTTTTACTGGCACCAGGTTTTCAGAGAGATCATAACAAATAAGTTGCATGATTTTAGTGTGCTGTCTGCATGGCAATCGACAGGTGTAAAGTCAATTAGATATTGTAATCTTGGAGCCTACTTTCTGGCCCATTTAATTTAGCCCCCACCTGCAGTTGTCATCTTAATCACCAATGGACATACCCATAAAGCTCCTATCATTAAAGTGGATATGTCCACAGACAATTAAGATGACAACAGCAGAATAGAGGGTGGCTATATTCCATGCTGGATGTTCTTATACTTATATTGAACTGCCATTTCTTTTATATAAAAATATATTCAATCTAAAATAGTAATTGGAATCAGTCAATTTTCTTTTTTTGGCTGACAATCACTGCAAACTCAAGGGCCAGAGGCAGCAATTACTCTGTAGGTAATGATACACAACACTTATGTAGATTTTGTTGTGAGCAATTTTAAACTGTCCTACAGTTCCTAGAGTATTAATAATAAAATAATGAATCTATACATTAATTTCTAAAAATGTAAATGTTATGTGATGTTAACATACATATAATCTATCTTACAATTCTGTTGACATATGGAAGAGATAGTGACCAGGGCTTGCTTCTGAGTCTCGGGACTGTCCATCTGATACTTCAGACATTCAAGCAGTAAATCCAAGTCTGTTTTTAAACCTATATATTAAATACAAAGTACATTGTGATATCTGCTCATAAAGTGAATAATTTACACAAACACTAAAGAGAAAATATTACAAAATAAGCTTAAAAGGCATTTCTGGCAGCAACATTGATCACATCCTTTAATAATTCAGATAATTCATTAATCCCTGAATCTTTGTGTAATAATACAAGATTGTACAACATTACCTTGCATCAATGAAACCATTCAACGTCATGCCAGTTCATTGTGTAGCAAACCAGTTAGATCTCTACCCTGGTTTTAGACCCTCTCTCATGTCCTCCCTGTAGCCCTTGCCTAAGATCGTAAATGTCTCCTACAAATCTTTGTGATAGGCACTGGTGAAAACCACTTTGTCTTTGTCTAGCTTATACATCTTCATTGAATTTATGCTCAACCTCTTTTAGTCCAATAAGAAAAACTCCCAATTCTGTAATGTAACTTTGTCTCTACTATATTCCTGGTAAAGCTCGTTTTGACTTTCTCTAGTGCATTCACATCATTAAAAGTGGATGTAATATTCTAGTCATGGACTAATGAAAGCCTTGGAACATAAACAGCACCACAGGAATTTCAGCCAATGATGTCTGTGCTGATCATGATGTCAAATTAACCTAACCCCATCTGCCTGCACCCGATCCATGTTCCTTCGTGAGTCTAAATGCCTCTTATACATCTCTGTCATACCTGCTTCCTCCACCCTTCCCACCCCTCCCCAAACATTTCAGGCATCTAATACATGCTGTGTAAAAAATCCGCCCTGCACATTTTTAAACTTTGTCTTTTACAGCTATGCCCTCTACTGTTAGATATTTCTATTCTGGAAAAAATACTTTGACAAGCCTTATGAAGCTAATTTATCTGCTACTGCACTTAATATCACCAAAGTAGGTACTGAGGGACATACTGCACAATCTTTATGGGAAAGGGCCATAGTCTAAAGTCCTGATGTTACTGCACATTAACCAGCTTGCTTGTGTAAAAGCCTCACAAAAACTTCTAGATTGCATTATTTAAGTGGCACTGACACATTATGCTGAATTAATAGTGCAATTAATGTAGAGAAAGACGTGTACCAATTGTAGTCACTGTATATGTTATGAATAAAATTTGAATATTTGAATATTCCTAATTGAGAAAAGAACATCAATTTCACTTTATGAAACTCAAGATTCATGGTTCCTTGATAAATACTTTCTATATCTGATCTACCACCTTCAAAGATCTATACATGCGAAACGCAGGTCTCCAAAAACTCTTTAGAACTTTGCCATTGTCTATATTGCTTCTCCCCATCCCTTCCCTCAAATGCATCACCACATAATCCTATGGAAAAAGTTCCATGGGTCATTTATCTACTTGTCCCGATGGCCTATACATGTTCTCTAATTTGAAGAATTCACCTGACAAGCTTCATGTAGTTTGTTTTGTTTTATTTAATTATATCCTCGATCTTCCTCCATTGGGGAACCCAGGGTTTGATTCCCACCCTTTTCCCTTTTGTGTCTGTGTATCTACCTTAAAGATCTCCCAATTTTGCATTACAGTTTTCCCTTCAATCATTGGTTCTATTTTACCCTAGATAAAACCCATCTCATCCCTTTGGAGTTACTCATCTTCCAATTTAAGCTTCTTGGTAACCAATACTAATAATAATGTTCTACCCCCTTGCCTTTCTCCATTACCTATTTATACCCAATGGTATAATGATTACACCCTTGCCCAACTATTCTCCTGCTGACACAAAGCTGGGTGGCAGTGTGAACTGTGAGGAGGATGCTATGAGAATGCAGGATGACTTGGACAGGTTGGGGTAGTGGGCGGATGCATGGCAGATGACGTTTAATGTGGAGAAATGTGAGGTAGCAAAAACAGGAACGCAGATTACTATCTAAATGGCATCAAGTTGGGAAAAGGGGAAGTACAGCTGGATCTGGGGGTCTTTGTTCATCAGTCTATGAAAGTAAGCATGTAGGTACAGCAGGCAGTGAAGAAAGCGAATGGCATGTTGGCCTTTATAACAAGAGGAGTCGAATATAGGAGCAAAGAGGTCCTTCTGCAGTTGTACAGAGCCCTAGTGAGACCACACCTGGAGTATTGTGTGCAGTTTTGGTCCCCTAATTTGAGGAAGGACATTCTTGCTATTGAGCGAGTGCAGCGAAGGTTTACAAGGTTAATTCCCGGGATGGCGGGACTGTCATATACTGAGAGAATGGAGCAGCTGGGCTTGTACACTCTGGAGTTTAGAAGGATGAGAGGGGATCTTATTGAAACATATAAGATTGTTAAGGGTTTGGACACGCTGGAGGCAGGAAACATGTTCCCCATGTTGGGGGAGTCCAGACACAGGGACCATAGTTTAAGAATAAGGGGTAAGCCATTCAGAACGGAGACGAGGAAACCTTTTCTCACAAAGAGTTGTGAGTATGTGGAATTCTCTGCCTCAGAGGGCGGTGGAGGCAGGTTCTCTGGATGCTTTCAAGAGAGAGCTGGTTAGGGCTCTTAAAGATAGCGGAAGCAGGGGATATGGGGAAAAGGCAGGAACGGGGTACTGATTGGGGATGATCAGCCATTATCACATTGAATGGCGGTGCTGGCTCGAAGGGCCGAATGGCCTACTCCTGCACCTATTGTCTATTGATACCTAGTCTACCTCATTCTGCAGCAACAGATTGAGCAATACAGATTTCCTTGTTGAGTAGAAAACATATTGGCCAAGGAGGTTCTCCGGAATGCATTGCAGAAATTCCCCTTCCTCCTTTCCTTTTCTAACATTTTATCAATAATTATTTGGGTAAATAAAGAATATTAGTTTTGCACATCTCAGTAATTCTTCAGATTTATTAGTCTCATCAGATCTTTCATTTTTTTTTTGTTTATTTTTGTTAGAAGTATAATATTATGGTACATGAGTACCTAATACATACATACAAACTTCCATTATTGTACAACTTCGTATTTTTAATTTAGTAATAAAAGAACAGCGAGAGAAAAAAGAAATAAAGAGCGTTGGAATAGATAGACAAGCGAGTAGAAACAGATAGCAAAAGAAATAAAGGACAGAAATGAGAAGCTAAAAAGATTGAAAGAAAAGGAGAAAGTAGAGGAAAGAGAGATTAGGAGAGATTTACCTATTTCGTATTTTTGCCCATCCGTCACCCGGTTCTAAACCATTTAATTTCTAAGGTTATGTTATGTTGCACCATATGCTTGTAAAAAGTTGATAAAAGGAGACCAAGTCTTTAAGAATTGGTCTACTTTGCCTAGTAGGAGGAATGTAATTTCTTCTAGATCTAGCGTTTCCGACATATTTGAAATCCACATTTTGAATGTTGGCAAAATTTGAGTATGTTTTTTTGTTGTTATTAAACCGTAATTAAGAAAAGCTTCTTGGAATATAGTTAGTTTACTTCCCTCTTCTATTGATCCAAAGATAATCAGTATTGGGGTTCAATTTTCTGTTAAATAGTTTTGTAAAAATTCCAAAAATTTCATTCCAAAATGTATGCAGTTTTGTACAAGAGACAGAGGAATGTCCTATAGTGGCATTTTGAGTCCCATCATATCTCACTATTTGAACGCCAGTATCTAAAATCTACCTGTGTCCAGATTTTCCAGATAAATGCATTTGTATGCGCTGGGGAGTAGCTACAACTACGTGCTCTGCCATTGGACTTGAATTTAACATGAGAATATAACTGGGAAAGTGCTGGTAAAAACTGGTTACCATGTTAGGAATTGCTGTATTCAAATACAAACATATGGAAATCTTGAACTGGAGCACCAACACAAAGAAATGTCAGAAGTTATGTGCCAAACTGTTGTCATAATTAACCATATAACATATAACAATTACAGCACGTAAACAGGCCTTCTCGGCCCTTCCAGTCCGTGCCAATCATTCATTTTACCCTAGTCCCATCTACCTGCACTCAGACCATTCCCTTCCAGTCCATATACCTATCCACTTTACTTTTAAATGTTAAAATCGATCCTGCCTCCATCACTTCTGCTGGAAGATCATTCCACACAGCCACCACTCTCTGAGTAAAGAAGTTCCCCCTCATGCAATTCTCATGTCATGCCCTCTTGTTTGAATCTTCCCTACCCTCAATGGGAAAAGCTTATCCACGTCAACTCTGTCTATCCCTTTCATCATTTTAAAGACCTCAATCAAGTCCCCCCTTAACCTTCTGCGCTCCAAAGAATAAAGACCTAACTTGTTCAACCTTTCTCTGTAACTTAGTTGCTGGAACCCAGGCAACATTCTAGTAAATCTCCTCTGTACTCTCTCTCTATTTTGTTGACATCCTTCCTATAATTAGGCAACCAAAATTGTACACCATACTCCAGAATTGGTCTTACCAATGCCTTGTACAATTTTAACATTACTTCCCTACTCCTATATTCAATGCTCTGATTTATAAAGGCCAGCACACCAAAAGCTTTCATTACCACCCTATCTACATGCGATTCCACCTTCAGGGAACTATGCACAGTTATTCCTAGATCCCTCTGTTCCACAGCATTCCTCAATTCCCTACCATTTACCATCTTTGTTCTTTGTAAAATCTGAGCCATTTTCTATTAAATAATACTACTCTGTGACAGTAAACTTGCTCAGTACAGAAACATCCTTACCACAGCATTTGTTGCTATTAATCCCTTCTGGGTTGTCCATCATTGCCTAGAGATTTCCAGAATTTTAAAGAACAGGAGAAACAGTGCAACCTGTAATTTAAAAAAACATTAATTTCCATTGTGATTTATAAAAGGCACAGCCTAAGCTTGATATACTTTCTTGCAACAAATCTACCAGAACATCTGTCAGGTATAATTTATTCTGTTTTGGAATGTATCTTTATCATTTTATTCTTATAATTTTAATTTATTTACAATTTGTGGTAATTGATCAACATATTATTTGGTTCTCCTAAATTCCAATATTGGACTTTAATATACTTAACTACTGAAGATCCTCAGCCCTTAAGAGCAGAAAATTCTGAAGATTCAAATCCATCTCAGTGAACAAATTCCTCGTGATCTTGGTAAGGGATAACAAACTCATTATCCTGAGACATGCCTTCTAGATTGAAACTTTTATTTTTATTATAACATTATTTTTGACTTTGCATTATTATTGTCTACTTATTTGTCTGTTTTCTTTTATACTGAGGTTTTTTGGGTTTATTATGTGTTTTACAGAGCACTGTTTACATATCTGTTGTGCTGCTACAAGTAAAATTCTCATTGTTTCATTTCAGTACGAAGACAATTTAGTTTAATTTTGAGATAAAACACTCCTGACTTTTCAGCCCAGGGAATTTGCCTTTCAGCCTCCAAGTCCATTCAGAAATGTATATATTTTTATGCATCCATTTTACTAAACTCGAAAGAACATAAGCCCAACCATACAGAATATCTTCAAGTCACCAAGTATATCCTTTCTGTAATACACCAAACTGTATTGATCCAGGTGTGATTTCAGCAAAGACATGACCCACTATTGGAAAATTAATCTCTCTTAAACTCTAAACCCCTTGTAATGGAGGCCAAAATGCACTTGCGTAACTGCATTGTTGCATACTGCCTTTCTGCGTATCGTGTTGAAGGACACATAACTCTTTTTGAACAAACATTTGATAGTTGTTCTCCATTTTAGATTCTATTCTTCCATAAAATGCTGACCAATAATCAAACCCTATCTTTCCAAATGCATGTATATCTTTTCCTTCAGAGTCTATTGCAGTAACCTAGCTTCCACAGACGCTAGCTTTACTAATCTAGGTTTCCTACGTTTTTCTTTGCAGCACTTCTTGAATAAAGGTATAACATTAGCCATCCTCAAGTCTTACCTGTGGCTAAGGAAGATATATATGTCTCAGCCAGGGCTCTTGTAATTTCTTCTCTAACTTCCCACAATGTTCTTGGATATATCTGATCAGGCCCTGGAGATTGATCTACCCTCATATATTTTAAAACAGACAGCACCTCTTCTAATGTAATGCAGACTATCCTCAAGGCATTCTCATTAATTTTCCGGAGTTCCCTAGTCTTCATGTCTCTCCACACCAAAAAAAAGACAAAACAGAAACAGAATACAACTCAGGTTCTAGACATCCATGTTCAGACCAACCCAGATTAGTAAATTCGCCGCTTTTTGCAACAGTTACAAGTTTCATTGTTGTGCTATTGAGTTTCATTGTATGTCTTATTCATTACTCATTACCACCTAGCCCAGTGCTTCTTAAACTGGTGAATGGCTCACCCAAGAGCGAATTAAATTATTTTGGGGTGAATTAAACTAGAGGGGTGAAAGAAGGGTGAATTATTTCATTTATTCAGATATTTATATATTTCTTTCTATACTTAAAAATGGCATTGCCATTAAAGTGGTTAGTTAGCTTATTGGTTTTAATGGAAGTGGAGTTGGTAATTTGAAATGTTTTTTTCTCTCTCCCTATGGTTTTCTAATTTCAAAGTAGCAGGATATTTCCCAAATTTACTGTAATATAACCTTTTAAGGAAGACCATATGAGCTAGTGAGATCATAAATTTATAAATGGCAACACTGGAGGATCGCCGTAGGCAACTGTTGAACTGTAACTTTACTTTGTGTAGCAATATAGCTACCAAAGTTGATATTTGGTAGTATTGTGAGCTTTCGTCGGGGAGAGTTATACAAAATTATATTAGTTGGATACTAATATATTAAATCACATACTCCATGATTTTTTGTAGCTAGTTTTCCAAGAAAAAAACTGCAGTAATCAACGCCCTAAAGGGTAGGATGTTGAAACCCAGTGTTTAGACGTCAGAATGTTTTTTTATCATCCTAATAGAATGATTTTCTAACTCCAGTGGTAATTAAACTTTTTTTTTCCACTCCTAGTTTTCTTTAAATATTTTTAGGATGTTCAAAAAGTTTAATAAAATAAACACTTAAGAAATTAGTTAATTTATGTTTTTTGCTCATGTGACAAAATAAATTATATATAAAATTATACACAAGGGAGAATAAGACGGTATTACCAAAAAACATAAGAAAATTTAGTCGAAGGTGAATTAAATTTTGTGATAAAGACTCAAGGGGGAATGACACTGAAATAGTTTAAGCACTGACCTAGCCCACAACCAACAATAGACCGTTTCCTTGATCATCATTACTTTTTGGCATATCTTTCATTCATTTGTTCTATATCTCTCTATATCACCATCTATATCTCTCATTTCCCTTTCCCCTGACGTTTAGTCTGAAAACTGTAACATGACTTTGTGACTCTAATATTCAATGTCCTGACCGACGAATGCAAGCATTCCATATGCCTTTTTTACCACTCCACCTACTTGTGTTACTACCTTCCGTGAGCTACGGACTTACACTCCATGATCAATACTGTTCAGGGTCCTGCCATTAACCTATACTTTCCTCTTATATTTGATATCCCAAAGTGCAAGACTTTGAAGCTGGTATGACTTGCTTCAGAGTCATCTTGTTGAACCTCATTGTCTGTACTTGTTCTAACCTAGCATACAGCTAACAATGATCTGTTACCTTGATCATCATTACTGTTTTGCATATCTTTCATTCATTTGTTCTATATCTTTCTGTATCACCGTCTATATCCCTAATTTCCCTTTCCCCTGACTTAGACTGAAGAAGGGTCTCGACGCAAAACATCATCTATTCCTTTTCTCCAGATGCTGCTTGAGTCGCTGAGTTATTACAGCTTTTTGTATCTATCTTTAGAGAAATATTCATTGGGGACCTCACCCATGTATTTGTGTTGTCCATTATGAATTGACAAAGTAATTCCCTCACCTTTCACAGATTCCTGTCATCCTTTTGTATTGCACAGGCCACTTTTAATGAACATAAGTAACTTCTTCACTTTTCTTAGATTCCTACCCTTCCTAAATATCCTTTAACCTTTAATATTCAAGTCTCAAACTATATCATCCTGCTGCCAAGTTTCTGTTATGGCTAAGAAATCATTATTTTTATTTATGCTCTCAGCTCATCTGTTTTGAGACAAATGTTATGTCTTAAAATGCCATAGAGCATTTTGTTCTGACCTCTAATTATTTTTGTAATCGCTGGCCTTATCTATTGATTTATTTTTAGATTTAAATTAGTTCCTGCAGATTTATATTCCGAGCCAACACAAGCTCCCAATTAATTCAGTCTCTTCCACATTACCCTATGCTTGTCAATCGTTGGAACATTCCAAAGGCGTACAGGTTTGTTGGTTAATTGGCTTCTGTAAATTATAAATTATCCCTAGTGTGAAGGATAGTGCTAGTGTATGGGGTGATAGCTGGTTGGCGTGGACTTAGTGGGCCGAATTACCTGTTCACATGCAGTATCTCATAAGTCATTATTGAGTCTTGATTAAACCAAGAATAGGTTAAGAAAGAGCTATACTGTGGTGATATTTCAGCTGAGGTAATATAGTATTAAGATCTTACAGAAGCAGAATATATTGAGGGCTCAGCAGCTGTAATAAAAGCTTTCCCACAACAGTTCCAACATTCTATGTATTGTCCAATTTCCTAAAATAAACACGCCAGCAGAAGATTCTGCATTTAATAGAGTCATTCCTGGCACTGAGACGATGGCTGAGAGCTTGTCTGTATATTATTTTTAAATTTCAAATGGGAACCGCCATTTACCATGCAAAAATCAACAAATTAACTTTAGCAGTTAAAGGAGAAAACATGATTTGATAGAATTAGAAAAGTTAGCAATTAAGACATCCAAACGTTTAATTAGTAATACAAAATGACAACTAAAGGGCCTGTTCCACTTGGGCGTCATTTGCGCGTCATCATTAACGCGTCACGACGCACGCGTTGTGCCATGCATGTGATGCGCGCATGGTGCGTGATGACATAGGCAATGATGCGTGGTTGCGCGCGGCGCCCCAGGATTTTGGTATGTACAACATTTTTGTGCGCCATCTGCATGATGCGCAAATGACGCCCAAGTGGGACAGGCCCTTAAGTGATGTAGGTAGACAAAAATGCTGGAGAAACTCAGCGGGTGAGGCAGCATCTATGGAGCGAAGGAATAGGTTTTGGGTAGAGACTCTTCTTGAGACTGATGTGGGGGTGGGGGGGAATAAGAAAGCCTGCTCTTGGTTTCACTGATGTAGAGCAGTTGACACCTAGAACAGCGGATGCAATAGATGAGGTTGGAGGAGGTGCAGGTGAATCTCTGCCTCACCTGGAAAGACTGCTTGGGTCCTTGGATAGAGTCGAGGGGGGAGGTAAAGCGACAAGTGTAGCATTTCCTGCGGTTGCAAGAGAAAGTACCAGGGGAGGGGGTGGTTTGGGTGGAAAGGGATAAATTGACCAGCATCCGCTGTTCAACTCCTCTACATTGGTGAGACCAAGCGCAGGCTTGGCGATCACTTCGCCTAACACCTCCCCTCAGTTCGCATTAACCAACCTGATCTCCCGGTGGCTCAGTACTTCAACTCCCGCTCCCATTCCGAATCTGATCTTTCTGTCCTGGGCCTCCTCCATGGCCAGAGTGAGTCCCACCGCAAATTGGAGGAGCAGCACCTCATATTTTACTTGGGTAGTTTACACCCCAGCAGTATGAACATTAACATAGAAACATAGAAAATAGGTGCAGGAGTAGGCCATTCGGCCCTTCGAGCCTGCACCGCCATCCAATGTGATCATGGCTGATCATCCAACTCAGTATCCCGTACCTGCCTTCTCTCCATACCCCCTGATCCCTTTAGCCACAAGTGCCACATCTAACGCCCTCTTAAATATAGCCAATGGACTGGCCTCAACTACCTTCTGTGGCAGAGAATTCCAGAGACTCACCACTCTCTGTGTAAAGAATGTTTTCCTCATTTCGGTCCTAAAGGAATTCCCCCTTATCCTTAGACTGTGACCCCTTGTTCTGGACTCCCCCAACATCGGGAACAATCTTCCAGCATCTAGCTTGTCCAACCCCTTAAGAATTTTTATACATTAACATTAATGAAAAATACATTAACTTCTCCAATTTCAGGCAGTCCTTGCTTTCTCCCTCCTTCCCCTCCCCTTCCAAGCTCTCCCACAGCCTACTGTCTCAGCCTCTTCCTTTCTTCTTCTCCCCCCCACCCCACATCAGTCTGAAGAAGGGTCTCGACCCGAAACGTTACCTATTCCTTCGCTCCATAGATGCTGCCTCACCTGCTGAGTTTCTCCAGCATTTTTGTCTACCTTCGATTTTTCCCGCATCTGCAGTTCTTTCTTAAACACTAAGTGATGTAGGAGAAATTAAAACATTTACCAATAAACAATTATTATAAGCAATTTTAGAAATGGAATAATAAAGAAAAATCTAAAAGAATCTAACAAACAAATGGTTACATTAATATGCTTCAATCAAGCAGTTATGTCTTTGAAATATTGTGATAAATTAAAGCAAAATATAAAAGGAAAACAACAGTTAACAATAGCGCTTTGAGAATAAAGATTGTAATGGGACATGAGGTTTACATCGGATATTGTAAAAATACATAAATTAAAAACTCACAAAGTGCATGTTAGAGGTGTTAACAATTTGATAAAACATTTATAGTTCATTTTTTTTATTTCCATGAAAACACTTGATTTACTGAGCTTTGGTATAACAGCTGGCTTTCCCTTTCCCTTACAAAGAATCTCTATGTAATTTGAAGTCTGATGTAGTGATTAGAAATACTAATATTAGCATGTACAAATAGTCAAATCTTTGTCTTGGCTTGCAGGAGGATAAGAAAGTTTTTTTAATGTTATGTTCAATAAAAATATAAGCTGTCCAAGAGGCATACGTGAAAGATAGCATGTAAACCTCTGCTCTCTCTCTACTTTTATATTTGTAAAAGTGGCGGTGGTTTTAAGGTAACAATTTTGTGCTTGAAATCTATTGAATGAAATAATTTTAATTGATTTGAGTTTAAGGACAGAAATCTTATGAAATTACTAAAAGATGTGTTGGATTTTGTGGTATAGGACCAGCAGATTTTCCCCATTACTGAATGTTATTCAAATTAATACTTCAAAACTCTTTTAATTCGCGCGTTTTAGATGTTGCATAGTTCATTATATAATAAACTTTCCAGTGGATCCAACAAGTTTCAAGAGACAGCTGGAAATAAAAGCAGGCAAGTTTAAAAGGACTACAGGAACTGGGCCCCAGTATGTTATGGGGAGCATGGGGACTAGAGCTCAAAGACACATAAGAATCAGGGCCTGGCTGATCTAAGGATGCAGAAACTAAAGCCTGGACAACTTTCCAGGAAGCATACTAGGCAACTCTTCAATCCTTTCATCGCACATCTTCTGTCTTTTCATCTGTCCTTTGTTCAACCATCTGCCTATCAAAACCACCCCCCTCACGTGTACCACCTATTACTTGCCCGGCTTCATCCTGCCCTTCGTCTCTTCCATCTTCCCCCTCCCCAATCTCTAAAGGTCCTAACCCGAAACATCACCTACTTCAGAGATCGTGTTCTAGAGAACAAACATCATGTTCTCCAGAGACCCACTAAGTTACTCCTGCACTTTGTATCTTTTTATAGGAACCTAGCTCTGCATGTAGGAATACGGAAACTAGAACGGTGAATTTAAAGGTACCATGGTAATTAGCACCCAATGAGCCAGATACTGAACACTGGGACTAGTGAACAACTGGAAAATAAAGTATTGGAGTATTACTGTAGTTAGCTAAATTGTGTGAAAACTCCATGGTTGAGATGCATAGGATTGTCACACAGCTGCAACCATTGGGTTCCCTCATGACAATGTGCAGTACACTGTATCAGAATAATAAGTTGTAAAGATTTTTTTTGAAAATCAGAATGGATACTCAATGTATCAGCAAATATTAATATAGTAACTATTTAAGAATAACAAATAAAATTGTTGAATACAGCAACTGTAAATTTACACCAGATTTATGGTTGGCCAATTTTATTCCATTTGCTTCGTCATTTTTTTTGGAAAGATAACTCACAGGATTGACTTCAGTAGTAGTTTCTTTCTCATTGGCATATTTTTTTTTCATAAATTTCTATCTAATTCAGTGTGTGAAATGCAGGACACATGGGAATGTGGAAGTTTCTGTTTAAATGACTATGTCCCTTTAAAAGTCCCAGCTCTGGACGTTCCAATGATATTTGAACTATTTCGCATATGAACTGGGAATATTTCACTTCAGTGGGCGCCAATGCGAACATGTTTACCTGAGGGCTGCAGTAAATGGGGAATTGGAATGAAAATATTGCTTTAAGTGAAACTGGGTAAAATTATGAAAAGTTTATAACATTCTCAGAGGCACAGGAAGGGTAGATGGTCTTGCCGCCGTCCTCACACGCTCACTCCTCAAACCCCTCACGCCAATCCTTCACTTACACACCTCACTCCTCAAGTCCTTAACTCCACTTGCTCTCTCCTCAAACCCATAACTCCACATTCTTGCCTAAACCCCACTCCACCCCGTCGCTAAAATCCCTCACTCTTCAAACACCTCATTCCATCCCTTAACTCCATAAATCCCTCCCTCACTCTACCCCTCGCTGCTCATATCCCTGAGTCCACACTCTAAACTCCTCTCATCTCCAACGACCCACCGCCGCCCCTCCGCCTTCATAACCCGGAGTCGTGTCTCTGATCTCCCACGGTACTGACGAGGAAGGGGCATGGAGGGCGGTGCATGGAGGGAGCGTCTCTTTGCTCTCCCCCTGTAGTGATGAGGGAGGGAGGGAGGGAGGGAGGAAGCGTCTCTTTCCACCTCCCCGGTTGAGGGAGCGGAGCGTCTCTCTCCTCCCCCAGCCCTCTACCGCGGTATTTATGAGGGAACGGTATTTTTCTCTTCTCACCCCGACCCACTCACGCAGCAGTGGTGAGGGAGGGAGCATCTCCCTGTTCTCCCCCGGTAGATGAGGGAGGGAGGGAGGGAGCGTCTCTCTGCTCTGGTGATGATGATGAGGGATGGATGGATGGATCGAGGGGGCGGACGTCCTCACCTCACGCCCGCCTCGGCCTCGCTCCACGGCGGACTAACGCCTCCCGCCAAAACCAACAGACAACCGAGGCGGGCGCTGACGTCAGTACGCAGCCACGACGTTAACCCCTGGAGTCCACGCCTCCAGCTTCCCACCACCAGAGGCCATTGAAACCCCAATGCTGACCGTGGCGACATGAATGGCTACAGAATTACATAACTCACCCGACCGCCTGCGCCATAAAGAGAGATTGGGCAGACTAGGACTTTATTCCTTGGAACTACAGGAGGTTGAGGGGTGTAGGCTGTGGGCCGAGCATCGAAAATGTCTCAGAACTAGATGAAATGTTGCACAGATTTAGATAAAATATAAATGAGGAGCCTATTTCCGTGCTGCAGTCTCTTTAAACCATATATTATTATATATATATATATGACGTGAATAGGGGGGTTGCACATAAGGTCATCGGGTCAAAGGGCGTGATGCACAGACCAGTTCAATCCATGCGGTGGACATGGCAGCTTCTGGCATATACTGTTAATACATGAAACACGTACTTTCTTACCTGTTAAAAAACACTGAAAATATCATTTTTTGCACTGTAAATAATTTTGGAAATCGGGGTAATCATGAGATATTTATCCTACTTCAGAATTTCAAAAGTGAGGAGAAATTATGGTAGAGACAAGCAAGAGCTGAAGGGACAACAGCTAAAGTGCTTGGCAAACATTGGCTGTGCAGATATCGAGATTGAAAAAATTGGGAATTATCGCG
Source organism: Raja brachyura (assembly GCA_963514005.1). Next base: position 26,848,240 of record OY740797.1, on the reverse strand, counting down.
TTTGCTCACTGCATTTCAACAATAAGGCATTATTTGTGTTTTTTCTTGATTCCTTTGGAATCTAAAAAGTTTCAGAAGTGTTAAATCTGGCTGTAAAATTTTAAAATCACCGATGGTTCTGAAGTGGGTTTTTACATGCAAAAAGAAAACGCTTGTGATGGGTGAGGGCAGTTCCTGTGGGTTCCCCCGTTTACTGAACCCCACCGACTGCCAGTGTGCAGAGTGGGGATCACGGCCATAGTGGGACTGGGGCAGCGCCAGGCTGGGGGACAGACCTGCAAGGAATCTTCCCGTCGCTTTAATGGGAAAACGAATGAGACTGCCGCTGAGGTCCCGGGTTTTACCAGCTCATAAACCCACCTAATTAAAGGGTCAGGACAGATCCTGTAGGTTCCCCGGTTTACTGAACCCCACTGACCACCTGTGTGCAGAGTGGGGGCTACAGCCATAGTGGGACTGGGGCAGTGCTAGGCTGGGGGACGGACCTATAAGAGTAAAAAGTCTTATTTCTGATGTAAATGTCACCAAGAATCGAATGTTCTGATGTTTACTCTATAAGTATTCATTTTAAGTATGGACATGAGGGCTATTACCTATAACCTAAAAGAATCCCCACAAGTGTTGAATTGTTTGTGTATCTGGAGTTTGTTTGTGTGTGTACCTGTCAAAAGTGTATCAGTAGATGTGTGGATGTATGTGTGGATGGACGTGTGTGTGTGCGCATGCATGTGTGTATGTATGTGGATGGGTGTGTGTGTGTTAGAGGATGGGGTGTGTGGGTGGATGGGTGTGTGTGTGTGTGTGTGTGTGTGTGTGGATGGATGTATGGGTGGATGTGTGTGTGTCGATGGATTTATCTGTATGTGTGGATGGATGTATGCGTGGATGTGTGGGTGGACGTGTAGGTTGGGTGGATGGCTGGACTGTCGCACTGTCCTTCAACAGCACGCCATAATCATGTCATTCACTCAGGGGAATGAGGGTAAGTTGAAAGGGGAAAGATTTAATAGGAACATGGAAAAACAGAAAATAGGTGCAGAAGGAGGCCATTTGGCTGATCATCCACAATCAGTAACCCGTGCCTGCCTTCTCCCCATATCCCTTGATTTCACTAGCCCCTAGAGCAGTGTTTCCACTTTGAAGGAAATTACCCGAAATTCGGGAAATTCTGGTCGTCTTTGGGTAAATTTAGGGAAATTGAATAATTTCGGGAAATTTCCGCATCCGGCCCGCGAAGGGGTGTAAAGGTAATATACACAGCACTGCCGGTTTGACGCTCAAGGGTTTAGAGCGCTCTCAGTATAATGCTTGGGAACTTGAACAAAGAGCTGTCGGCTGTAGCGCTATGGGAGAGGGAGGGGGGATAGGGGAGGGAGGGATAGGGGAGGGAAGTAGAGAGAGAGAGAGAGAGGGAGGGAGAGAGGGAGGGAGGGAGGGAGAGGGACAGTGGGAGGGAGAGAGAGCAGAGACTGACACACATGAGAGCAAGTTGAAAAAAACAAACAAAAGCTGTTGGAGGCAATGAAAGCTGCTTTGCATAACACTGCACAAGTGAGTAACAGAAGCAGGCAGATACTGTGTAGTACATAGATCTGTTTGCCTTGTTCGTCTTTGTGTAGTTTACTTGTGCCCGCGAAAAAAACCCAACAACAAATAGCACGCAGGAAGCATTTATGAAGATTTCAGGAAATAACATCAAATTCCATGAAAATTGAGATTCTATTGAATAATTTATTTTGAGGTGTGGAAGCACTGCCCTAGAGCTCTATCTAAATCTCTTTTAAATTAATCCAATGAATTGGTCTCTACTGCCTTCTGTGGCAGAGAATTCCACAAATTCACAATTCTCTTGGTGAAAAAGTTTTGTTTCATCTCAGTTTTAAATGGCCCCTTTACTCTTGGACTGAGGCCCCTGGTTCTGGACTCCTCCAACATTGGGAACATTTTTCCTGCATCTAGCTTGTACAGTATTTTTATAATTTTATACATTTCATCCCCTTTCATCCTTCTAAATTCCAGTGAATACAAGCCCAGTCTTTCCAATCTTTCCTTATATAAATCCGGCCATCCCGGAGATTAACATCGTTAGCCTACGCTGCACTGCCTCAATAGCAAGGATGTCCTTCCTCAAATTAGGAGACCAAAACTGCACACAATGCTCCAGGTATGGTCTCACCAGGGCCCTATACAAACTGCAGAAGTCCCTCTTTTCTGCTGTATTCAAATCCTCTCGTTATGAAGGCTAACATTCCATTAGCTTTCTTCGTTGCCTGCTGTACCTGCATGGTTACTTTCAGTGACTGGTGTACAAGGACATCCAGTTCACGTTGCACTTCTCTTTTTCCAGGGAATCTGACACCACTGAGATAATAATCTGCCTCCTTTTTCTCGCCGCCAAAGTGGATAACCTCACATTTATCTATATTATACTGCATCTGCCACTCACTCAACCTGTCCACGTCACCCTGCAACCTCCTAGCATCCTCTTCGCAGTTCACACTGCCACCCAGCTTTGTGTCATCTGCAAATTTGCTAGTGTTACTTTTAATTCCATCATCTAAATCATTAATATATATTGTAAATATCCCAGCACCGAGCCTTGAGGCACTCCACTCGCCACTGCCTGCCATTCTGACAGGGATCCGTTTGTTCTTACTCTTTGTTTCCTGTCTGTCAACCAATTATCTATCCTTGTCAATACCCTAACCCCCATGTACTCTAATTTTGCCCATTAATCTCCTGTGTGGGACCTTATCAAAGGCTTTCTGAAACCTGAAAGGGGACTTTTTCACATGGAGGGTGGTGAATATATGAAATGAATTGCCAGCTAAGGTAGTTGAGGCAAATACTACAATAGCATTTAAAACACATTTGAGCAGGTACATGGGTAGAAAAGGTGGATATGGGTCAGATGCAGGCAGGTGGATCTAGTGTGGATGGGGCATCTTGGTCAGCATGACTCAGTGACAGTAAGATAGGAAATAGCAGTAGGACTAGACCAAATGTATGAGAAGGAACTGCAGATGCTGGTTTACACCGAAGATAGACATAAAATGCTGGAGTAGCTCATTGGGTCACGCAGCATCACTGGAGAACATGGATAGGTGACATTGTGAGTCAGGACCTTTCTTCAGACTGTGGTGTCCTCGTTGATTTCCCTTCTGGTTTCTTAACTATAGGGTTAGTGAACAGGGCAAAGGGTGAGCTTGGGTCACAGTCATGGTTCACCAGCTGTGAAGTGACGAAGTTTCCCCAGAAATATCCCGGCCCAAAACATCACCTGTCCAATATTCTCCTGAGATGCTGCCTGACCCACCGAGTCCCTGCGGCGCTTTTTTTTGCTGCAAAAATCCTTGTGGCTCCATAACTTCTTTCTGCTCATGATTTAACAGTGCTGGAGGAACTCAGTGGGTTATTGTTATTTTATAGCATGGAAACAAACCCTGCGGCTCAACTTAAACATGCTGACCATATCTAGATCTGTATACAAAGGAAATAGAAACATAGAAATTAGGTGCAGGAGTAGGCCATTCGGCCCTTCGAGCCTGCACCGCCATTCAATATGATCATGGCTGATCATCCAACTCAGTATCCCGTACCTGCCTTCTCTCCATACCCTCTGATCCCCTTAGCCACAAGGGCCACATCTAACTCCCTCTTAAATATAACCAATGAACTGGCCTCAACTACCCTCTGTGGCAGAGAGTTCCAGAGACCCACCACTCTCTGTGTGAAAAAACTCCTTCTCATCTCGGTCCTAAAGGATTTCTCCCTTTAATGTTACTTTAACGCCAAACCTCTGCTCCAGCAGTAGGCATGTTGCCCACTAAACGGCAAGTGTAACCATCACATAACCAAGCCCAGTACCAATGTCTCAGAAAGGTGATTAATGTGATCACCTTTTCAGAAATGGTGATTTTCTAAACCAAGCACTTTTCAACAAACATATTTTATTAACTTAATTGAATTTTATGTTACACAGAGCGCTTGATAAAATATCCCGGAGGTGCAGGGCTTGCTGTTGTCGTGTTCACATACACTACCAGCTATTGGCCCTACAGTTGCACAGTCAATGATGTCTGTAACATTGCGTTGTAAATAAAGGTGTTATTGAAAGGTACAAACTGCTTTGTGATAATCTTGATGGCCTCTTGAGCAGCAGTTCCTAGAGGTACAAAAACAGGTTGTTCAGCACTTAATAAGTGGAAGGCTCGCATTTGACCAGACATAGAACAGAGGGCAGCACAAGATGTCAAACATGACGCCAAGTTAATCTCCACTTTCTGCCATGATCCATCCCATTCATTGCTTGTGTGCCTATTTAAAAGCCTCCTCAACTTATCTGATTCCACCATCGCCCCTGGTAGTGTGATCCTGGCACCCACATCTCCTTTAAACTTTCCCTCTCAGATCTTAAAATGTCTTTTGACATTTCAACCCAGGGAAAAAGGTTCCAACAGTCTACCCTGTCCATACTTCTATCACCTGATAGAATACTCTCTACTCGTCTAAATAAATATAGCTACCACAATACAGAAGCCGCTCAGCATCATCCAGGGCAAATCAGCCCATTTGATCAGCTTTCACACAAAATGCTGGAGTAACCCAGCAGGTTAGGCATCATCTCTGTAGAGAAGGAATGGGTGACGTTTCAGGTCGAGACCCTTCTTCAGACGGATCGGCTTTCCATCCATCACCCTAAACGCTCATCCTCTACTACACCATTCAACGTTGATGGCAGTATAATCTCGGACGCTTCAGAGAAAACAATCCAAGTTTAAATATTCCACTTGGGTAGCTTACAACCCAATGGAATTAATATTGAATTCTCCAATTTTAGGTAACTACTATAAATTGCTCCCCCTCCCTCCCCTTTTCCACCCCTTTCCCCTGTGCCCCATCTGAACTGATTTCCACCTCTTCCCCTCCTTCCTCCAGCTTCACAATGTGCAACTGTTCAATCTTTTTTGTCTCACATCTATCGTTTCATCTCTGGCCTTTGTCGATCATCTGCCTATCAAACTCCCCATCACCTGTATCAGCCTGCAGGCCTTGTCCTGCCCCTCATTTCTTCCATCTTTCTCTCCTTCTCTTCTCTTCCCCCCCCCCCCCCCCCGAATCAGTCTGAAGAAGGGTCTCGACCCAAAACATCAGCTATCCATGTTCTTCAGAGATGCTGCCTGACCTGCTGAGTTACTCCAGCAGTTTCTTTTTTGTAAACATTGTATCGAAGTTTGTCCAACCTCTCCTTTAATTCGTCAGGCTCTTGATGATTTTGTTAGCTCTCACAGCCTATACACCAATCCCCAGATGTTTTGGCAGGTTATCTATAATTTTATGACTGTTGCTTAAATTAAATTGAGATTTAAATACATTTTTGAACCAAACAAGATAGACCACAGAATAATGGCAGGTAAGTAATGTGGGGGAAGAGGCCAACCATGATCTAATTGAAAGTATTAGAATTAAAACTGAGGGGGAACAAACTGGACTGTTATTTCAATTAAACCAACCTGAAAAATAGTTGATATCAGGAATAATTCAATTAAAAAATGTGACATACCTCCCAGAAATGAAGCAACAGCGTGTGGTTCCGAAGCACCATAGCGACAACTGGAAGAAAATGTATAGTTTTCAGAGAACCTTATTTGTATACCTTGTTGTCATTTTACGTCATCTATAAAACATGAACATTTTCCCATAAAGAGCCCATGAAAAGAATGGTCCCTACCCACCTCAATACGCGCTCAATACTTCTCAAGCTGAATTAACCAACTCAGTATTTCTCAATTCAATGATTCACACCATAGACTCACCATTATGAATGGTCGGAACAGTGAGAGACCACGCTGGCCTGAATACAAAACTTTGATACAGCAGAGTGAAGGACATACACACCCTATGAGAGTGGTACAGGGGAAATGCCTTGGTAATTATTACATTTCCCGACAACATAGTCCCCATGGATTCAAGATTATTTTGCAGAAAGGGGAAGGGAGCTGAGAAACATTAAGAGAATGTCAAAGGCTTCGTTAGGAACAGTGGATAAGGGACTGTGATGCCCCTGAGAGCTTTTGGAAATTCAGAAGCCGCCATAGACAGAGGATGATAGTACCACAAGCAAAGAGTGCATGGAGGGTTCTATCTAGTTTAATTTAGTGTAGATTATTTTATCGTCATGTGTAACGAAGTACTGTGAAAAGCTTTTTGTTGCACACTATCCAGCCGGCGGAAAGACTAAACGTGATTACAAACAATCGTGCCATCGAGGGTATAGATACAAGATGAAGGAAATAATGTACAGTGCAAGATAAAGTGACGATGAGGTTTAAACAGCAACAAGTGTATCCATGCCCCCACCCTCACCCAGTCCAGAAGCAAGTGAGTGGAAACGTTTTAACAAACATACAATTCGTGGATGTAGTCGTCCTTCACGGATACCGCAACACCCCATTCCTGCAGCAGGCTGATCACACACGATTTCAGCTTTCCGATATCCTCTTCAACCTGGTTATTATAAACCCCTGTGGACAGATGTAACATTCACAAAGCGCCACCTTTGACATAAAAACATTTAAAACCCAAAAGCTCTGAGAAGTGAGGAATACAGTACTACAGCATTTTGCTAACGGTATTTGTTTCTTATTGTCATGTGCGCCGAGATACAGAGAAAAACTTTGTGTGTGCTATCCATACTATATGTGGGTACAATCAAACCGTACACAAGTACATTAGATAGTGCAAAAAGAGAAAGGAAGCAGAGCACAGAATATAGTGCCGAAGCCACAGAAAAAGTGCAAGGGCCACATAATGTAGTCCCAATGGAAGATTGGGACTACACCCTTAGCTTTTGTAGTTTGATAACAGTTGGAAGAATCTGTTCCTGAATGTGATGGTTCATGCTTGTGTCTGGCACATACAGGGAAAGAGCCTGGAATTCTCCCTTTCCTCAACATCTGCTAATGTCCTATATTTCATCAGACATCTCTGGGGATGGAACCTGGGTCGCCCCTAACCTATAGTTTATTTTCACAGCCTAGGTGCATTTATCCACTTGTCCATCAGACTACTCATCATTCAGTCTATAGAAGGGTTACAACCCAAAATGTCATCTATCCATTCTCTCCACAGATGCTGCCTGACCCCCTGAGTTCCTCCAGCACATTGCATTATGCTCAAGATTCCAGCATCTGCAGTGGCTTGCAACTCCAGTCATCATTGTATCCTATCAGTAGAACTAACCAAGCCTATGTGGCAGGGAGCTGTAAGAGCTTCAGTGTGGTGCATCAAAGAGGCTCATGAAAGTGCTGCCACCTAGGCAAGTTTGAAGTATCATGTGAGATCCTCCCTTACAGCTGCGATTGAACTGGCAGAGCTGGCCTTAATCAGATAAACACAAAAAGCCGGATTAACTCTGGAGAAGGAATGGGTGACGTTTCGGGTCAAGACATGTGGCCTTAATCAGGTTGGCTCCATCATGGTCATAACCAGACGGTTACCTGGTACGAGTAAATACAGTGAACAGACTGCACTAATGAGTTAGATGATGGGATGGAAGGTCAAGCATCAAGGACCCGTCCTGTAATCAGTGTCATCTCCTCTGTGACTTCGACATGGTTGTGAGCAACACTGGGAACCCACAGGGGACGGTCCTCTTTCCCTTCCTGTTCACCATCTACACCTCGGATTTCAGATATAACTCGGACTCCTGCCACCTGCAGAAGTTTTCGGATGTCTCTGGTGAATTGTGGGCTGTATCAGTGAGGGGAGTGAAGCTGAATACAGAGGTGAGGTCAATGAGTTTATTGAGTGGCGTAGGCTAAATCAGCTGCAGCTCAACACCAACAAGAGTAAGGAGTTAGTGGTGGACGTTAGGAGAGGAACACCCTGTTTCTCTCAATGGTGTGGATGTGCAGTTTACCAAGGAGTACAACTACCTTGGAGTTTACCTGGACAGTAAACTGGACTGGCCCAGGAACGCTGAGGCACTGTACAAGGGACGGAGCCTTCTGTACTTTCTGAGGAGGCTCTGCTCCTTCAACGTCCGCAGTAAGATGCTGCAGATGTTCTACCAATCGGTGGTGGCCAGAGCCATCTTCTTCGCTGTCGTGTGCTGGGGCAGCAGGGCGAAGGCCACGGACACAAACAGGATTAACAAGCACATCAGGAAGGCTGGTTGCATCCTGGGAGTAGAGTTGGATTCATGGGAGATGGTCTTGGAAGGGAGGATCCTCCTCAAACTGCGGAGCATCCTGGACAATACAGCTCAACCCCTCCATGACACACTGGTCAACCCGAGGAGTTCCTTTTACAACAGACTGGTTCCACCAAGATGCAGCACAGAACTCCACAGGAGATCCTTCTTCCCTATGGTTATCAAACTGTACAACTCCTTCCCCCTTCTGTCGTGGGGTAGACTGACCCCCTCCCCCATCTTTGCACGTCCCCAATCCTTACCACTCGTCACTTTAATTTAATGTTTCATGTACCTTGTTGTGCTTTATGACTGTTGGCAGACCAATTTCCCGCCTGGGATGAATAAAGTGCTATTGTATTGTATCGTAATTTATTATAATTGCTGAAGTGAATATGTAAAGCTAGGGTGAATGGATGCCAATAGGAGGGAGTCGGAGATCATATGCTACTCACCTACAGTGAACAATGGGCCTACCTGAGCAGTACACTGCCTGAGATCATTAGTAGCTGGACTGATTGATCCTGGTCTTTCCTCATCTCCAGCTCTTCTCGCAACCACCCACCCTCTGCTTTCACTGAAGAAGGGTCCCCACCTGAAACATCACCCATCATTTTTCTCCAGAGATGCTGCCTGACCCGCTGGGTTACTATAGCTTACTATAGCACTTTGTGTCTCTTTGAACATGACAGAACATTTCTTTAAAAATAGACAGAAAACATCAAGGAGACTCTCAAAATGCCGGCCTTTTCATCTTGAGTCTAACGTTTATGGTACAGTGAAGTAAAACCACATTTTGGATACAGAAAGCAATTCCATGCATTCAAAGTAGGATATACTGGCCTTGGGGGGAATAATGCAAACTTAACAGCATGCTGCCTGGACCCCTAGGGTGATATTATGAAGCAAGATTGCACAAACAAGGGTTGAATTCCCTCGAATAGGCACATGGATATGCAGGGATCGGAGAAATGTGACCAAATGCCGGCAGGCGAGGTTAGTTAATTTTGGCATCATGGAAATTGTGGGCCGAAGGGCCTGTTCCTGAGATGGAGACTGAGATCCAGAAAAGGACGGGAAGAGTCAGAGATTGACCATGGGAGAGATCGTGATGGAAACTGGCAGCCAAAGTAATGAAATAGTCAGAAATGCAAGTTTAACAGCTAATTTTACATCAGATTGATTCTGGATTCTTAAGGGTTTGGACAGGCTAGGTGCAGGAAGACTGTTCCCGATGTTGGGGAAGTCCAGGACAAGGGGTCACAGTTTAAGGATAAGGGGGAAATCTTTTAGGACCGAGATGAGAAAAACATTTTTCACACAGTGGTGAATCTCTGGAATTCTCTGTCACAGAAGGTAGTTGAGGCCAGTTCATTGGCTATATTTAAGAGGGAGTTAGACGTGGCCCTTGTGGCTAAAGGGATCAGGGGGTATGGAGAGAAGGCAGGTAAGGGATACCGAATTGGATGATCAGCCTTGATCATATTGAATGGCGGTGCAGGCTCGAAGGGCCGAATGGCCTACCCCTGCACCTATTTTCTATGTTTCTACGGATAACTAAAAAGGTTATAAAGGATGAGTGGCAAAGGCTTGTACATAGAGCAAAAACTACCCCCAATACAATAGTAGAATGGACTTGAAGCCCAAGAGATCTAATGAGCTGTTCCTCTTACTAGAGTATGGAAGCAAATTACAATTTAATTCTTACTGGCGCTGAGAAAACAAAGCACGGCTACTGACACTGCAGGACCACGACTGAGATACCACTGAATTACTAAGCCCACAGATCAGCAAGCAAGCCAACAAATTAATAAGGTACCTGCCGAATTAATGTACCATAAAAGCTGCAGTAAAGTAGTAATTCACAGACCAGTGAACAGAGCATGTGATCAATGTGACCGGCTTTAACCAGCTGCTTCATGCCCTGGAGATCACTATCTGGCTGCTGCCAGTTTCACTGCTAGAGCAAGCACTTTATATTGCAGTGAACGGGTATCATTAATTAATTGACCACAAAGGAGATCAAATAACAAGGATTCTTCACAACCTTTCTGTTTATATAAAATTTTCTAAAGATTCTCTTGCAATTTGGGCATCACAGTGGCGCGGTGGTCGAGTTGCTGCCTCACAGTGCCAGAGACCCGGGTTCAATCCTGACTACGGATGATGTCTGTGTGGAGTTTGTACGTGCTCCCTGTGACCACATGGGTTTTCTCCGGGTGCTCCAGTTTCCTCCCACACTCCAAAGATGTACAGGTTTGTAGGTTAATTGGCTGAACATTTGTAAATTGTTCCTAGTGTGTGTAGGATAGTGCTAATGATAGTGTTTGTTGGCCGGCGCAGACTTGGGCCGATGAGCCTGTTTCCACGCTGTACCACTACAGTCTAATTTCTTCCAAGTTTTGAGGTTAACTGAATTTAAAGTTTTAAAGAGTGAAATTAACATACTCTTTGCGAACCAAAGATCCAAGGGGTCTATAACTGAGGATCATTAATCAAGATAGAGATACAACGAAACAAGCCACCTCCACTTTGAGTGTCAATCATTCTCCTGTGTCTTGTCCTGTGAGGAGAGGGTGGGAAGGGTGGTGAATGTGGATAAAAGAGACAATAAGCTGGAGTAACTCAGCACGTCAGGCTTCATCACTGGAGAACATGGGCAGGCGATGTTTCGGGTCAGGACCTTTCTTCAGACGTGGTAGATGTGGAGCTTGGGAAGAGTAGTCGCAGGGTTAAGCAATCAGATATTAATGGAGTACAATAGAAGGAAAGCCATCACAGAAAGGTCAAGTATGTTGACTCCAGGGGTTGCAATAAATGTGGGTGGTAAGCCTAATAAACCTCCAAAGTGCATATCATCTTGGTTGGAAGAAAGCCTAGATTTTAAATACACTCAAATAAATGTCTGAGGGATAACCAAAAGATTATCAGAGAAAAGGGAAGGATTCTTGAAAACGAAGAATATAGTTTTAGGGGTCAAATCTAGAAACACTTTTATTTTTAAACATTTTTAAAATGGCATCTGTGACATTTTATGGAAACTGACAGTCAAGTTTTGAAAGGGTGCTCTGCAGTGTCAAGTAGAAAGCTTGCATCCACATTAATGGAATAAACGGATTCAGGAATGACACTGCAAATTACAGTGGTGATAATGACACTGCACATTACAATGACAACGCTGACTTCCAGTAAACTATATGGAAAATTGCCTTGGTATTGTCATAGGAATGGGAAACAAGCCCTTCTCTCCAACTTGTCCATGCCGACCAAGATGCCCCATCTAATAGTGCTGTTTGCCCAGATTTGGTCCATGTCCCTCTAAACATTTCCTCTCTATGTATCTGTCCATGTTGTGTTTTTGAACCTGTAAGTTGGATTCTTAAAAAGCAGGACAAAGACAATCCAGCTATTTTCTGCCAAAATCAGTTTACTCTCCGTTTGCAAGGTGATGGAAGCTGTCATCAACAATCCTATCAAATGGAACTTATGCAACAATGTCTAATTTGAACACCCATCTGCCAAAGAAAAAAAACACCTCACCTGTATCTACCTGTCACTTGCCAAGCTTTGTCTCCCCTCCCCCCCCCCCCCACTTTTCCATCTGCTGAGGGGTAAGAGTGGTGTTTACTGTGCTACAGCTGACCCTGACAACAGGATAAATAGTGCTACAAGATGCAAATATTCATAGCCATTTAAGTTTTGAATAAATGTGAAGTTAATAAAGTCTGAAGAAGGACACAACCCAAAATGTAATTTATCCATTCTCTCCACAGATGCTGCCTGACCCAGCACTTTGTGCTTTGCTCATGATTCCAGCATCTGCAGTTCTTTGTGTCTCTGAAGTTAATTTAAAACCTGGCATGTTACAGCTAGATGGCAACAGACACCAGATGATAGTCACATACCTGGGTATCGACCATGTTGCCTATGAAAGTACTCAACAGCTCGTAGCATGATGTACAACACCATTTCACTGTCAAGATTCTCCATACATGAAGCTGGAAGAAGAAAACCCTGATGATTAGAGAGCAATTTACACTTTCAACCAGATGGGGCCAAACACCCAAAGGTGTAAAATACTCAGACTTTAGCAGACCGAATGATGATATAATTAATGCATCCTCTATTGCTCAATGCCTTCCCACACCATCCGACACTGTGTCCCAAAATGAACATTTAACAAGATTATCCTATTTTGTTGGACTTTTGGCACCTTTGTGCAGCAGTATGGAAGATGACACTTTTAAAAAACTGCTACTAAATGTGCAGCTGTATAAAACTGTAGTCAGTTGACATTTGGCGTATTGTGCGCAGTTCTTGCCATCCCTGCAGGAAGAGTGTGGAGGCTCTGGAGAGGATGGATAACAGGTTCATGATACTGCTTGGATTAGACGGTATTAGCTAGAAGGAAAGGTTGGACAAACATGGCTTATTTTCTCTGGAGCATCAGAGGCTGAGGGGAGACCTAACAGGAGTATATAAAATTCTGAGGCATTGTTAGGGTTGATAAGCAGAATGTTTTTCCCCAGGATGGAAATATCCAAGACTAGAGGATACAGATTTAAGCTGAGGGGGGGAAGTATAAAGGAGATTTGGAGTTGCAGAATCCTACAGCATAGAAACAGACCCTTCGCCCCAGCTCACCTATACCAACCAAAATGCACTATCTAAACTTGTTCCATTTGTCCATGTTAGGCCCATATCCATCTGAACCTTTCCCAACAATGTACCTATCTAAATGTCTTTAAATGTTATTTATCCAAATGACTTTTAAACATTGTTATTTGAAAAGGAATTTTAAATTTGGTTTAACAGAATAGGAGGTGACTGGAAAGCAATACCAGGAAAGGTGGTGGAAGTAAACAAGGGGCATTATGGCAGGCACACGAGCAGACAGGGGATGGAGGGATGAAGGTGGATGAGATTAGCTTAAATTGACACCATGGTCCCAAATACACCATGAGCCTGCTTGTGTACCGTTCTATGTTTTTCATGACATTTGGAGAAAGTTTTGGATACGATTTGTATCAGCCTGACCTACTCTGTATGACAAAAATCAGATCCTTTTTCTGCTAAGTGCCTCTTTTAAGAGCACACAGTGAAAAACCTCACCTATTTGATCCTTGTTGGTGGTCTCTGCATTGAACTCCTCGGCCAGTGACCGGCACCGTACAAGTCGTAGAAAAGCGGCATTCCTGCCTAGTTTGAGACATCATGAGACAGGAAAACGGTTTAGTTTATTGTCATGTGTACAAAGGTACAGTGGCAAGCTATAGTTGCGTGCTAACCAGTCAGCGAAAAGACAATGCATGATTACAATCGAGCCATCCACAGTGTACAGATGCAAAATAAAGAGAATAACCTGAAAAATGTTCAGTCCAAGATAAGGTCCAGTAAAATCAGATTAAAGATAATCTGAGGGTCTCCAATTTGTAGATAATATCTCAGGACTACTCTAGTTGTTTGGAGGATGGTTCAATTGCCTGATAAAAACTTTCCCTCTATCTGGAGGTGTGCATTTTCAGTGCCAGGGTGCAACTTGTCCTTGATTATGCTGATGGCCTTGCCGAGGCAGTGTGAGGTGTGAATGGAGTCAATGGAAGCGTAATGGTCTAAGCTGCATTCAAACATGGGAAAATGATCCGAGCATTATCTTCTATGTCCCAATCTTATCAAATGCGAGGCAAAGATCTACATACAAGCAAATGGCTGGGGAACCCAGACAGCTTGCTGTACCGGAAACCTGTCTAATGGCTAATAGATTTCAACACATACAAAATAATACAACATCAAGTGTCAACAAGGTCAGCCCTGGTTTTGCCAGGGATTGCAATATCTCACAATAAACAAAACTTACAGAAAAGCCAAATGTCTTTTTCAGAGATGGTCTCGAGAGGCTGAGGAAGAAACACAAGTAGCATGTAATTGTGTTATGTTGAGTTCAAGAGAAATAGGAAACTGTAAATAAGCATCACAGATGCAGCACAGTGGCAGAGTTGCTGTCTTGCAGCACCAGAGACCCGGCTTCAATCCTAACTAAGAGTGCTGTCTGTGCAGGGTTTGTACGCTCTCCTTGTGGCTGCATGGGTTTTCTCTCGGTGCTCTGGTTTCCTCCCACATCCCAAAGATGTGCAGTTTTGTAGGTTAATTGGTTTCGGTACAAAATTGGCCCTAATGTGTAGGAGAGAACTAGTGTACAGGGGGCCATTAGTTGGCGTGGATTTGGTGGGCCAAAGGTCTCTAAAATCTAATGTAAACCCTAAAGAAGCAAACCCATTCTGTGTGTGGGCCCTCCATTATTCACTGAAGCCACTTGTTTTACTTGGCAGCTCAGAGCAATCAGAAGGAAAATCAACCAGCTTGTGATAGGAATGTTACAAAATAAAGTGGGTTTAAAACCTGAAAAGGCATATCCCTAAGCACATCTTTATTATAGTCAAAGAATTTCTCTTTAACGTTCCCACGGTTTGGGACCTACAGTGATATGAAGAAAGTGGATAGGTATATGGACGGGAAGGGAATGGAGGGGTATGGTCTGAGTGCAGGTAGATGGGACTAGGGGAAAATAAATGGTCGGCATGGACTGGAAGGGCTGAGAGGGCCTGTTTCCATGTAATTGTTATATGGTTATATGGTTAAGAAGCGGAGATTGATTTCCTCAGGGCAGTGAAGAGCAATTGGAGATTTATGAGTGATGTTCAAAATCATGAAGGGTTTTTGACTGAGTAACTAAGGAGAAACGGTTTTCTATGGGCAGAGGAGTCGGATGACACTGAATCAAGCTAGAGGAGAGGGGAAGAATATACTTTGCAGCGAATCATTCTGATCAGGCATGCTTTACCTGAAACGGCAACAGGCGGAACCATCAAAGGCAAATTAGGTAAATGCTTGATGGGAAAAGAAAAAAATGTAGAGATAGAACATAACACATGATTAATTAAATTACTCTCCTAAAGAACAGGACTGATGGCAAAACAAACTTGGACTGCCCTTTATTATTAATGATGCAGGCGTAAACATTAATGTCGGTTGGCTGAGACAACACCCAGCACAAGAGATGATCAACAGCTTCCGCATGTTGATGGGAAGCAAGCAACCATGTCCTGCTTCTTCAAGGGATTCTATGTAAACAGTGGGTTTGAAGGTGGGAAGCCAAATAAAATAGAGGCGAGGAAGTAAGTGGTGATAAGGCAGTGCAGATGGAGATGCAATGGGACACAGCAGATGCTAGAATCTTGAGCAAAAGTGCTGGGGGAGCTTTGCGGGTCAGGCAGCATCTGTGGAAGAGGCTTGGACTTCCATAACTCCACAATAATGGTGGTTTAAAGAGCATTACATGCGTTTAACCTGTCCCACCAAAAGTGGTAAAATCCCTCAAAGTAACTTCCTGTTGACGAGGCCATCGGTGACATTGTGGGATATTGGTTAAGAGTCACTGTTTCTGGGAAAGGCAAGAGATAAATGGAATACAGGATTTTTTTTAATACCACAGCTAGACTGTCAAAGCCTGAAACTCCAGCCAGCAAGTGCAATGAAGCAGAATGCTACTCACCCTACCGATCGATCCCAATATTTCAGTCACGTAGTCACTTATAATAGAGGCATCTTCTTTTGCTTTCTCACGGTATCTGAGGGAAAAGCAAAAAGTAAACAGAACTGTAACAAGAACCATGCAATATATAAAACAATGCAACAAAAGAATGAATGTGACTGACAATGTTAGTTTAGGCACAGTACTCAATATTGGTTTATTATTGTCATGCGTACCGAGATACAATGAAAAACGTTTGTTTGCGAGCTTTCCGCCAAATGAAAACTACGTCACCATTTCTGAGTTTCAGACTGAAGGTGCAGCATAATACAGCTAAAAACAAGCAGGGTATTATCATAGCTTACAGCCTTCAAGTGAGTTGATGAGACCACAGACTGGAATAATGGATACTGATATGAGCTCCCTACTTAGGGAGGTTCTACTTGCAAGTGGCATGCAAAGAAAATTCACCAGCACTAAGCATAATGGGCTTAAGCTCTCCAGTATGTTAAAGTGTATAGAATGATGAGAGGCAAACATAGGGTAGACAAAGCCTTTTTCACTGGATGTAAATGTCAAGGACTAGAGGGCATCCCTTTAAGGTTTGAGGGGCAAAGTTTGAAGGAGATGTGCAGAGAACCTTTTTTTTTAAAACATAAGAGTGATGGGTGCTTATTAGGTGCTGTCAGAGGTGGTGGCAGAGGCAGATACAATAGTGGTGTTTAAAAAGCTTTTGGATAGATACACGAGTATGCAGGGAATGGCAGGATATTGATGACATGCAAGCAGAGGAGATTAGTTTAATTTAGCATCATGCTTGGCATAGACATTGTGGGCTGAAGGGGCTGATTCCTGTGCTGTGCTTTTCTATGTGGAACGCTGAGAGGTGATTGTATTGAGATGTATTATATTTTATGGGGCTTCACAGAGTGGACACATAGATGTTGTTAACACAGTAAGCTGCAGATCACCGAGTCAAAATAATATCTTGGAACACTGTTAAAAGTGAGAAGGAATCTCTTTACCAAAAGTCTTTGGAATTCATTATCCAAGTAGGCTGTGGAAACTCAGTCATTGAACATGTTCAAAACGGATTAGATGTTTGGACAGCTCGTGTTGGAATTAGTGCAATAAAGTGTTACTGTGTAAAAGATCTGCTTTGATCTTATGAAATGGAAGAGTTGGTGTGAGGAGCCAAAAGGCCCACTCTTGCGTCTATTTCTTAGTAAACGCTAGGAGTATCAGCCTAGATAATGTGGCAAATCTTTGTAAGAGACTCAGATGCAAGAAGTAAATGTACGAGCTTGTGATCCAAGGCTGATGTACCAAGCTGAACAATCGCAGAGGCAATTTTTAGAACAAGCTTTTTGGAATCAATATACCGCACAGAAATCTACAAAGGTTCCTGATCTTGAGGGTTCCTGAGGGCATCACAGTGGCACAGCGGGTGGAGCAGCTGCCTCACAGTGCAAGGGACCCCAGTTTGATCCCGACTTCAGGTGCCGTCTGCGTGGAATTTAACCGTTCTCCTTTTGACCACTTGGGTTTCCTCTGGGTGCTCTGGTTTCTTCCTACATCCCAAAGATTGTGCGGGTTTGTAGATTAATTGGCTTCTGCAAATTGGCCCGAATGTGTAGCATAGATGCAAAGGTGGGATGACATAAAACTAGTGTGTTCATCGTGGACTTGGTCGGCTGAAGGGCCTGTTTTCACGTTGTATCTCTAAATTAAAATAACGTCTAGAGGCAGGACTAGAAACAATTTATAGACAATCAGGAAGAGACAAAAGCACTAACATATACAAAACTATGGAAAAAGCTAATGCTTTGTTTAAATCATTTCAGTTACATACACATTCTGTAGCCTAATAAATCTGGTGGAGTCCGCTATCATGTCTGGGATAGTGCCACGCACTGGGAGATTGCCCAGGCCCTCCTTCTCTACAAACTGTTGGACTGCTCGCATTAAGATCCAAAACGGAGAACTCTAGAATCAAAGGCATTCAAAGATCAGTGCAAGGAACACACAGAATCATTAGCGCAGGACAACACTCCACACACATGCACAAACAAAAGCACACAGGCACAAATAAAGATCTCCTTGTGAATATGATAATTTTAAATACATTTCTTTTTCACGTTCTAACTCACAAAACTACGTCTTGTGCATGCTCAATTACATTTTTTTGATAAATCATTTCCATTATGACATAGTAGCATGAAGAATAAAACACCAAATTATGGATGCTTTTGTTATTCTGAATCAGGAAATAATTGCAAGTTATTTTCTTTCAGAAGATAGTTCAGACATAACCCTGAGCATTAAATGCCTTCACTGTGCTTCACAATAGGCTGCTGATGCTTGCTATTTAGATTGACAAGTCTGAACAAATCACTAACTTCAGGTGAAAGGGAGCAAATAATCGGTAGTGGAGGTTGAATGGAAATTCCAAATTCTGATGTGATCACCCAACCCAAAATAATGCAGTCTATGATGTCACTTGATAGATCCCAAACATCATGCATCAATAAACATCTGCTTTTTGGAGGGAGGGGGGGAAAGTTGGGGAGGAAGAGCCCTTGTCCAGAGCGCACTGTTAACAGACTCTGTTGAGAATAAGATGCCATCATTGAAGATAATTTTCTTCCCCAGTTTAAACCTTCTTGCTTGAGAAGTAATTATATTCTGCTTATGTTTTGTTACAACCTGTGTGTTGACGTTAGTGCATCGTTGATCCTTGAACAGTTCTTCTACGTTACTTGGGACCTACAGAGGTACAAAGGCAAAGGACAGTGAATATCATGGAACCAGAGGCACAACTTCAGTTACAATATATGCAGCTCATGAGACCATTTAACCCTCTGTAACTGTGTATTTCTACTATATTACATCTAGGTTCCTGGTGATGTACATACTTCCTTTAATTATCTATTAATTTCCTTTTTAGTGAGAGTCATACAGCACAGAAATAGACCCTTCAGTCCAACACGTCCCTGCCGACAAAGATGCCCCGTCTAGGCTAGTCTCATTTAAATGCATTTGGCCCATATGTTCATGCCATAGGAGCAGAAATAGGCAATTTGTTGATGGCTGATCGACCTTTCCCTCTCAACCCTTCTCCCCAAACCTTTAACATCCTTACTAATCAAGAACCTGTTAATCCGTGCTTTAAAAATACCCAATGATTGACCTCCACATATCCCTCTGAACCTTTCCTATCCATTATGTTATTGTTGAATATGCTTCCACTTTTCTTTAAGGCAGTTCAGTCTAGATTCTAGATATCCAGTCATTGTATAAAATACATTTCTCATCTCCACTGATGATTTTGACAACTTTCGCATATCTATGTTTTGCAGTTAAATACTTTTCACCATTGACACAATTCCTCAAAACCCCCTTTAATTTCATAAAATACGCAAGAGTGATAAACCAAGTTAGTTTGGATGCCTTCCTCATTCACATTAACCATGAAGGGAGAAGCATAGTAATCAACTGGGATTTTAATGCTCCCTGTTAACTAGATAATGTGGAGTGGCCAGCGGAGAGGTGGTAGGGGTCAGACTGAACAATTCAACCAGATGTTATTTGTTTCCTTCAGCTCAAGTTAGCCTTCTTCAGTTCTTATCTTGTTAGTGTATCTGACAATGTCACATGTCAGAAGGCAACAAACAATACATTATAGCACTTGTACCTTGGTGGGATTCAATGCTGTGTTGACGTTTTTGATGGCTTCATCAAAATTCTCTTCATCTTCTGGTGTTCCATCATCATTCTTCAACAATCCTGAATTAGATTGCAAGGAAAACAGAGAAGGGATATTCAATGGTCAGCATGGCACCAATTGAATACAATCAATCTGAAAAATAGTTTCACTGTGGCATAGAATGGTACAAAACAGCAGTGCACATGGAAGGAAGGTGATAGAGATCCTGAAAATAGTTACATTGTCCATTTTTAAAAGAACCATAAACATTTAGACAGCATTAGACACCAGTTGATCCACTGTGCCTCTTTAAGCTCTTGGAAAGAACCATCCAACTTCTCCCTTCCCTGCAACATTTTACTTTTTAAATATTCTTCATCATTTGTTTGACAGTTATTGGTGAATCTGCATTGATCACCCTCTCTAGCAGTGGAATACCAAATCACAACGATGTTCCTTCATGAGCATCTTTGCCAATTGCCTTTTCCAGATTTCAGAAGGAGCAGTAGGTCATAGACCCCGCAAACATTTTCTGCCATTGAAATGAACCAACAGACTCAGGAAGAGCTTCTTCCCCTGTGATCAGGCTTCAGAAGGGTCCTTCAATAAGCTAGATCATGTCATGTGACAGGAGTAGAATTAGGCCATTTGGCCCATCAAGTCTACTACACCATTCAATCATGGCTGGTCGATCTCTCCCTCTTAACCCCATTCTCCTGCCTTCTCCCCATGACCTCTAACACCTGTACAAATCGCGAATCTATCTATCTCTGCCTTAAAAAGATCCACTGATGGCCTCCACCACCTTCTGTGGCAAATAATTCCACAGATTCACCACCATCTGACTAAAGAAATTTCTCCTCATCTCCTTCCTAAAAGAACGTCCTTTAATACCGAGGCAATGACCTCTGGGCCTAAACTCTCCCACTAGTGGAAACATTCTCTCCACATCCACTCTATCCAAGCCTTTCACTATTCGGCATGTTTCAATGAGGTCTCCCCTCATTCTTCTAAACTCCAGCGAGTACAAACACTCATCATAGGTTAACCTACTCATTCCTGGGATCATTCTTGTAAACCTCTTCTAGACCCTCTCCAGAGCCAGAACATTGCCTCCCTGTTTTTGTATACCTCTTGAAATAAATGCTAGCATTGAGTTTTCTTTCTTTACTACAAATTCAACTTGCAGATTAACTTTTTGGGAATCCTGCACCAGCACTCCCAAGTCCCTTTGCACCTCCGATTTCTGGATTCTTTCCCCATTTAGAAAATAATCAACGCCTTTATTCCCACTACCAAAATGCATGACTCCATACTTTGCCACACTATATTCCATCTGCCACTTCTCTGCCCACTCTCCCAACCTGTCCAAGTCCTTCTGCAGAGTCCCTGCTTTCACTACACTTCCTGCCCCTCCACCGATTTTTGTATCATCCGCAATCTTAGCCAAAAAGCCTGCAATCCTCTCGTCCAAATTATTAATATAGAACGTGAAGAGTAGCGGCCCCAACAACGATCCTTATGGAACTCCGCTAGTCACTGGCAGCCAACCAGAAAAAGCAGCCTTTATTGCCACTTTTTGTGTTGTGCCATCTATCTGCCATCCTGCTATCCATGCTAGTCTCAGCCCTTTGACCCATGGGCTCTCATCGTCCTTAGGAGCCTCATGTGTGGCACCTTATCAAAGGCTTTCTGAAAATCTAAGTACTGTCTCCTCTACCCTATTGCGGACGTTGGACTTTGTCTCTAGAACTGATGCATTACAATGACAAAAACTATATTCTGCACACTTTGTTCTATCTATTGTACTCGAGTTTGACTTCATTGTACGTACGCATCAGATTGATCTGATCGGATACATGCAAAACAGAGCTTTTCACTGTATCTCAGCAGGTATGACAATAATAATAAACCTAAACTTAAACCGATGAAATATAATTGCCATGCAATCTCCCTATCCTTAGATGGTTCCAGACCTATCAATTTTCCGCCACATTTGGTAGAAAGGTATTGTCATCTATGTTCTAACTCCATATAACCTCCTCACCCTTTCTTTCATACATAATACAATCATGCCCCATCAGTGCACAGATAAAGGACACAACATTTAGTGCAAGATTTTACAATGGAGTTGTGGCGGCACCCAGTGGTTAGGCCACTCGCTGTGTAAACCCTCAACAGTCGGGGGGGGGGGGGGGGGGGGGTTTGGGGTAGGGTCACATGACTGGGCAATGGCAGAAGGAGTTGTCATGGGGTATAGGGGAGTGCCCTAGTATATAACAAACCCCGGGTCAACCTTCCCTCTCTCTTCGCGTGAGTATCCTGCCACTTCAGCAGAAGCTCAGCTGGAGCCCACGAGGCAACAGCCTCGCAGCAGCAACTTTTGTGTTAGAGGACTAAACGTGCATTTATATCTAACCTATAATGCCTGAATAAAGAAACCGTTTATTCACGACGTTTGGTATCTCTACAAATTCTGATAAAGTCCGATTAAAGATTATTTAAAGGTCACTTATGGGTTAGATGGAAGGTCAGGACAACACTCTAGCTAATGAGAGGACTGTTCTGTTGCCTGATAACAGCTGGTACAATAACATGTATAATTAAAATTATAAAATTCCATACCTTGTCGTATTAACTCTCGAAATGCTTCCTTTTCTTTGTAGGTTTTTGGCAACTGATTGTTGTGCTGCAGGGTTTTATTAAAAAAGTTAACATGGGAATCTCTATTCACAATTGATTCAACTTATGAATAACAATGAAACTCAGGACCTGTAGCATTAAAGGATAATTTCACAACATGGCAGAGTCACGGTGCTACACTGAAGTGGTGTCATAAAGCATTACAGAGCACCTTTTTCTATCCCAAAGTCTAAAAGAGTTTTATAAACCACCGTTAAAGACTGACCCGCTGTGTTGCTCCAGCACTTTGTGCCCTTTTGTATATTAACCAGTTCTTTGTTTCTACATCTTTGAAGAGTTGTCACTCGGGCAATGCAGGGTCTGACTATGATGTTAAGCGCAGAAACAGGCCCTTTAGCCCAACATGAGCTTTTACAACTCCAATTATGGAACATTACAGTAATCGATTGGATAGATTACTGTACATATACAGGATAACGGGAATATAATTATTATAAAGATTATATTGATATCTTGCTGTACGTTCTATTTTTGTTTAAGGTATTGATTTATCTTCAGTTACAGTTCCAAAATCAGTGAGCAATTAGTTCCAAATGAACTTAATTCAAATTGTAAAGGCACTCAAGTAGTCTTGGAGTCCCAGTTTGGAAAGAGAGTCTGGAACTCAAACTCTTAATCACTAGCCAGTGAAACCTGGTGTAGGTTTTAGCCATGGTCAAAATCTAGTTTATGAATGATGCCTCCTTCTTGAGAACCCACTTTATCCAGTCACACACGTTAATAATCTAAAACCAGTTGAAATTCAACCCAGAAATCTCTCAAGAAAAACCTGCAAGAAGGCATGTGTGGTGTCACCAGTAAATGGAACATGGGAATCTCAATCCTAATAGGGCACAGGCACTGGATTTGTAATATATCAATGGTGCGAACATTACAAATACTTTAACCTTACAATTCAGTAAAGACTTTGAAATTATGCATGTCATCGAGATCAGTATAGGTTATTTCTCAATATGTGCAGTACTATTTGACCTGCATCTTTATTGGGATTATTTTTGTCCTCAGGATAAGGAAACCAAATCAACGGGAAATCCACAATGTACCTCTTCACACCACCTCTCCAGGTATTTGGCTACCACAATGATCCACGGTGTGTGACTATGGTCCTGCAAATAAAAATAAAATACATTAGACTAGCAATATGTCCACACTATTCTGGTGAACATAAAAAGCTAAGTGAAGAGTGAACTTATAAATTTTTTGTTGCGTGTGCACACATGAAGTTGTTCATTTAGAAGCCAATGTTAGTGCCCAGAAATAAATTATAAGACCATAAAATATAGGATCCGAATTAGGCCATTCAACCCTTCATGTCTGCTCCACCATTTAATCATAGCTGATCTAATTTTCCTTCTCAACCCTATTCTCATGCCTTCCCCCCACAACCGTTGACGAATTTACTATTCAATACCTATCAATCTCCACTTTAATAATACAAAATGACTTGGCCTTCACATTGTCTGTGGCAATTAATTCCACCGATTCATCCCAGATACTCCCGACCAAAGAAATCCATATCTCCAGTCTAAAGGTATATCCTTTAATTCTGAGGCTGTGCCCTCTGGTCCGAAACTCTCCCAATTATCCTGCTTCAAATTGCTAATATGGGTTTGATGTACTCCTAGGCAAAGCAGTTGTACAGAAAGTAAAAAGCTTCCTCAATCCTCAACGAAAACATCTCTAAGTGCTTGGCAACTTGACCACTCACAGTGTAGCAGGATTGTTCATTTAGTGCGAACAGATTTTGTTGGTCCAGGCCCCCAATGCATTGATTCGCCCACTCACACTAGTCACAGACATTCATGGCCTTGGGCTTGATTTTAATACAGATTTCAAGAGATAGAAGGATGCAAAATGTACCAAGTACTTCACTTTACCATGGGACCAAGGTTGATCAGTTCACCATCTCCCAGCCTGCTTGTCACATAGAATGCTAATAGCGATGGATAATGACAATCTAACTTTTATTCTTCACTGTGGCCTCTCTCTCTCTCTCTCTCTCTCTTTAGCACTACTCCATATTTACCCTATTGTTCCACAGCCTGTTCTGCTGTGTTTTGCTTTCGCATTCTTCTGAACCCCACATTTCTTTTCTCAGTGTAGTCACAAGAAATATAATTTTGAAATAAATTGAGCCATTTTTAAGATCGATTCACACAACTCAGTAGCTGCAGGGATCGTTATTAGTGTTTGCTGCTGTACCTTTCTGTCCATACTATTCAGGTCATACTCATGAACATGAGTCCTCAGGTGTGGGAAAGGCTTGTCCAGTCTCAGATCTTCCAGCGCATTGTCTGGGTGCGATTCCACAACTATAAAGAAACCAAATGCTTTAAACGATCCGTAGGCCCTCCATTCAACACGTACTCACGCAATAAATCTTTATAATAGAAACAAGGAACTGCAGATGCTGGTTTACAAAAAAGAACACAAAGTGCTGGAGTAACTCAGTAGGTCAGGCAGGTCTGAAGAAGGGTCCTGACCCAAAACGTCATTGCTCCATGTTCTCCAGAGATGCTGCCTGACCCGCTGAGTTACTCAGCACTTTGTATCCTTTAAAAAAAAACTTTTATGTTGCTTCCAATGGTCTCATTTTGAATTTCACTCCTATTCCTCAGTCCATGGCATGATGTGAGAAAGCATTGGCTGACTGGTGAACATGATTGCTCATAATAAACTCTTCACAACATTCGACACTGGGCTCTGTGTTGCCATCATTCCCCTTCTTTAACAGTACACTGGCAATTTAGCGACGGAATATTTGATTCGGCCCAGGAGGCGCCACAGGAGATTGAGATGCGATGACTGAGGTAGAATGATGCCCAGTGCACTTACCCGGGTGCTCCTTTACAGCCAGCCTCATGTAGCCAACCAAACCATACGTTCTACACACCAGCAGTGGAACATCAGCAGCCCACAGCACAGTCGACAGGTGCAGCAGTGAACTAACAGCAAACAAATGGGGATTAGTTTATTGATGGCTAATTTAGAGTCATAGTCATACATCGTGGAAATAGGCCTTTATTGATCACTACAAAATTATCTAAAAGTTAACAAAGTGCTTTGTGACAGTTCAAAAGAACCAGCTAACCTGGTAGTTCTAGGTTACAGGATCAGCAGGTACTTACTGCAGGGACAGCAATGTGGCGCAGCAGTAAAGTTATTGTCTTACAGTGCCAGAGACCCGGGTTCAATCCTGACTACGGGTACTGTCTGTATGGAGTTTGCACATTCTCCCTGTGACCGTGTGGGTTTTCTCCGGGTGCTCTGGTTTCCTCCCACACTCCACAGATGTACAGGTTTGTAGATTTATCGGTTTGTAGGATTGTGCTAGTGTACGGGGTTCACAGTTCGGCATGGAATTGTGGCTGAGCTGCCTCAGTTTCAGGCTGTAGGCGCCGTAGCTAAGAGGGGAAGAGGGGGCAGTGGCGGGGGGGAGAGAGGGGAATATTTTTGTGGTGCTGGAGGATGAGGTGCCAGTCGGATTGACCGTATTATTTTGCTAGGTGTCCACCCTGCTGAGTGCTATAAAATCTGCATCTATCCAGGCAAGGGAACAACCCACTGCAATGGTCTAACAGAGAGCAGAAAATGGTAAATAAATAAAATATTACAAATCTGCTGCATACCTCTCTGCGAGTTGAGTGGCAATAACCACGCTGAATCCGAGTAAGAATGTGGGATCATTTTCCAGTAACTGCTCCACGCTCTGAAAAGGTTACTTGGTGTTTAGCCAGTTGCAAACAGGAGAAAAATAAATTACAGAAACAAACTATATTACTTTAATTTACAAATTTCCTCGTTCTTCCATCCTTCAT
Source organism: Raja brachyura (assembly GCA_963514005.1). The sequence continues at coordinate 26,822,288 of OY740797.1, read as the reverse complement.
AGAATCTGATGGCAGTGAACAAGCTAACTGGTCCTTTGGGAAGGTGAACATACTGTCCTTTCCTTGTTTGGCCTATGTGACTCCAGTTCACCTTGCAACAGACTCTAACTGGGGTGAGAATAACAAGGGTTAACAAACAACTTCTGTTTGGAGAAGTGTCTCCCAGAATCCAGATAAAGCAGTTAAACTGCGACCCATCCCTACTGCCACTGCCAATTCTGCTGGATTAGGAATCCCGATAGAGGAATTTGGCATCAAGTTAGGAATTGGGGACTCAGCCAAATTGCAGTCAAACTCACCCCATCGCTCCAACACAACCCCCATCAGAAGAAGGATCCCAACTTGAAACGTCACCTATCCATTCCCTCTACATATACTGCCTGACCCACTGAGTTCCTCCAGCGCTTTGTGTTTTGCTCAAGATTCCAGCATCTGCAGTTCCTTGTGTCTCCTGTACTCAATAGCCTCACCGATGAAGGCAAGCATGGCAAACGCCTTTGCCGTCACCCTTGTCACCACTGTATGGGAACTGTGCAGCTGTACCCCTGGATCTCTACTCCACAGCGCTCTCCAGACCACTAGCATTAACTCTGCAAGTTCTGCCCTGGTCTGACATACCAAAATGATCATCTTACACTGGTCAGAGTTAGGTTCCATCTGCCATTCCATGGCCCACTTCCCTAGCAGATCTAGATCTTTTTGTAATTTAGATAGCCCTCGTCATTGTCACTACATCTCCTATTTTTGTGACATCTGAAAATTTACTAGCTACATTAAGTCATTAACGTAGCTAGTGTATTAATGATAGCTATGTTAAGTCATTAATGTGGCTATCATTAACACAAATGACAAACAACAGTAGAGCCACCATAAATCCCTGCTGTACACAGGTGACAGACTTCTAATCATGGAAACAGCCTTCCACTAACACTCTCTCCTTCCACTGAGTCACATTCGGCTACTCACCATGAATCCCATGTGATCTAACCTTCTAGACTAGCCTATCATGTGGGACCTTGTGTAATGAGGAAGGATTAGTTAGCGATCTTGTTGATCTGTTAGCGATCTGTTGCCTCAAGGGCAAAGCCTCTTGGGCAACAGTGACCAATTAATTCAGAGACTAGGGTCCTGAACTTAAAGAAAGGTGACTTTAAAGGCATTAGACTAGGATAGACTGGCAAATTATACTTAAAGGGTTGAAGGTGGAGATGCAATGGCAAAGATTTAAAGACCGCATGGATGAACTCCAAAAAGTGTTCATCTCTGTCTGGCGAAAAAATAAAATGGGGAAGGTAGCTCAACCATGGCTAACGAGGGCATTCAAGAATAGTATTAAATCCAAGGAAAAGGCATATAAATTGGCCAGAGGAAGCAGAAAACTGGACGATTGGGAGTAATTTAGAACAGAGGAGGACAAAGAGGTTAATTAAGAGCGGGGAAAAAAGAGCATGAAAGAAAGCTTGTGGGGAATATAAAAACTGACTCTCAAAGCTTCTTTAGATATGTAAAAAGGAAAAGATTAGTGAAAACAAATGTAGGTCCCTTACAACCAGAGACAGGTGAATTTATAATGGGAAACAAAGAAATGGCAGAACAGTTAAACAAGTACTTTGGTTCTGTCTTCCCTAAGGAAGACGCAAACAATATCCCAGAAATATTAGGGAACCGAGGAACTAGTGAGAGGGAGGAACTGAAGGAAATCCACATTAGTCAAGAGATGGTGTTAGGTAAATTGTTGGGCCTGAAAGCAGATAAATCCCCAGGGCTGGTGATGGTCTGCATCCCATAGTACTCAAGGAGGTGTCCCTAGAAATCGTGGTGCAATGGTGATCATTTTCCAATGTTCTCTCAACTGGATCAGTTCCTGTGGACTGGAGGGGAGCCAATGTAACCCCACCTTTTAAGAAAGGATGGAGAGAGAAAACTGGGAATTATAGACCAGTTAGGCTTACATTGATAGTGGGGAAGATGCTTGAGTCGATTGTTAAAGATGTTATAGCAGTGCATTTGGAAAGCATTGACAGGATCGGTCAAAGTCAGCATGGATTTATGAAGGGGAAATCATGCTTGACTAATCTTCTGGAATTTTTTTTAAGATGCAACATGTAGATTAGATAAGGGAGAGCCAGTGGATGTGGTGTATCTCGACTTTCAAAAAGCCTTTGACAAGGTCCTACACAAGAGATTAGTGTGCAAAATTAGAGCACATGGTATTAGGGGTAGGGTACTGACATGGATAGCGAACTGGTTGGCAGACAGGAAGCAAAGAGTAGGAATTAACATTTTCAGAATGGTAGGCAGTGACTAGTGGGGTGCCGCAAGGCTCGATGCTGGGACCCCAGTTACAATATATATTAACGATTTAGACAAGGGAATTAAAAGTGACAGCTCCAAGTTTGCGGATGATATAAAGCTGGGTGGCAGTGTGAGCTGCGATGAGGATGCTATGAGGCTGCAGGGTGACTTGAATAGGTTGGGCAAGTGGGCAGATGCATGGCAGATGAAGTATAATATGGATAAATGTGAGGTTATCCACTTTGGTGTGAAGAACAGGAAGGCATATTATTATCTGAATGGTGTCAGACTAGTAAAAGGGGAGGTGCAACGAAACCTGGGTGTGCTTGTACATCTGTCACTGAAAGTAAGCATGCAGGTACAGCAGGCAGTGATGAAAGCTAATGGCATGTTGGCTTTCATTGCAAGAGGATTTGAGTTTAGGTGCAAGGAGATCCTACTACAGTTGTACAGGGCCCTGGTGAGACCGCACCTGGAGTATTGTATGCAATATTTGTCTCCTAATTTGAGGAAGGACATTATTGCTATTCAGGGAGTGCAGCGTAGGTTCACCAGGTTAATTCCCAGGATGGCGGGACTGACATATAATGAAAGAATGGGTCGACTGGGCTTGTATTCACTGGAATTTAGAAGGATGTGAGGGGATCTTATAGAAACATATATAATTCTTAAAGGATTGGACAGGCTAGATGCAGGGAAAATGTTCCCGATGTTGGGGGAGTCCAGAACCAGGGGTCACAGTTTAAGAATAAGGGGTAGGCCATTTACGACCGAGATGAGGAAAAACTTCTTCACCCAGAGAGTGTGAATCTTTGGAATTCCCTGCCACAGAAGATAGTGGGGGCCAATTCACTGGATGTTTTCAAGAGAGAGTAGATTTAGCTCTTCGGGCTAAAGGAATCAAGGGATATGGGGAAAAAGCTGGAACGGGGTACTGATTTTTGATGATCAGCCATGAATATATTGAATGGCAGTGCTGGTTCGAAAGGCCGAATGGCCTACTCCTGCACCTAAATTTCTATGTTTCTAAAGGCCTTGTGAAGTCCAGATGGACAACATCCACTATCTTGGTCTCGTCAATCCCTTAAAAAAACTCCAGAAAGGTATAATTTCCCACACACAAAGCTTTCTTATTATTCCTAATCACCCCTTTTTTAATCCAAATGCTAGTAGATCCTGTCCTTCAGAATCCCATTCAGTAACTTACGTCACCAGTCTGCGCTACTGATCTTGTGGTGAATGGAAACAGTTTATTGTATGGAGAGTTTCCGATGAGATGAGTTTACAATACGAAAAAGGACACAAAGTGCTGGAGTAACTAAGCTGGACAGGCAACAATGCTGGAGAACATGGACAGGTGATGTTTCGGGTCAGAACCTTTCTTCAGACTGATTGTAGCAGGAGAGAAGAAAGCTGGGAAAGGGGAGAGATAGGACAAATCGTGGCAGGAAATAGGTCGGTATAGGTGAGGGGAATTGCTTAAGAGAACAGAAGTGTGTGTGTAACATCACCATTTTAAGATTAAAGCATTATTGTGACATGTAGTGTTGTGATCACCTCCTCCACGAAGTTTCCACTGACATCACTGTTCAGCTCCTGCAGTAATTCCGTGGCTGCTTGTGCTCGGCTCTGAATTGAAAGCAAAATGTAAATGTATAAGCTCGCTGTTTATAGGCAGCTTCCTTTCCGTAAGTTGATTGAGATCCTCGGGTGGATAGTTATTGTTGGCCCATCCCATCTACACATTCTTCACTTCCTTTCTTCCTCTGTACATGTACCTTCTGCTCTTTACTTGCATCCGTGCTACTAGGCCCCATGGCTCACTATGGGAGCAGGTTCCGTACTTTCAATACCCTCTGGAGAGAGACATTTCTCCCCAATTATTATTAGGTTTATCAGTGACTGCCAAAGGTTTCTGCTCACAAGTTTCTGGTCTCACAAGCAAGTGGACATATTTTCTCTACAAACAAAAGTGAGACGGCGGTGTTCCTCATATTCCACGGGTAGCTTATAACCCAATGGTATGAATAATGCATTCTCCGGTTTTGGGTAACAAGCCCCCCCCCCCCCCCGCCCTCCACCCCTCCTTCTTCCATGTGCCACCCTGATCGTGGGAGCCCATTTCTCCCACGATCATGCACCCCTATCCCCCAACCCTCTACCACCTATATTCCCCCCTCTGACTTTACATTTTACTCTTCTCTCCTTATCAATCACCCTTTTCTATCTTTTTCACCTATAGTTTTTGTCTGCCCATCTGCCAATCAAACCTCCTCTCACTTGCCAGGCTTTGATCCACCCTCACCACTTTTCCAGCTTTCTTCCCCCACTATAGTCTGAAGAAGAATTCTGACCCAAAACATCACCTATCCATGTTCTCCAGAGATGCTGCCTGACTCGCTGAGTTACTCCAGCACTTTGCGGTTTTTTTTGGTAAACTTGCATCTACAATTCCTTGCGTCTCTTTCTCTACCATGCCCGTTAAACCATCAAAAAACATCTTTCACCCCTTTTCTAGTGAAGAGGACTCGTACTTATTTAACTTTTCAGTTATGGCATCCTTCTAGTAGCCCCTTCTATTTACACTCTCTTCTGTGTCCCTTCAGTGACATGGAAGAGAAGAATTCAGCACCACTGAATTCTTCAGAGAACGGGGATTCCCCTCCCCCACTATAGATGAGGCTCGCAACAGGGTCTCCTCCATACCCCGCAACACTGCCCTCTCTCCCGATTCCCCCACTCACAACAAGGGCAGAGTCCCCCTGGTCCTCACCTTTCACCCCACCAACCAGCACATACAACACATAGTCCTCCACCAGTTTCGCCACCTCCAACGTGACCCCACCACTCGCTGCATCTTCCCATCTCCCCCCCGTCTGCCTTCCGCAAAGACCGCTCCCTCCGCAACTCCCTTGTTAATTCTTCCCTTCCCTCCCGCTCCACCCCTTCCTCGGGCACTTTCCCTTGCAACCGCAAGAGATGCTACACTTGTCCCTTCACCTCCCCCATCCACTCCTTTCAGGGACCCAAGCAGTCCTTCCAGGTCCGACAGAGGTTCACCTGCACCTCCTCCAACCGCATCTACTGCATCCGTTGCTCCAGAAGCCAGCTGATCTATATCGGCGAGACCAAGCGGAGGCTTGGCGATCGTTTCGCCGAACACCTCCGCTCGGTCCTGTAATAACTAACCCGACCTCCCAGTGGCTCAGCACTTCAACGCCCCCTCCCATACCGTATCCGACCTCTCGGTCCTGGGCCTCATCCACGGCCAGAGTGAGCAACACCGCAAGTTGGAGGAACAGCACCTCATATTCCGCTTGGAGAGTCTGCATCCTCTGGGCTTAAACATTGAATTTTCACAATTCTGTTAACCCTTGCTGTCTCCTCCCCTTCCCACCTCTCCCTCAGTCCTCGGGCCCTGGCATTTCTTCTCTCTCTATCTCTCCCCCACCCAAGTCGCACTGGCTTCTCATTTTCACACTACAAACAGCTTACAATGGCCTGTTTCCTTTATCATCAATACTTTTTTGCATATCTTTCATTCATTGTTCTTTATCTCTCCACATCACCATCTATATCGTCTATATCTCTCGTTTCCCTGATCCCTAACCAGTCTGAAGAAGGGTCTTGACCCGAAACGTCGCCTATCTCCTTCGCTCCTTAGATGCTGCTGCACCCGCTGAGTTTCTCCAGCCTTTTGTGTACCCTCGATTCTCCAGCATCTGCAGTTCCTTCTTTAACAATTCAGCACCACTGTTGACGTGGTGTAACTAAGATTCCACACATATCATTCAACGACTTTTCACACGCAATAGCTCTAGATTCAACTTCATATCGGGTCCTGGAGCTCAGCTACCTAATGGTGGAATTACACGCAAGGACTGGACATGCAGGAAAAATTATCAAATAATTGATATGCTATGAAAAATGGGTTTATCTTTCAAATTTATGACATAAAAATACACCAGAATTCACCTTTCCAATGCTGTTTTTTGTTAGGAAAAAGCTGTAAGAGAAAGACAGACAATGAGGGATAAGAATAAAATACATCGCACACTTTTCACTTCTTTCGGCAAATGTACTAATAAGATTGGAGCTCTGTAAACAGCACTCCGCCACTTCCAAAAGAGACAGGCAGACACAGTACACCCTTGAACCTGTTCCACCATTTAATAAGGTGACGATTAACCCAGGGCTGCTTCCATTTTCCCACCATTATCCATCCCTCATTACCCTTAGTGTTGTTGATATTAGTGATAGATCCACAGGATAACCTTTTAGTTTTGGAGATACAGCATGGAAACAGGCTCTTTGAACCACCGAGTCTGTGGCGACCAGCGATCCTCCGTACATTAGATCTGTCCTACACACTAGGGACAATTTATAGAGGCCAACTAACCCGTACATGTTTGGAATGTGGGAGGAAACTGGAGCATCCAGAGAAAACCTTCGCGGTCACAGGGAAATCATACCAACTACCTACAGATTACAGAGATCGAAATGGGCTCTGGTGCTGTAAAGGGCCTGACACACTTAGGAGACCTCCGCAGCGAACTCTGGTGACCTTGCCCATGACCCCCCAAAAAAATCAAGGTCGCGGTGACCTACGACCTTCCACGACTATGTTGAAGACCTCCTTTGACCTCCCTCTGCTAAAATGCAACTACTGCTGTTTGCAGTCGCCCTTTTGCTTCAGCAGCATTTTCGGAAAGGCAGAAGGGGTGAAAGAGCAAGGGTGAAGAGGAAGCACAAGAAGTGGTCTCAATGGGTGAATGGAGATGATGTGATGGAGTGTCCCAGTACACCAGATGGCTGGAAGAGAATGGCACTGGGCTTTGACAAAAGATGGAACTTTAAGCATACATGTGGGGCAGTGGATGGCAAGCATTGCCATTCTTGTCCCTGTCCCTGAACCCCTCATTTTCCTAATCGTACAGGATGGCATTCTGCTGGAACCATTCCTAAAGTCCCCCTCCTGCTGCCTGGTGATGGTGTAGGGCATAATCTTCTTCCAGCCCTCCCACACCACCAATGGGGCATCTGCCTCTGATGCTGCGTCAGGCACAGGAGAAAGGGCTGCTTTGCTGCCTTCAAATGAGGCAGTGAAAGATGGGGTGGTGTTGGGGACATGTACTACCACCCTGGTCTCCTCCTCCAGGGGTCTCTCATGCAGGGCTACCTCCTGCACTATCACCTACTGTGGCATCTCCTCCTGCCACTCCTCCTCCTGGGTGGGCAACACCTGCAGGGCAGGTTTTTTTTAGGGTTGTGCCCTCCCCCTGCACTGCTGCCTTTTTGGTGCCATCACAAGTCTCCTCTCCAAAAAACTCTACAGCTATGAATGAACATGCCCTGGAGTGACAGAGGTCACGTGCTGCTGTTTAAACCACATTTTTTTTCTACTGACCTTTTTTTCACCCCGGAGTTATTACGCTCGACTACCTTCGACTAGCATCACGACCTGCTACGACTAGACCCACGACTAAAAAATTATCGATTTTTTCCACAGCGACCTATTTTTAGTCTAGGCCGATTTTCATCATGATGAAAAAATGCCGCGACCTAGATGAAGCATCGACTACGCAGAGTCCTCTTTCGACCATGAGAGAGAGTGACCAAAACCTACTACTACCTCGTGGCGAACTTCCCGCGACCATGGGTCGCCAGAGGTCGCTGTGGAGGTCTCCTAAGTGGGACAGGCCCTTAAGATAACAACTCTACTGCTGCACCACTGAGTTGCCCAATTGATAAAATGTGCTTGCACATTTCTTCTGATGAGTTTCAAACACAACAATTAGCAAGGGTACTGTTTCAATTCTGTCATCTAATTTCTTGATTGGATAGGATAGCATGCAAAACTTTTCACCATACCTCGCACACGTGACAATAATAATAAACCTAAACCAAAGCAGAAATGGCTCTATTACCACATCGAACTTCTCCTTAGCTGAAGGGTCAGGTATGTGAAAGGGGAAATAACTCAATATGCTACAGCATTCAAAATATTGCATGGCAGTGAATACACGTTGGCCACCAAGCACGAGCGAGACACGGAGTAGACATTAAGAGGAAGATAAAATCGTGGTCTGAAGAGTGTGGCTTGAGAAACTAGTGGACGGTTTATCAGAGGTTATAGGTCCAGGGACACACTGTCCGATAGGCAAAGCGGCAGCATAAGCAACAAACCTCGCACCACAAGAATAGTCTGTGTTTAAGGACTCACTTGTTGCCAACATCTTCCCCAGCAACAGCTCTGCCATCCACGATTGTAAACGATCCAATTCCTGGGGACAAAGAGGGGGCCAGTGAGAATAGTGGCTCACTACTAATCACCATCTCTGTTTGTTTGTTTTAAGTTGCCCAATCTTACCAGGAAGCACCAGGTTCTTCAGGATTTCAGTACCAGTGGCACTGGCATTAATCAGACACACACGAGCAGCTTCCAGAGCCTCCTGTCCATGATCGCCCCACAGCCTGTGGGAGGAAACGCAGCGGGTGGCATTAAACTCTTTGTGTGCTAGTCCCGGGGAAGGATCTACTATCACACGATACAATGGCTCCACTTTACCAATTCTCTTTTCCAACTTGTAAATGTATCATTATTTCTAGCTGTACTGAACTACATTCTACATTCTGATATATTTTCTCTTTGCTCATTGGGCATAGATATAAGATGCGAGAAAAGATTTAATAGGAACATGAGGGACAACTTTTCTCACACAGGTATAAGGAACGTGCTGTCAGAGGAAATAGATGAGGCAGAAGAGCAACATTTAAATATACATGGATAGGTACATGGATAGAAAAGATTCAGAGCAGAATCAAGGAACTGCAGATGGCGGTTTGCGAAAAAAGGACACAAAGTTCTGGAGTAACTCAGCGGGTCAGGCGGGCATCTGGAGAAAATTGACAGGTGATATTTCAGGTCAGGACCCTTCTTCAGACTGATTGAATCAGGGGCAAGAAAGCTGGATAAGAGATGGGAGTTGGACAAAGAGTAAGGGGCAGCCATTCCACACAGCAGGTAGTGGGTGTATGGAACGAGCTGCCAGAGTAGGTGGTTGGGGCAGGTACAATAACAACATTGAAAAGACATTTAGACAGGCACACGAATAGGAAAGATTTAGAGGGATAAGGGCCAAATGCAGATAGTGAAGTGGATAGTGCAGATGGAGCATCTTGGTCGGCGATGGCAATTTGGCCGGGATCTCCCCCTCACCGCAGCTGCCGGTCGTATTTCTCCTCCTTGTTGAGGGCCCCGGTACCGCCGCCCCCCGCCGCCGCCATGGAGACCGCCCAGTAAACCCAGCCTCCCTTCAACCCGCGGCCGCACTTTCGCTGCTGCTCGGCTTGTTGCACCCGCAGATTCGTCACAGGGAGCGGCCTCCGGACGGAGAGGATGGAGAAGGCGCTGCAGGCTCGGCCCAACGCGGCCTCCGGACGGAGAGGGCGCTGCAGGCTCGGCCCAACGCGGCCTCCGGACGGAGAGGGCGCTGCAGGCTCGGCCCAACGCGGCCTCCGGACGGAGAGGGCGCTGCAGGCTCGGCCCAACGCGGCCTCCGGACGGAGAGGGCGCTGCAGGCTCGGCCCAACGCGGCCTCCGGCCGGAGAGGGCGCTGCGGCGCGGATCAACCTCCTTAAAGGGGCAATTACCAGTCTATTATTGAATTGGGAAAGAACTGCAGATGCAAGTTTTAATCGGGATAGACACAAAGTGCTGGAGTAACTGGATAGGCAGCATCTCTGGAGAGAAGGAATGGGTGACGTTTCGGGTCGAGACCCTTCTCCACTCCAGGGTGATGTCAGCAGTGGGTGGGACAGAGATAGAATGTAGTCACAGACAGTAAGACTGGTGGGAGAACTGGGAAGAGGGAGGGGATGGAGAGAGGGGGAAAGCAAGGGCTATTTGAAGTTAGATAAGTCAATGTACATACCGCTGGGGTGTAAGCTACCCAAACGAAATATGAGGTGCTGTTCCTCCAATGGCATTGGGCCTCACTCTGACACTGGAGGAGGCCCAGGACAGAAAGGTCAGTGTGGGAATGGAACGACTCCCTCACCTGTAAAGACTGTTGGGATCCTTGAATGGAGTAGAGGGAGGAGGTATAGGGACAGGTTTTGTATCTCCAATGGTTGCAGAGGAAAGTACCAGGGGAGAGGGTGGTTTTGGTGGGAAGGGACGGGTTGACCAGGGAGCTGCAGAAGGAATGGTCTCTGCGAAATGCGTAAAGGGGTGGACATGGGAAGATGTGGCTAGTAGTGGGATCCCGTTGGAGGAGGCAAAAATGGTGGAGGATTATGTATTGAATTGAATTGAATTAAAACGAAACATACAGCATGGAAATAGGCCTGTCAGCCCACTGAGTGCATACCGACCATTGATCACCCATTCACACTAGTTCTATGTTATCCCACTTTCTTATCCACTCCCTTAACAGGTCAGGTCAGGGGGGAATTCCCCCCGCCACGGGTTCCATGTAATCCCATGCTACTTGTTCCATGGCCGGATAGTCAGCGACTAAACCGTCTCCGACACCTGGTTTGCCAGGTGAGGAGGGGGCTGTGGACCCCCAGCAGGACCAAAAACAAGACCTGTCAAAGGGCAGATGAGCTCCTAGCGAGCTAACGGCCATCCATCAACACTTCAGTAGAAGTTGCGATCACTGTCGTACATAGCATTGTAAGGCACCATGCCCGTTGATGTTTTCAATGATGATGATGATGATGAATCCCTTCACAGTAGGGGCAATTTACAGAGGAACAATTAACCTACAAACCAGCACATCTTTGGGATGTGGGAGGAAATGGAGCACCTGGAGGCAACCCACGCGGTCACAGAGTGAATGTGTAAATGTTTGGTGTTCATGCACTTGGAATTGAAGGATTGGATGCCACTGGGTGTTCCAATCCAGAAATAGTCGCTGTAGAGTGGGGTTGGCCTTTCAGTGCTAAACTGAAAAGCAGAATCACAAAAGCAGTAACTTCTGCAGTAAGAGATGGGCCTATGGACATACCTGGGAAGGAATGAGTTGGAGGCAAATAAGGAGAGGGGGAATTAGGGTGGTGGGAGTGTTGTATTGGGAGCCAGCATGGTGTGACAGCCTTTGGTGCTGTAACAAATCAATAAGTGAAGCACCAGGGAGAGTGAAAGTTTCTGCAGAAATGCAATTCGTACTCGCGCACAAGAAAACAGTGTGACTCACTGTGCACTAAACCCGGTGACATGCTCACATTCGCACACTCACACACAATTGCTCACAAGCACACGGGCATACACTCACACCCACACACAAACTTTTGCATGTACAAAATCACAAACACAGGCCTGCAATCTCACATGACACAAACACCATACACCTTCACAGTCACAGATGCACATGGACACACACTCACACACACATGCCCGTGTGCCATGTAAATGGGCTGCCACTATTGTCTATTTATCCTTTTCATACATACCTATCCTTCGGTTAATTTATTGTGTTGCACAGGGAGCCAAATGCAACGTAATTTCGTTTGGAACTGCATATATCAATGTATTTCTAAATGACAATAAAGTTTGTTTGACTTTGACTTTGACATACCAACACTCTCACACTGACACACATTCACACACCCTCATATTGACACATTCACACACACTCGCTTACCATACCAACATTAACACACAAAATGACACTCACACTGACACTGACACATATTCACACTGACACAAATGCACTCTCACATGCAGTTTCACTCAGATTCACTAAAATACTCCAACATTCACACACACACTGACACACATGCACGCAGACATACATGCAAGCACACACAAATACATACTTTCAAACACAAACCCTGAATCACACAAACACACTCCTCACTAGCCCCAACCCTCATACCATTTCTCACCCTGCCGATCCTGCAGCCAGGTGGGACTAGTATAGGTGGGGAATCTTGGTCAAGCTTGGCTGAAGGGCCTTTTTCCGTTATGACCTAATGCTCTGTATGATCCCTCCTCCAGTAACGCGTCTCCAAGGCTCACCACCTTGTCGTGGTGGAGAAACTTGAATGTGTCTGAGATCTGGGTCTGGCTCTGCCAAGCACCATGTGGTGGCTGTCTGTGCACCCGTCTCCCCATGGGAAAATATGTCACCCACAGACGTCCATCTGGAGGGACAGAGAGACACAAGGATCTGCAGATGCTGGAAACTGCAGTAAAACACAAAGTGCTGGAGGTACTCAGTAGGTTAGGCAGCATCTGTGGAGGGAATGGACGGTGACGGTTGGAATCGGGACCCTTTCTCGGACAATTGGTCTCTTTGAATTGGTCTCTTCAGCTATCGCAAGACCCACCTGGCCAATTGTACTCAATATCCCTTCATTCCCTGCATATCCATATGTTTATCTAAAAGCCTCTTAAACACCACTATCGTTTCGTAATCAATGGCACAACTATACTAACCTAGAATAACTGATCATTATGAAATATTTATTTGTTGTTCTTGCGTTTCATGTGCTGGTAAAGCTGCAGCAAGTAAAAAATGTCATTAGAACCATAGAAATATAGAAAATAGGTGAAGGAGTAGGCCATTCAGCCCTCTGAGCCAGCACCACCATTCATTATGATCATGGGTGGTCATCCAAAATCAGTACTACTTTCTCCCCATATCCTTTGATTCCGTTAGCCCTAAGAGCAATATCTAACTCTCTCTTGAAAACATTCAGTGAATTGACCACCACTGCCTTCTGTCATTGCTCCCGTCTCAGTGCATTTGATAATTAAACACTCTTGACTACTTTCCAAAATGCAATCCTCTTTCTGATGAAACAGGGTCTGATGAAGGGTCACGACCCACAACATCACCTATTCTTCAGAGATACTGCCCGACCCGCTGAGTTACTCCAGCATTTTGTGTCTGTTTTTGTAAACAGCACCTGCTGTTCCTTGAGTCCACGCTTCTGTTTCATGTAGCTTTGGAACCGTGCTGGGTTTCTCCGTGTGGGACTGACCATTTGGGTGGGACTGCAGTGTGGGTGGGGTGGCTGGGATTTGACCGAGTATGTTACTCGGCCTCTTTACTCTGGGGACCTACCTCTGGGTCCACACAACCCTGCAACCTCGAGTGGATCGAGGCATGTCCTCAGAGAATGCTCCAACACAGTGACCCATGTGTGGAGTGGCAGGAACTGAACATTCTCCACACCAGCAATTACTGCTTTTCCACAGGCTTATAAATATTCTGTCTCTCCACTCTTCCATCAAAGATCACGTTGAGCTCCATCTTCCCACGTTCTCCCCTTGAATAGTGAAAGGCCAGGATAGAGTGGATGCGGAGAGGATGTTTCCAGCAATGGGAGATTCTAAGGCCAGAGGGCACAGCCTCATTCAACTGTGGAATTCATTGCCATAGATGGTTGTGGAGGCCAAATCAATGGGCATCTTTAAGGCGGAGATTGACAGATGCTTGATTAGTTCGGGTGTCAGGGGTTATGGGGAGAAGGCAGGAGAATGAAGTTCAGAGGGAAAGATAGATGAGCAATGATTGAATGACAGAGTAAACTCGATATGCTCTTTTGACTTATGAACTGCGTACACAGAACAGTACTACTCAGGAACAGGCCCTTCAGCCCACAATATTTATGCCGAGCATGATGCCAGGTTAAACTAATCTACTTGACTTGCAGATGATCAACAACCTTTCATTCCCTGCCTATCCACATGCCTATCCAAAAATAGACACAAAGTGCTGGAGCAACTCAGCGGGTCGAGAAGCAGTTCTTCACCATGCTGTTCCAGGTTTCAGTCCAGCTTGGCCACGCTGACCAACATATCCCATCTATACTTCACGCTGCTTCGGCATGACTAGCAGCATAATCAAGGACGAGTCACACCCCGGTCACTCCCTCTTCTCTCCTCTCCCATCAGGCAAGATGTGCAGAAGTATGAAAATGCACACCTCCAGATTCAGTGATATTCCCACTCTAGGTAAAAGACAGTGCATCTACCTCATCTACTCTCCTCATGATTTTATACACCTCTGTAAAATGACCCCCTCAGTCTCCTGCGCTCCAAGGAATAAAGTCATATCCTGCTCAACCGCTCCCTTTTGCTCAGCCCCTCGAGTCCTGGCAACATCCTTGTAAATCTTCTCTGCACTCTTTCCAGCTTAATGATATCCTTCCTACAGGGTGACTAAAACTGAACACTATACTTTAAATGTGGCCTCACCAATCTCGTACAACTGTAACATAACCTCCCAACTTCCATATTCAATGCTCTGACTGCTGAAAGCCAATGTGCCAAAAGCCTTCTTCACCACACTATCTGCCTGTGACATCTCCTTTAGACTTTGCTCCTTTCACCTTATTGCCCCTCTCATCTTAGCAATGTACATTCCCACCCAGCAGTGTGCCCCCCTGAATCCGAGAATGAGAGAGTCTAGGACCAGAGGTCACGGCCTCAGAATAAAAGGATGTACCATTAGAAGAGGAGGAATTTCTTTAGCCAGAAGGTGATGAATCTGTGGAATTCATTGCCACAGACGGGTGTGGAGGCCGTCATTGGGACTTTTAAAAACGGAGATTCCTGGTTAGTAAGGGCGTCAAAGGTTACAGGGAGAAGACAGGAAAATAGGGTTGAGATGGAAAGGTAGATCACCCATAATCCAATGGCGGAGCAGACTCGAAGGGCCAAATGGCCTAATTCTGCTCCTATATTTAGTTTATCTTAGAGAAACAACGTGGAAACATACTTTTAGGCCCACCACATCTACGCCAACCATCGATCACCTATTCACACTTGTTTCTACCTTATCCCACTTTCTCATCCACTCCCTACACACTAGGGGCAATGTACAGAGAGCCAATTAACCTACAAACCCGCACGTCTATGAGATGAGGGATTAAACCAGAGCACCCAGAGAAAACCCACATATCACTGGAGAACGTGCAAATTCCACAGACAGCAACCAATGTTAGGATTGAACTTGAGTCTCCAGCGCTGTGAGGCAGCAGATCGAGAACTGTGCCATCATGTCTTATGATCTTATGTTACACAGTTTGTGCATCTAAGTTGTGAACACTGAGATCCCTGTGACTCTCTGCTAATAACAGCCTTCCAGCCTGAATACAATCCCTTTATTCTGACTGTTTAAGCAATCCTCGATCTGTGCCAACATGTTGCCCCAGCCCTGTAAGCTCTTATATAATAACCTTTTGTTTGGTACCTTGTCAAGTGCCTCTTGAAAGGTTTATTTCACAAGGGTGTGGGATGGTCATGAAACCCACACAGTGAGAATGTAGTCAAAAAGAGGCCTCAGTATATTAAAGCATTAGGTTACTCCACAAATCGATTAATCTGCCTATATAGGATAATCACCAACCTAAATCTTAATCAGATAAAGCTGTGTACGGAATGGGCACTGGTTTTATTGAAGCAATTGGGTGTTGCAATCTGGAGTGATAAAGTACTCAGTTCAGCAAGGGCATTGGTCACACTTTAAATCTCCAAAATAACCTTCACTCAAAAGTGAGGGTTATAAAATATTATCTGCTGATTTATGGCACTGTTGTTTTTTGGGAGCTTGAGGTACATAAATTATCAGCTGTCCATCCCACATTACAACCCTTGACAGGCTGTGAGCACTTTGGAAATATCTTGAAAATAGTCAACGCAGCACAGAGATGGACTGATCAGCCCATGAGACCTCTGCTGGTAGACGTCTCAAATTTAGTTTAGTTTAGGGATACAGCGCGGTAACAGGCCCTTTGGCCCATCGAGTCTGGGCAAGCCAGCTATCCCCGTACACTAACGCTATCCTACACACAATTTACAACTTTTACAGCGGCCAATTAACCTACAAACCTGCAAGCCTTTGGAGCGTGGGAGCACGAGAAAATCCACACAGTCACAGGGAGAACATACAAACTTCGTACAGACAGCACCCGTAGTTAGGATCGAACTCAGGTCTGTGGTGCTGAAGCAGCAACTCAACCGCTGTGCCACCCTCTGTAACTGATCCCCTACTTTTGCTCTTTTACCCGACACACCCTTGGGTATTTGTCCCATTCCTAGTGGAAAGCTGCAGCTGATGTCACAAGGAACTGCAGGTGCTAGAATCTTGAGCAAAACAAACTGCTGGAGGAACTTGGCAGATCAGGCAACATTTGTGGAGGGAATGGACAGATGATGTCTGAAGAAAGGTCCCAATCCTGAAACGTTACCTATCCATGTTCTCCACAGATGTTGCCTGACCCGTTGTGTTACTCCAGCACTTGGTGTGTTTGTTGTTCCAGATTCCAGCATCTTCAGTTACTAGACAATAGGTGCACGAGTAGGCCATTCGGCCCCTCGAGCCAGCACCGCCATTGAATGGGATCATGGCTGATCAGCCACAGTCAGAACCCCGTTCCTGCCTTCTCCCCATATCCCTTGACTCAGCTATCTTTACGAGATCTTTAAGACAGTGGTGTCTACAGCATTTCCCTTTTTAAAAACTATTGCCGTTTTAGGGGTTAACGTGGACTGCAGTTTATGCAGTGGTTTGATTGCTAAACTTGAAACTAGAGCCTGATTTATTCAAAACCAGAGGAAATACAAATCCCTGATTCAAACAGTGTGCAGGAAATTGGGGGTTGGATTCACGCGGTATAACGTGGTGAGAGGGAGAGAGGGGGGGACACACAGATACACGATGGAATTGGGAGAAATGCAGTGAAAAAAATACAGATTTTTTTTAAGGTGTTTGCGTTTTATGTTTAGTGCTGTTTTGCGATATATTTTGACGGTGCTGGCGTGGTGTGCAGAAGGGATGATATGTTGGAACAGATGAAGTGCCGACGGGAGAGGTTGAAGGGGAAAGGAATGTGAAGATTGGTGTCTGTGGGGTACTCCACAACGCTGCCGACCCGGGACTGATCTCGGGACACAGCGGTGACCGCAGCCGGCACACGGACGCCTCCTCCCCTTCACACAGTGCCAGCCCACTCCGAGTCAATAAAAGGGACAGGCATCATTCCCTCTCTTCACCACACACCGCCAGAATGAGCGCACAGAGTTGCTGGGGCTACGGGGATGATAACGGTAAGTCCACTGGTCGCCCCTTGCCGTTTTATTTGGACTGGGAATTCTGACCTGCTGTACATTAGTAGATGGCCACAGAAACTAACGTTGTAAATTGATGTATGTAAGATAATTGAAGTGATTGTATGTAAGAAGAGGTACGATTTATATTGAAAAAAACTTGCCAGTGGAAGCTATAGTAGGGGGTACAATTAATGACTTTAAAGGGACATTTGGACAGCTATATGGATAGGAAAGGTTTAGAGGACTGAGCCAAATGGAACTAGCCTGATTAGTTTATCTTGGTGTTATTTCCAGCACAGACATTGTGGGCTGAAGGGCCTGTGTCTGTGCTGTACTATTTTATTTTCAGTGTTTAATATGACTACTGTCAGCATGGACAAGGTAGGCCGAACGGCCTGTTTCTGTGCGGTAATGTTGTGTTCTATATTTAATGTGATAAATTTGTTGGCACGACAAGGTGGGCAGAAGGGCCTGTTTCTGTACTGTAACGTTCTGTGTTCTTTGTTTAATATGACAACTTTGTCAGCACGGGCAAAATGGGCCGAAAGGCCTGTTTCTGTACTGTACTGCCCTACTTTCCTGCCCATTGTTTAACGTCCAGCAAGTTCCTGACACTGGATCTCTGGAGAGAGAGAGTTGGAAAGGATGCAGAAAAGATTCATCCGGGCTTGCAGATTTGAGCTACAGTGCAAAGTTGGATAGGTTAGGATGTGTTCTATTTAGAGCATTGGAGGCTGAGGGGTGACCTTATTGAGGTGTACAAGATCATGAGGTGCATGGATAAAGTGAACACAGTCTTTTTTCTGCTAAAATATTCTAAAATCTGAGGACATAGGCTTCAGGTGAGAGGGGAGAGATTTAAGAGGGACCTCAGGGGCAACGTTTTCACTCAAAGGGTGCACCATAGAGCTACCAGAGTAAGCTATAAAAGTGGATATAATTGCAATTAATACACATTTGGACAGATTTATGGATAGGAAGGATTTAGAGGGATATGGGTCAAATGCAGGCAAATGGGATTAGCCCAGAATGGTAATCTGGTTGGCATGGACAAGATGGGCTGAAGGGCCTGATATTGTGCTGTACAGCATTATGACTCTGATTAGTGTGTTCTGAATTAGTTTGATGTAGGCGCAGATTTTCAGAGTATCTGAACCTCGAGGCATTTTCCAATCCTCTCCTCCCTGAAATTGATTTTGATCCTGCGAAATAATTCTCTCCCTTGCAACTACAGAGAGAGCGGCATGGTGGCACAGCAGTAGAGTTGCTACCTACAGCACCAGAGACCCAGGTTTAATCCTGACTATGGGTGCTGTCTGTACAGAGTTTGTAGGTTCTCCCTGTGACCCCGTGAGTTTTCTCTGGGTGCTCCGGTTTCCTCCCACATTGCAAAGACGTGCACATTTGTAGGTTAATTGGCTTCGGTAAGAATTATAAATTGTTCCTTATGTTGGATAGTGGTAGAGTACTGGGCGATCGCTGGTCGGCACTGACTTGATGGGCCAAAGGGGCTCTTTCCATGCTGTAACTCTAAACCAAACAGAAGGTTAAATATTTTGGGTAGTAAACGGGGTGGCGTCGCTACAAGCCTCAAGGAGGCACTGAATGACCCGGGCTATCTCCATTGCAGGTCCCTTGAACTGGCACAAGAAGTTTCCATTTGCCCAGGGGAACCGGCAGTCTCCCATCAACATTGTGGGTGCCGAGGCGGTCTACAACCCTGACCTGGGGCCGGTCACCATCTCCTACAGTGGCTGCTCCTCCATGTCCATCTGCAACAATGGCCACTCGGTGGTAGTGGACTTTGAGGATTGCAACGATAAGACAGGTGAGGCAAGGTGCACCTCTTCAGTTGAGTTTATTACTGCCATATGTACCAAGCTACAGTGAAAAGCTTTTTTTTGGTGCGTGCTAACCAGTTAGAGGAAACACTATACATGATTACAATGAAGCCGTCCACAGTGCTCAGATCCAGGATAAAGGGAGTAACATCTAGTGCAAGACTCCAGTAAAGTCCGATTAAAGATAGTCCGAGGGTCTCCAATGATGGGAGGTCAGAACTGCTCTCTAGTTGGTGATAGGGTGGTTCAGTTGCCTGATTACAGCTGAGAAGAAACTGTTCCTCAATCTGGAGGTATACATTTTCACACTTCTGTACCTCTTGCTTAGTGAGAGAGGGAAGAAGAGGGAATGACCGGGGTGAGACTCGTACTTGCCATCAATAAATACAAGATCAAGAGAAGAATAGATCAGGATCTTTTGCCTAGAGTAGGAGAATGGAGATCCTGAAGACATAGGTTTAAGGTGAGAAAGGAAAATTATAGTAGGAACCCGAGGAGTAACTTTTTCACACAGAGGGTGGTGTATAGTCTAAGCTGCCAGAGGAGGTAGTTGAGGGAGGGACTATCATAAAGGTTATGAGACATTTGGACTGGTACATGGATAGGATACATTTAGAGGGATATGGGCCAAAAGCAGGCAGGTGGGACTAGTGTAGATGGGGCACGTTGGTCAGCGTAGGCATGTTGGGCCCAAGGGCCGGTTTCCATGCTGTACGACTCTATTTCCGTCACTTCCAACGTGATCCCACCACCAGGCACAGCTTCTCATTCCAGTACCTTTCTGCAGAGAAGGGCCTGTTTCCGTGCTGTACATCTCTATGACTGTTTCAGAGTTCATTATGCCACCCCAAGTCTGTTCCTCCAGTGAACAAGGTCAATGACCTCCATGCCTTTGTTATGTGTTCCTCAATATCCTTGCCCCAAAAAACAATGTCCATCATTCTCAGAGTTGAGATATCCAGATGTTCTCTGTGACTCTGAAGCAGACGTATTCCCTGGCAATGGGGTTGAGAGGGAAAGATAGATCAGCCATGATTGAATGGCGGAGTAGACTTGATGGGCCGAATGGCCTAATTCTGTTCCTATATCTTATGAATGAATCAAACTATGTATGAAGGCTGGCAAGCGTCTGAGAGACTTTTTGCTTTTAAGATTCATCTTGTTCAGTGCTCCCACAACCAACAAGATAATTCCCCCCCTATCCACCTTCTCAAATCCGTTTAATCATTTGAAGACGACTTCAGAGCAGCCCTTAATCCTCTATTCTCAGCGGATGATGTGTAGTGATCTGTGCGATCACTATGCAGTTAACTCGTTTAGTCCCAGCGCCATTCACAGCTCCCAATGTGATCCATTACCTTGTACAAGCCTCTGCCCCAACTCCCCCTCCTCACCCATCCCCCCCGTGTCTCCTCTCTCATGCTTCACCCTCCACCTGTGTCTCCCCTTTCCTGTTTCACCCCCCTGTGAGTCTCTGTCTTACTCGTGCATATGTGTGCACACTGCTCTGTGTTTATATGTGTGTGCCACACTCTCATCTGTTAGTGTATCTGGACTTGTTGCTCTCTTGTGTGTCTGTATATGTGTGTGAATATCTGCATGTCTGTGTTTGTACAAGTCTGTGTATGTGGCTTTGTGTGGTGAATGTTGCATGTTTCTGTGTGGCTTCTGTTGCATGTCTATGTGCCTTTTGCATGTGTGTGTGTGAACATTTGTGTGTGGCGTGTGCATATTTGTGCATGTGAATGATGCATTGTGTGTGTAGTATGTACGGGTGTTGCGCGCTGAGTGTGTTCCATGTGTACGTACATCACCACCCCTCCATATTTTTGTGTTTCTTGCTGAAATTCTTTGGTTTTTGTAGCAATTAGTTATTTGCAACCTCTAGAGAAAGTGTGAGGAGGTGGAATGTGTGGCTGCAATGATTAAATCTGTTCCTGAAGTCTTCAGTCAGTTAATTATTGATTTGGAACAGCAGTATAGAACGTTTTTATAGTTTGGGCCATAACTGATGAGTGATAAATGAGCCACAATCTCTCTGTAATTAGAAACTCTAATCATGTCACAGCAGAGTGTGAGAGTGCTGAGTAGGCAGGAACTGTTCCCTCTTTTAAGGGTCTGTCCCACCAGCATGCAACTCTATGCGATGAACGCGATCGAACTAGAAGCGGGGGCCGCGCGGAGGTCGGGTGATCCCCTGTACAGGGCCGTTCCCACCAGCATGCTTCTGCATGCGGCAAGCGCAACCAAACCGGCAGTAGGGGCCGCGCGGAGGTCGGGTGAGTGGCGCAACGCGGCGCAAAGTGAGGCGAACTTGGAGCGAAGTCCAAGGTAAGTTCGCCAGGACAGAGAGGGGCACAGAGAGGGGCACCGAGGCACACACACACACACAGGGCCACGGAGCCACACACATAGAGGGTCATGGAGGCACTTACAAATAGGTTCACGGAGGCACGATGTCGGGGCGGTGTGTAAATGTCGAGGCAACTGCGAGCCGACAAGCCGCTGCCGCGCGAAATCTTTGGACATGGTCGGTTTTTCGGAGCCCCGCGCGGTGTTGGGACGAACTCCGCACGGCTCCGGCGATCGAAGTGGGACCGACGCCGGACGGCTCAAGCGACCACGTTAGGTCGCGCTAATCGCATAGAGTTGCATGCTGGTGTGACAGGCCCTTTACTCGCTTCCGAATAATTTTTGGGGTCGGGCCATCTCTGGCAAGGCCAGCATTTATCGCACATCCCTAATTACCCCTGAAAAGGTGGTGGTGGTGAGCTGTCTTCATGAACCTCTGCAGTCCTCTGGGGAAGGTGCTCCTACAGTGCTGATGGGGAAGGAGTTAGGGTTTCGAGATACAGCACGTTTAGGGAAACAGGACCTTTGGCCCACCAAGTCTGAGGGAGTGTAGCGTAGGTTTACAAGGTTAATTCCCGGGACGGCGGGACTCTCATATGCTGAGAGAATGGAGCAGCTGGGCTTGTACACTCTGAAGTTAAGAAGGATGAGAGGGAATCTCATTGAAACATATAAGATTGTTAAGGGCTTGGACACACTAGAGGCAGGAAACGTGTTCCCGATGTTGGGAGAGTCCAGAACCAGGGGTCACCGTTTAAGAATAAGGAGTAAGCCATTTAGAACGGAGACGAGGAAACATTTTTTCTCACAGAGAATGGTGAGTCTGTGGAATTCTCTGCTCAGAGGGTGATGGAGGCAAGTTCTCTGGATGCTTTCAAGAGAGAGCTAGATAGGGCTCTTACAAAATAGCAGAGTCAGGGGATATGGGAAGAAGGGAGGAACGGGGTACTGATTGGGGATGATCAGCCATGATCACATTGAATGGCAGTGCTGGCTCTATGGGCCAAATGGCCTACACCTGCACCATTTGTCGATTGTCTATGTCCACAGCGACTATCAATGACCCATTCATGACTATGGCTTGGCCGTAGTTCTGTGTTATCCCACTTTCTCATCCCCACCCTACACACTTGGGGCACACTAGGAGCAATTTACAGAGGAACAATTAACCTACAAACCCGCACGTCTTTGGGGTGAGGGAGGAAAACGGGGCACCTGAAGGGTACCCACGCAATCACAGGGAGAACATGGAAACTCCGCACAGACAGCTCCCGAGGTCAGAATCGAACCCAGGTCTATCGCGTTAGGAGGCTGCAGCTCTACTTGGATTTAGATCCAATGACAGTGAAGGACTGACGATACATTTGCCATTCGGGGTGGGGTGCATCGTGCAAGGGTATCTGCAATATCCCCAAACCCCACTGCCCTTGTCCGTCTCATGAAGCCAGGGAATGTACAGAACAGACCCAAGAGGATGTTGGCGGCACAGTGCTGCAGCGGGTAGAGCCGCTGCCTCACAGCAGCAGACACCCTGGTTCGATCCTGGCCTCGGGTGCCGTCTGTGTGAGTTTGTTGTGTGTGCTCGTGTGCATGCGTGCACTTATGTGTGAGTATTTCTAAATATCTGTGTGTGTGTTAGTTATTTGAATATAATCTTGGATACCATGCTCTGAGGGGTTGGATCCCTTGGTTTGGCTTTAATCTCCGACCGACTCTGGGTTTGGGTAAAATGATGTGCTAAATGTGGAGATAAATTACAGGGTGGGGACTGTCAGTGGGCAGTGGGATGGAGTGGGCAGCGAATGCTGTGGTGAAGGCTTAGTCTGCTGCTGTTTATAATTTCTCCAGGGCATGGAGTAAACAAACATCAGACCAATGGGTCAGTCTGAAGAAGGGTCCCTCGGCCCACAATGTCAGTGCTGAACACGATGTCAAGTTAAATTAATCTCTTTTGCCTGCACGTGATCCGTATCTCTCCATTCGCTGTGTGCCTCCATGTGCCTATCTAACAGTGTCTTTAATACCACTATCGTATCTGCTGCCACCACCACCAACCCTGGCAGTGCATTCCAGGCCCCCACCACTCTCAGTGTTGGCTGCCGTTTCAACGTGGTTGGTCGAGGACAGATGTTAACGCTGATTGTTCCCGCAGCGGTGAGCGGAGGACCCTTGGACCACCCCTACCAGCTGAAGCAGTTCCACTTCCACTGGGGCCGGAAGCAGCAACAAGGATCCGAGCACACGGTGGACAGCAAGAATTACCCTGGAGAGGTGAGACTCTCATGTTCATAAGTCATAGGAGCAGAAGTAGGTCATTTGGCCCATCGTCAATTCTGCCATTCAATCATGGCTGATCTATCTTTCCCTCAACCCCATTCTCCTCCCTTCTCCCCGTAACCCCTGATACCCATATTAATCAAAAATCTGTCAAACTGCACCTTAAAAATACACGAATGACGGCCTCCACAGCGGTCCAAATCCCATCTTCTGTGGGCAAGGACATGTTTGGGGTGGCAGGTTCAACACACCATATGAGAAGGGAGTCAGTTGGCTGTCGTAGATTTAGGTTCATAGGAGCAGAATTAGCCCACTAAGCCCATGGAGTCTACTCTGCCATTCAAACATAGCTTTTAGTTGGGTACATGTATATGCAAGGAATGGAGGGATATGGATCACATGCAGGCAGAGAAGATTAGTTTAACCTGGCATCACGCTCGACAGGGTCATTGTGGGCTGAAGGACATGTTCCTGGGCTGTGTACGCAGTCAGTGAGTTCATAAATTCATAAGTCATTGGAGCAGAATTTGGCCATTCAGCCCATCGTGTCCACTCTATCATTCAATCCTGGCTGATCTGTCTTTCCCTCTCAACCCCATTCCGCTGCCTTCTCCCTGCAACCGTTGACAGCCTTACTAATGAAGAATTTGTCATTCATGTGGTCAAATGGTAACGCAGGCCGATGCCTTCGCTAGGACTACATGGGACGACGGTGATGACTGGTGGGCCACCTTGTCTCTGCAATCTTGGACAACCACCCTCTTCCTCTCTCCTCAACTGTAGCTTCACCTGGTTCACTGGAACTCGACCAAGTATCAAAGCTTCGGCGAGGCGGCAGCGGAGGAGGATGGCTTGGCCGTGGTCGCCGTGTTCCTGGAGGTGGGTGTTGACGGTGCAGCCTGCGGCTGGCTGAAGGTCAGTGGGCCAAGCAGAGGCTGTGGGGGGGGGGGGGGGGGGTAAAGGAATCATCGACGTTTCAGGTCTGCATCAGGACTGAATATGCTGATAATGGTATGGGGGAGGGCTAGGACAGAGAATAAGCAGCAGCATGGATTAGAAGGAATGGCCTGTTTCTTTGTTCAAATTCTGTAACTTTGGGTGCTGTTTGAATAGAGAGATGCTCTTTAGAGAGTTATGGCATCATTCAGCATGGATACAGCCGCTTCGGCCCAATTTTCTCATGCATCCCAAGATGCCCCATCAATGCTAGTCCCACCTGCCAGCATTTGGCCCAGATCCCACCAAACCTTTCCTATCCATTTACCTGTCCAACTGTCTTTTAATTGTTGTTATACTGACTGCCTCATCTACTTCTTCTGGCACCTTGTTCAATATACCCACCACCCTCTGTATGAAAAGTTGCCCCTCAGGTTTCTATTAAATCTTTCCCCTCTCACCCTATATCCTCTGGTTCTTGATTCCCCTACCCTGGGTCAGAGACTCTGCATTCACCCTACTCAGAGTCTTTACTGAACTTAGATAGACACAAAATGCTGGAGTATCTCAGCAGGTCAGGCATCATCTCTGGAGAAAATGAATAGGGGACCTTTCAGGTCGAGACCCTTCTTCAGACCCACTGAACGTATACTGCACTCTGCTCTACTAGTCCAGACACACTTCATGATCCTTCTCTCTTCCAGACGGGTGACAGACACGCTGGTCTCCACAGGCTGACAGATGCCCTGTACATGGTGAAATTTAAGGTGAGGAGCTCCCATCAGGGTCTGGTCTGGACTGACCTAAACCAAAGGCCTGTTGTCCTGGGTCAGAGTTGCAGGGGTTGGCCTGGCCTGGGGATGTGTGAAGATACCGGGAGGCCGTAATCTCACAAACAAAGCACTGTTCACGACAATCCAGTGTGTCGGTGATTGCATGAGATTTTGGACGCAGGGAGCAGTGGGCTTGAGGCAGAGAGTCAAGAGCGTTTAATTAGCAACTGTATGGACAACAAAACACAAGTTCATATGCTATCATACTCTAACACAAGTTCATATGCAGAATTTGACCATTCGACTCATCGAGTCTATTCTGCCATTCAATCGTGGTTGATCGATCTGTCCCTCTCAACCCCATTCTCCTGCCTTCTCCCCATAACCTCTGACACACTTACTAACCAAGAATATGTTCATCCCCGCCTTAAAAATATCCAGTGACGGCCTACACAACTGTCTGTGGGACTGAATTCTACAGGGAAATTTATTCAATGAAAAATGAAATTTTTACTTGCAGGAGCAAACGGGCCTATAAGCAAAATACCCGGAGATAACATAATAAATTTAAAAAATCTAAATTAATTACCCCAATACTAGTGCAAAAAAGTCTGGTCAGACTTTAGAGGTACAGTGCGGAAACTGGCCCTTCAGCCCACCGAGTCCGCGCCGATCAGTGATCATCCCATACACTAGCTCTATCCTACATACTAATGACAATTTACAATTTTACCAAAGCCAATTCACCTACAAACCTGTACACCTACGAATGTGGGAGGAAACGGAAGCACTCGGAGAAACCCCACGTGATCACAGGGAGAACATACAAACTAAAGACAGTCAACAACTCATAGTTGCTGAGGTTAGTGTTGTGCAGTGTTGAAGAGCCTGATGGTTGTTGGGAAGAAGGTGTTCTTGAACCTGGAAGTCACAGTTCTCCGTCTCCTTTACCTTCTTCCCGATGGTAGCAGCGAAAGGAGAGTGCGGCCAAGGTGGTGTGGGTCTCTGATGATGCTGCTGCATTTTTGAGGCAGCACCTCCTGTAGATCCCGTCAATGGTGAGGAGCTCAGTGCCTGTGAATGTTTCATTGTCGTTAGACCGACAATGGAACAATGAAATTTGTACATGCTGCAGCTTAACAGGTCTGTAATCACGATATGCATAGATAATATGTAATAAATAAAAATACATTAAATTAATAAGCACATTAACCTCCCTTCCATTGATTTCATCTACACATTGCCTCGCAAAGCCACCAGCATAATCAATCGGGCAAGAGGTACAGGTGTGAAAATGCACACCTCCAGATTCAGGGACCGTTTCTCCCCAGCTGTTATTAGGCAACTGAACCATCCTATCACCTATTTCCTCCCACACTACAAAGTTTAATAGTTAATTGGCTTGGGTACAATTTTAAATAGTTCCCAGTGTGTAGGATAGTGGTAGTGTGTAGGTGATTGCTGGTCGGCATGGATTCTGTCGTCTCAAAGGCCTGTTTCAGCGCTGTATCTCCAAACTAACTTTTAACTAAACGTGACAATAAACTAAATTAAACTTAAAAAAGAGGCAAAGTCCTTCTAGAAACCATGGACACTCCACAAAAGTTTGCAGCTTAACACTGAGCTAGGATCACACCACCAACACTGCTCCGTCCTGCACTGGCCATCCCTCAATCTCTCTCGCTCTCTCGGCAGGAAACGCAAGCCCAGTTTAAGAAGTTTGACCCCCAGTGCCTGCTGCCCGACTGCAGGGATTACTGGACTTACGCCGGCTCGCTGACCACTCCTCCGCTCCACGAGAGTGTGACCTGGATTGTCTTCAGGGAACCCATCAGCGTGTCCGAGAAGCAGGTGAGTGACCAGAGGAGCCACCCATCACACACGTCACCGTGCTACGGAGCCCAGTCGATGCCTCCGCATCAAGCAGCAATGGACCCAGCTCACCTCTGGTTCAGTAGCCCTGCCACAAGGAGCAGGTGTGCAGGGAGATTGCAGATAGCTGTAACAGGAGAGCATTAATGGGAGATTCTCACTTCCCTGATATTACAGGGGCACAGCGGTAGAGCTGCTGCCTCACAGCGTCAGAGACCCGGGTTTGATCTTGACCTCGGGTGCTGTCTGTATGGAGTTTGTATGTTCGCCTAGTGACCGGGTGGGTTTTCTCTCTGTGCTCCGGTTTCCTCCCACATTCTATAGGCGTACGGATTTGTCTATCGGTAAATTGTGCCTAGTGTGTGGGATAAAACTAGTGTAAAGCGTAGGAAGGATGTACAGATGCTGGATTAAACCAAAAATAGACACAAAAAGCTAGAGTAACTCAGCGGGCCAGCCAGTATCTCTGGAGAAAAGGAATAGGTAACGTTTTGGGTCGGGACCCTTCTTCAGACCTATTGAAACATCACCCAATCCTCTTCTCCAGAGATGCTGCCTGACCCACTGAGTTACTCCAGCTTTCTCTGTCTATCTTTAGTGCACGGGGTGATTGTTAGTGGGCACGGACTCAGTGGGCCGAAAGGCCTGTTTCCCCACTGTATCTCTAAATAAAGTGGCTCTCCCATAGTATAATGAGCTTAATCATAATGTGCTTGGTTAAATATATCCAACCGAGCTTGCTTCATCAATATACAGTACATTATCCTCTATCTGAATTTTCCGTTAACCATCAGGCTTCCTGATCCCCACCTGTTATTAAGTCTAAAGGTGTAGGAAGGAACTGCTGATGCTGGTTTAAACTGAAAATAGACACAAAATGCTGGAGTAACTCTGCGGGATGGACAGCAGAAGGAATGGGTGACCTTTCCGAAATGGAGAGAAGGAATGGATAACCTTTTGGGTCAAGACCCTTCTTCAGACAGAATGTCACCAGAAAGGGAAATGAGATATACACAATTATGCAGAGAGATATAGAACAAATGAATGAAAGATATGCAAAAAAGTAACAATGGTAGAGGAAACAGGCCTTTGTTACCTGGTGCTAGGTGAGATCGAGGAGCTGGTATGGCGTTGGTGGGGGAGGGATGGAGAGGGAGAGGGAATGCAGTGGTTACTTGAAGTTCGAGAAATCAATAGTCATACCCCTGGGTTGTAAGATGCCCAAGCGAAATATGAGATGCTGTTCCTCCAATTTGCGTTTAGTCTTATTCTGACAATGGAGGAGGCCTCGGACAGAAAGGGCAGTGCGGGAATGGGAAGGGGAATCAAACTGTTTAGCAATCAGGAGATCAGATTGGTCCAAGCGGACTGAACTCAGCAAAGCAATCGCCCAGTCTACATTTGGTCTCACCGATGTATAAGAGTCCACATCTTGAACAACGTATACAGTAGATGAGATTGGAGCAGGTGAAAGTGAACCTCCGCCTAACCCAAAAGGGCTGTCAGGGTCCCTGGCAGAGTTGAGGGAGGAGGTATAGGGACAGGTGTTGCTTCTCCTGCGATTGCATGAGAAGGTAAGTGGGGAGGGGGTGGTTTGGTTGGGAAGGGATGAGTTAACCAGGGAGTTGCGGATGGAACAGTCTCTGCAGAAGGCGGAAAGGGGTGGAGATGGGAAAATGTGACTAGTGGTGGGATCCTGTTGGAGGTGGTGAACATTTTGGAGGATTATGTGTTGTATGCAACGGCTGATGGGATGAAAGGTAAGGACTAGGGGTGCTCTGTCCCTGCTGCGACGAGGGGGAGCAAGGGCAGAGCTGCGGGGTACCGAGGAGACACATGTGAGGGCCTCATCTATAATGAAAGAGGGGAAGCCCCTATTCCCTAAAGAATGAGGGCATCTCTGATGTCCTGGTATGGAACACCTCATCTTGACGGAGGAATTGGGAGTAGGGAATAGAGTCTTTGCAAGAAGCAAGGTGGGAAAAAGTGTAGTTGAGATATTTGTGGGAGTCAGTGGGTTTGTAACAGACGTCAGTCGATGGTCTATCTCCTTTGATGGAGAAGGTGAGATCAAGAAAGGGGAAGGAGGCGTCGGAGATGGTCAAAGTCCAAACATTTGACTTCAAATCCTATTAGCAATTAACCTCAGTTTATGACACATCCATACCGCTCATAATTTTATATACTTCCATCGGTCTCATGTCAACCTCCGATACTCCAGAGAAAACAATACAAGTCTGTCCAACTTCTCCCTGTAGCTAATACCCCTCCTAATCCAGGCATCACTCCTCTGCACCCTCTCCAAAGCCTCCACATCCTTCTTGCAAATGGGTCTACCAGAACTGCACCCAGGTTAAGACTTTGCAACTTGCATTGATGACTGCTGCTGTTATGACTTGTTAATCATTAATCTATTGCCTCATTAGATTCAGATGGTTGCATCAGGGGGTTATAAAGATATCGCTAATGGCCTCATGTTCCAGAGGGGCAAGAGGAAATGAGACTAATTATGCTGTAAAACGTCTATATCTGTCTCCAGGACAAAGTTTGCCTCTCCCATTATCCGCTCTTACTCTGGCATCCTGGGTTTCTTTTACAAGAAGTATGTTTTCTTAGAGGTCTAAAATGACAGCTAAATCACTTGTCTAAGGAGAGTAAAAACAAAGAACTGCAAATGCTGGTTAATACACAAAAGGACACAAAGTGCTGGAGGCGCTCAGCGGGTCAGGCAACATCTGTGGAGCAAATGGACAGATGACGTCTCGGGTCTGGACCCTTCTTCAGGGGATGGAACAAAGCCTGGCAAATGATTGGTGGATTAAGTTGGGGGGGTGGGGGTGGGTGGGGGGGTGGGTGGCTGATGGGTGGAGAAAGTGACAAAGGCTAGAGGTAGAAAGGAGACAAAGGAGTGTCAGAAGAGGGGAGGAGGAATGAAATGTAAAGCAGGATATGGGTGGAAGGTGACATGGTAAGTAAATTCTCCAACCATCCCTGCCTCCCTCTGGTGGGACTGTCATATGTTGATAGAATGGAGCAGCTGGGCTTGTATACTCTAGAATTTGGAAGGATGAGAGTGAATCTTTTAAAACATATAAGATTATTAAGGGATTGGACATGCTAGAGGCAGGAAACGCTTAACGTTCCTATTAAATCCTTCCCCCCTCACCTTAAACCTGCGTCGTCTGGTTCTTCATTTCCTAGCTTATTCTTATTGTGGGTGGTGGGTGTATGGAATGAGCTGCCAGAGGAGGTAGTTGAGGCAGGTACTATAACAACAGTTAAAAGGCACTTGGACAGATACATGGATAGGAAAAGGTTCAGTGGGATATGGGCTAACCACAGCCAAATGGGACTAGCTTAAATGGTGCATCTTGGTTGGCATGGATGAGTTGGGCCAGAGGGCCTATTCCTGTACTATATGATTCTATGACTATTTATGAGTGACTGTCTTTCATTTCTGATTTATTTGGGATCTTTCTCAAGTTTTTCATACAGCTTCCCATTAATAATAGACAATAGGTGCAGGAGTAGGCCATTTGGCCCTTTGAGCCAGCACCGCCATTCAATGTGATCATGGCTGATCATCCCCAATCAGTACCCCGTTCCTGGTTCTGGACTCCCCCAACACCGGGAACATGTTTCCTGCCTCTAGTGTGTCCAACCCTTAACAATCTTATATGTTTCAATGAGATCCCCTCGCTCATCTTGCATCCCTTAGTCTCCCATTTCTCTTTATCACCTCCCCCTTCATGTAAGCTCTGACTAATATTTAAAGGTGGATAGAGCTGCTGCCTCACGGTGCCAGGTACACGATTTAATCCCGACCTCTGCTTTTGTCTTTGTGGAGTTTGCACGTTCTCCCTGTAATGGCGTGGGTTTCCTCTGGGTGCTCCGGTTTCCTCCCACATTTCAAAGACGTGCAGGTCTGTAGGTTAATTGGCCGCTGTAAATTGTCCCTAGTATGGAGTAAATGGATGAGAAAGTGGGATAACATAGAACTTGGGTGAACAGAAGATTGATGGTCGGTGTCGACTCGGTGGGCTGAAGGGCCTGTTTCCGTGCTGTAAGTCTGAACTAAACTAAAGTAAATATGAGCCCTGATCTCTCTATTCTCATGTCATATTCTGTTGTGCTGTTGCAAGTAAGAATGTAATTGTTCTGTCTGTGACATATGACAATAAAACACTCATGACTCTCGACTCACTCCTTACAGATGGATAAGTTCCGGATGCTTCTGTTCTCAGACGAGAACCAGTCGGAGAAGATTCGAATGGTGGACAACTACCGGCCCCCTCAGCCCCTCTGTGGGAGGATGGTGTCTGCTTCTTTCCAGTCATAACCCAATCTTCTCCCCACCCCTGATGCACACCAGCAGCCCACCCAGAGGGCACGGTGCGGGGACCCTGCAGTTATGGACCCTAAATGGCAAATTGGCCTCAACTTATCCTCTCATGTTGGAGATGGCATCGGTTCAGGATGTCTCTCTGGGCTCCATACATTACATGGTGGTGCGGTGCCTGGGTTGTTGGCGAGATCTTACACCTGCTCATAGTTTAACTTCACTCCTTACTCGAAGTAACTTGGCCTGTGGGACCAGCATTGAAATTCGCCGACACAGGCGGGCATCACGGTGGTGCAGCAGTAGATTTGTTGCCAATCTACAATTGCCAATTTGTTGCCACGAGTGCTGGCTGCATGGAGTTTGTACATTCTCCATGTGACCGCGTGGGTTTTGTCCGGGTGCTCCGGTTTCCTTCCGTACTCAAAAGACGTACATATTTGTAGGTTAATTGACTTGTGTAAATGTGTAGGGTAGTGCTAGTGTACGGGGTGTTCGCTGGTCGGTGTGGACTTGGTTGTTGGGCCGAAGGGCCTGTTTCCATGCTGTATCTCTAAAGTCTAAAGTAAATGAGATAGACTTGGCGACTGTTTCACAGAACTCTTGCGCTCGGCTGGCCAAGGCCTGCAGGATCTCCCGGTTGCTAACCATTTTAACTCTTCTTCAAATTTCCACACAGACCTTCCTGTCCTGGGCCTCCTCTCTTACCAAAGTGAGGCCACACACAAACTGGAGGAATAGCACCTCATATAATGTTTGGGTAGCCCAGCAAACTGGAGGAATAGCACCTCATATACTGTTTGGGTAGCCCAGCGGTATGAACATTGAGTTCTTCAGTTTCAAATATTACCCCAGACACTTCTCCTTAGCTGCCCAGTTTCCACACTGGCCCCTCCATGCACACCTTTCTTCTCAATTCCCTCACCTTTCCCCTCCCCCCGCTCCACCATTCACTCATCTCCTGTCCCTCTCTATTCCAGGTCCTCTCATCCCACCCCACCCCACACTGTTCCATTCCACCCATCATCTCTCCCTCGGGTTCTACATTTCACTCCTCACCGTCCTTGCTTTGTCAGATTCCACCAACTACAACTTTTGTCTCACTCATCACTTCCAGCCTCGGTCACTATCTCCACCCTTCTCTCTCCTGCCTGACTCATCTGCCACTCAATCCCTCCTCACCTGTATCCACCTATCACTCGCCAGCTCTTGCCCCACCCCCTTCTCCTCACCTAATTCTACCAGCGATCTCCCCTCTGCTCCATCGCTCTGAAGAAGGGTCCCAACCCGAAACGTTGTCTGTCCATTTCCTCCATAGATGCTACCTGATCCGTTCAGTTCCTCCAGCATTTAGTTTCTCTTAGATTAGTTTAGAGATACAGCGCAGAAACAGGCCTTTGGCACACTGAGTCTGGCCTGACCATTGATCACCCTGTATGCTAGCACTATCCTACACACTATGAACAATTTACAATTTTGCAGAAGCCAATTAACATACAAACCTGCACCTCTTTGGAGAGTGTGTGGAAACCAGTGCACCTGGGGAAGATCCACTCGGTCACAGGGAGAACGTGCAAACTCCGTACAAACAGCTCCCGTAGTCAGCATCAAACCCGGATCTCTGGCGCTATAAGGCAGCAACTGTACCGCTGTGCCACCGTGCCACTTTTTATGATTGAAATCCAGGATTGGCTTACAAGTTGTGCCTCCAGCCTACTACTTTCCACATAGTGTCTGAGGTATCCTGACGTTCTACAGCTGGCTGAGAGCAGAACCACTGTATGTCGGATGGAGCCTGGTGGTGTAGGAGCCTGCCTACCATTTACTCCATGACTTGTGGAGCCCCCTGGGACTCGGGAACCGTCCACTATAATCACAGAACTTCTGCTCCAAACCATCTGTTTGTCGCCTGTAATTTATTAAATGAATCAACAAATATTTGATTCCATTTAACTGTAGTTGTTTAGTCTTTTGGTGGAACAGAGCGAGAAAAAGATTTGTATATAGAAACAAAGAACTGCAGATGCTGGTCTATACCAAAGATACCAGGTACTATCGCAACACTAAAAAAAATCATTTGATGTACATAGATAGGGCAGGTTTAGAAGGATGTGGGCCAAACGTAGGCAGATGGGACTAGTGTAGATGGGACGTGTTGGTCGGTATGGACAAGGTGTTTCCATGCTGTTTGACTCTACAACTCGAATGGCTGGAGTAACTCAGAGGGTCAGGCAGCTTCTCTAGAAAAAAATTACCTCGGCTAGGGTGTTGTGTGGTAGGTCCATTGCAGAGAAGAGATTTGTATTTGTTGTCCTGGGTCACACCTCGCTAAATGATAAGTCCTTCCTGAACCTCAGCACTTTTCTCCTAGGGTAGGGGTTATTCAAATGTTTCGGTTGGAAAGGGTGCAGAAAAGATTCACCAGTCTATAGAAAGGTTCTGACATAAAACGTCACCTATCCGTGTCCTCCAGAGATGCTGCCTGACCTGCAGAGTTACTCCAGCATTTTGTGTTCCGTGCAAGATCATCCTCCTATGCTCCATGGAATAGAGACACAGCCTACTCAACCTCTCCCTACAGCTCACACCGTCTAGTCCAGGCAACATCCTCGTAAATCTTTTCTGAACCCTTTTAAGCTTGACAATATCTTTACTATAACATGGTGCCCAGAACTGAACAAAATATTCTAAATGTGGTCTCATCAATGTTTTATACAACTGCAAATGCCCTCCTAACTTCTATACTCGATACTCTGGCTGATGAAGGCCAAGTGCCAAAAGCCTTTTTGACCACCTTATCTACCTGCGTCTCAACCTTCAAGGAACCATGCACCTGTACTCATAGATCCCTCTGCTCTACAACACTACCCAGAGGCCTACCATTTACTGTGTAGGTCCTGCAATTGTTCAAAGTCTCAAATTGCAACACCTCACACTTCTCTGTATTACATTCCATCAACCATTCCTCCGCCCACCTGGCCAATCAATCCAGATCCAGCTGCAATCGTTCACAACCTCCTTCACTATCTGTAAAACCACTAACATTTGTATCATCAGCAAACTTACTAATCTTGCCCTGTATGTTCTCATCCAAATCATTGATGTAGATGACAAACAATAACGGGCCCAGCACCGAACCCTGTGGCACACCACTAGTCACCGGCCTCCAGTCTGAGAAGCAACCTTCCACCACCACCTTCTGCTTCCTTCCAAGGAGCCAATTTGTTATCCATTTAGCCATCTCTCCTTGGATCCCATGAGATCTAACCTTCCAGAGCAGCCTACCATGCAGCATCTTGTCGAATGCATTACTAAAGTCCATGTGCACAACATCTACAGCTAGGCCTTCATTGACCTCTTTGGTCACGTCTTCAAAAAAATCAATCAGGTTTGTGAGGCACGACCTCCCACATACAAATCCATGCTGACTGTCCATAATCAGCCCTTGCCCATCCAAATGCCTGTGTATCGTATCCCTCAGAATACTCTTCAGTAACTTTCCAACTACAAATGTTAAGCTCACTAGCCTATAGTTTCCAGCATTTTCCCTGCAGCCCTTCTTGCACAGCATTTGCCGCCCTCCAATCCTCTGGCACCTCTCCTGTATTTAAGGATGACTAATACATTTCAACCGGGGCTCCCGCAATTTCCTTTCTAGTTTCCCGCAATGTCCTCGGATATATATGATCAGGCTCCGGAGATTTGTCTACCTTTAAACACGATAGTACCTTCAGTACTTCCTTGACGGTAACCCTGACTGCTCGCATGACACTTCCAGCGACTGCTCCAATTTCCTCCATCATACTGTCTTTCTCCTCGGTAAATACAGAGGAGAAATACTCATTGAGGACCTTGTCCATCTCCTGTGGTTCTACACAGATGTGACCGCTTTTATTCCTGAGAAGTCCCACTCTCTAGTTACCCCTTTTCTCCCTTATGTATTTATAAAATCTTTTGAGATTGTCTTTAATGATACCCACCAGAGCTATCTCCTGGCCCATTTTTGCCCATTCTGATCTCCTTTTTTAGTTTGCTCCTTAGTTCCTGAAACTCCTCCAGGGATGCAGTTGATTGCAGCTGCCTATACCTGTCCCATGCATCCTTCTTGTTTATGACTAACCTGTCGTCACGTATCCATGTTCTCCAGAGATGCTGCCTGAATTACTCTGGCACTTTGTGTCCTTTTTTGGAAACCAGCATCAGCAGTTTGTTTTTCCCACCACTTCCTGCTGTCTCTGCGGTTCCAGGGTAGGGGTGAGGCGTTCTTTGAAGGCACCCTGAGGCTTGCATTACACTAGTACCAGGGAGGTCTTGCAGTCTGGGAATAGACCTTGGGCTCAGCAGTGAGACTTTCATTTGACTCCAGACTACGGTGGTGGCATGGGTTTGAACAAGGCCTTTTATTACTGCCTGTAATCCTGTCACAAGCCTATCATTAGCCTGTAGTGTGTGTTTACTGAATAGGAAATGGGAAGAATGAAGATTAACCCTCTGAGTGCTGGTCAGCTTTCAGCTCTACCTCCCAGTCGCACGGTGAGAGAGAGATCTTCATTTCTTTAGCCCCTTTCACATCTATCATTGAAGATCCCAAAACCATTTTGGAGTCATGAAGTGTAATCACTGCACCTCTGCTGTGGAACACTGCGGGCCATCTCTTGCACTAACATGGACTTCATTTCCAATTGTGTTTTTGCTTTAATCTCTTTTTGAGTCTTTTTTCACTCTTATATGGAATTTATGTATAGTTATGTTTCTGCGTGTTTCTCTGAGTCTATGTGCCTGTGATGTTGCTGCAAGCAATATTTTCATTGTACCTGAACCTCACCGCACGTGAGCACGTGGTAAAAATCTCGACTTGACTTGAAAAAAGACTGCAGATGCAGAGAATCCGAGACAAAACTGAAAATGGTGGAAACATTCAACAGGCCAGGCAGCATCTCTGTAGAGCAAATCAGATGAATGACCTTTCACTTGGTCATTGAGGAAGCTCTGGTCTTTCTTGCTTTCTCTTCACCTAGGGCAAAGCACATCAAACATCATCTCACCCCCCCCCCCCCCCCCCACCTGTATCCACCTGTCCCTTGCCAGGCTTTATCTGGCCCCTACCTCACTTTTCCAACTTTCTCCTCCCAATTCCATTAGTCTGAAGAAGGGACCCAACACAAAACATTGTCTGTCCATTTCGTTCATAATTGCACTTATTCTCCATCTATAACACTGTAACACTATGTTCTGCACTCTGGCATTTATTTTCTTTGCACTACCTGTTGTATTTGTGTCTGAAGAAGGTCCTGATCCGAAACCCCCACTGTCAATTCCCTCCACAGATGCTGCCTGACTCGTTTAGATCCTCCAGCACTTTGTGTTTTGCTCCAGATTCCAGCAACTGCAGTTCCTAGTGCCTCCATCAAACATTGCACTTGGTTTAAACATGCCTGTGTTCAGAGACCATTCCCGACGTCTGCTGTTTAGGCTCATGAAGAACAATGATATGTTGCCAGAAGCCTGGTGCCCATGCACCCTGCAATCAAACCATGCAATCACGATGTGTGCGAAGAGGATCATCCTTCCTTCATCTCAAGGGTGGCCGTTTGTAAATCACACAGGAGAATTTAAAACAAACACTGAGGCATTAACGTGGAACTTCCAGTGAACTGTTAATACCTCTACACTTCACAATGATGCGCTGTCAGGCTGGAGTGGAGGGAAGATTCTGTAGCTTTTAAATGTGTGGCGGACAGAACCTTTTTTGGGGGTGGGGAGGGGGAGGACAAACGTGAGGGGGGGGGTGGGTGAGGGGGACAAACGTAGGGAGGTGGGGTGTAAAGAAACAATTGAAAAAGGGTCCTGAATTGAAACATCATCTGTTCCTTTTCTCCAGAGATGTTCCCTGAATAGTTCAGTTACACCTGCATTTTGTATTTATCTTCGGTATAAACCAGCATCTGCAGTTAGAAACATAGAAACATAGAAAATAGGTGCAGGAGTAGGCCATTCGGCCCTTCGAGCCTGCACCGCCATTCAATGTGATCATGGCTGATCATCCAACTCAGTAACCCGTACCTGCCTTCTCTCCATACCCCCTGATCCCTTTAGCCACAAGTGCCACATCTAACGCCCTCTTAAATATAGCCAATGAACTGGCCTCCGAAGTTCCCACTGACTGAAGTTCCCACCGACACGGAACAAGAAAGATGCCATTCCATTGGAAAGAGTGCAGAGAAAATATATGAGGATGTTGCCAAAACCCAAGGGGCTAAACTATGGGGAGAGGTTGGGCGGGCGAGAATGTTATTCCTCAGAGTGCAGGAGTCTGAGCGGTGACCTTATAGAGATGGAAATAAATATAGACGTTATAAAATAAGGGTAAAGAAATCAAATCTAGATCAGGTGATGAGGGACCCTCCCGTCCCTCATCACTCCCGTAATCCCCATTAACTAGTGCCCTACACTAATCCCCATTAACTAGTGGCCCTACATTAATCCCCATTAACTAGTGGCCCTACACTAATCCCCATTAACTAGTGGCCCTACACTAATCCCCATTAACTAGTGGCCCTACACTAATCCCCATTAACTAGTGCCCTACACTAATCCCCATTAACTAGTGGCCCTACACTAATCCCCATTAACTAGTGGCCCTACACTAATCCCCATTAACTAGTGCCCTACACTAATCCCCATTAACTAGTGCCCTACACTAATCCCCATTAACTAGTGCCCTACACTAATCTCCATTAACTAGTGCCCTACACTAATCCCCATTCATTATTTTCACTGTTCCCTGTTGACCAGCGCACTACACTAATTCCATTCACTATATATAAATTTAGCATGTGCAGTCCTATATTTCTAAAATAAAGTGTGCTGAGAGTATCTTGGATGTAATAAATCTCTCATTCACACAGCAGGGGGCAGGACAGAGCTGTGAAACAGCCCTGCACTCACTGGCCAAACACAGCCATTGCATCTGAAAGACCATCGACGCAAGATCCCATCTACTCCTACGTGATGGCAATTGGAAGATAGATTGTTGGTGACGTTATTAAGGGAATAGCGGGAGAACTAACTTTGTTCCCGCTGAGAGCTTTTAAGTTCATCGCTTAAGATAATTTAGTTGCAACTCATTCAGTGCAGCTCCTACCCCCACACCCTCATCTCCCACCCCTATCCTCATTCATTCCACACCTTTATCTCCTACCCCCCTCCCCGCCCA
This sequence comes from Raja brachyura, assembly GCA_963514005.1. The sequence goes on along the minus strand of OY740797.1, from coordinate 26,783,317 downwards.
CTCATTCGACACCCTCATCTCCCCCTCCCCCCCCAACTCATCCCACACCCTCAAGTCATTCTCCACCCTTGTCTCCCACACCCATTCATCCCCAACCCTCAACTCCCACCCTCCGTCATTCCCAACCCTCAATTCCCATCTCAATTCATCTCCCACCCTCAGCCATTCCCATTCTCATCTCCCACCCCCTGAGACGGCTCTTCTCCGGAGCAATGCTCCCTCAGTTACAATTCTGCCCGACACACTCCCTTAAAACTTCCATCATAATGCGGTGCTCCCTCAAAATAAAGCACAGTGTTCTGCCCCCTTCAAAATTGTGCAGTGCTCCCTGAAAATTATCCACCGATGGTGCGGCCTGTGGGAGGGTATATATTGATGAGTGGAGCGGCACACTGGTACAGCGGTGGAGCTACTGCCTCACAGCACCAGACACCCGGGTTCGATCCTGACTACGGGTGCTGTCTGTACAGAGTTTGTACATTCTCCCTGTGGCCGCGTGGGTTTCCTCTGGGTGCTCTGGTTTCATTTCATATCCGAAAGACATGCAGGTTTGAAGGTTAATTGGCATTCTCTAACTTGCCCCCGAAGTGTAGGACGCTAGAGAATGCTGAGAACTACTGTATATTCTGCACTCTATGTTCCCCTTTGCTCTACATATTGTACGAGTTTGGGTTGATTGTATTTATGTATAGCATAATCTGATCTGATTATATAGCATGCAAAACAAAAGGTTTGATCCTGACCTCGGGTGCTGTCTGCGTGGAGCTTGCACGTTCTCCCTGTAACGTGTGTTTCCTCCGGGTGCTCCTGCTGTTCCTCGCGTCCACAACCCTGTTTTTGTTTCTGTGTATCTGCAGTGAATTGAGGTCCTGGAGTTCAGGTTGCATATGCATGGATTCGAGGCTTGCAGATGGCTTGGAAATGCCTCAAATAGCGGGAGACTGGGACCGATGAAATGGGGGCTAATGCAGAGAAGTGTGAAACCGTGCACTTTAGGAGGTAGTTTCGGAGTCAATATAAGGTCATTTTGCAATGCCTTTACAAGGCTGTGGAGGCGGCGACGCGACGGTAGAGTCGCTGCCTTACAGCGCCAGAGACTTGGGTTCGATCCTGACTGGTTAATATCTGGGTAGAGTTTGCACTTTCTCCCTGTGACCACGTGAGTTTTCTCCGGCTGCCACACTCCAAAGACCTGCGGGTTTGTAGGTTAATCGCCCCTGTAAATGATCCCTAGTGTGCAGTACTATAGGATAGTCCCTAGGACAGTACTATAGGTGTACAGGGTAATCGCTCCATGAGTCGGCGCGGACTCGGTGGGCCGAAGGTCCTGTATCTGGTGAACGCTAAGGCGTTGGGCAAGCTGAGAGTGCGTTTACAGAAACAGCCACAGTTCTTGGTTTTATAAATAGCGGCACAGAGCACAAAGGCACAGAAGTTATTCTAAATATTTATAAATCACTGATTTGTCCTGAGCACGTGGCTTGTGTTCTGAGCTGGGCACCGCATAGTGGGAGAGATGTCAAACCTTTGAACATGTAGGGATCTCTGCAGAGTTTGTGTGACCTCTTGGACTTAGTAGCCAATGAAGTACAATCGGGAACCAAGCAGCAAGGTTGTACAGAGCAAGATCCCAGAATAGCCAACAATTATTTGTATTTATGTTTCTCGTGTTCTGGGAGGTATTATGCAGGAAAGAACTGCAGATGCTGGTTTAAATCGAAGGAAGACACAAAATGCTGGAGTAACTCAGTCTGAAGAAAGGTCTCGACCTGAAACGTCGCTTCCACCTTATCTCCGGAGATGCTGCCTGTCCTGCTGAGTTACTCCAGCATTTTGTGTCTACCTGGGAGGTATTGTGAGTGAGTTTAGGTTTATTATTGTCATGTCAAGCAAGGTACAGTGAAAAGCTTTGTTTTGTATGCAACACACTGTGGATGGCTGGATTGTAATCATGTATAATCTTTCCATTGACTGAATAGCAACAAAAAAAGCTTTGCACTGTACCTCAGTACACGTGACAATAAACTAAACTATATACTCAAATTGGCTATAGCATACATAGATGCAATCATTTCAAACACAAGTACAATCGGTAGAGCAAAGGGTGCAGAATGTAGCTCTCAGTATCATCACGCATCAGTTCCATTGACAAAGTCCAATGTTCGCAATGGGGTAGAGATGAATAGGATAGTACCCTAGCTTATGAAAGGACCGTTCAGAAACCTGATAACAGAGGGAAACAAGCTGTTCCTCAGCCTCGTGGTGGTGTGCACTTTCAAGATTCTGTATCTTCTGCTAAATGGGAGTGGGGAGAAGCAGGAATGACTGGGGTGGGACAGGTCTTTCATCGTGTTGGCTGCTTTTCTGATGCTGCTTGAATTGTAGGTGGATAAATGACAGTTCAATCTCTGTCTGAACCTCCTCCCAAGTAGGGCCAGTTTAAAAGGATGTTTCTGAGACACTGCCACTATGCCGCTGTGCCGTGCAGTAATCCCATGAATCATAGTCTCTGGGGGTGGAACTTGAACCCACGGCAGTCTGACTCCACTGAGCTGCCACCGTGTCCCCAGCATAGCTCGCTCTGGGCATCAACGTGTTAACAGTAAAACATCAGCGGCAAGCACAACACACGGAGGACACAATATCACCTTGGACTCCGTGCTGTCAGTTGAGTATCAGTTTGTGCTAAATCATGCCTTTTATTTTCTGCTGGGTGGTACATCTGCCATCACACAGCCTCTCCGAGTGTGAGAACAGAATTAGACCCGGCCCTGCCCTCTGGGGATGAGCTGTGTCTGTCCCCTTGTTGTGTCACAGTGTCGTTCCTTTTCTCAGTCCAAGCTCAGACACTGTGCGCTTCTGGAGCTGAGGGGTCAGGGCAACAGTGTGGCAGAGACACAGTCCAATCTCCACTCCACAAAGGACAAATACAGCAGGGGAACATCCCCACTCACGGCTTCCCCTCTTCTGAGCGCGGCACAGTGGCGCAGCAGGTAGAGCCATTGCCTCACCGTGCAAGGCACCCGGGTTCAATCCTGACCTCAGTTGCTGTCTGTGTGTGGAGTTTGCTCGTGCTCCCTGTGGGTTTTCTCCGGGTGTCCTGGCTTCCTCCCACAACGTGAGGACATGCGGGTTTGTGGATTAATAGGCATCTGCAATCTGTACCCTAGTATGTAGGGAATGGATGAGAAAGTGGGATAACAACCACTTTTGGCGTGGACTTGGTGGGTGAAGGGCCTGTTTCCACGCTATCCCTGAACTAAACTAAACTAAAGTCACACACACCATCCTAACCTGGAAAATTTATCAGGGCCATTCCTTGGCCCTCTGCTAGAAGCCTCTTCCCAAAGCACTGAAAGAACTGCAGCAGGTCAAAAAGGCAGCTCCATGTCATCGTGTGAGTGGTGGTTGGGAACCAAAGAGGATTCAGGAGTTATGGACAAGTCAAGTCCTTCATCACCCTGGTCATTCCCTCTTCTCCCCTCACCTGTCAGGCAGAAGATACCAAAGCTTGAAAGCACGTAACCCCAGATTCAAGAACATCTTCCACCCCGCTGTTATAAGACTACCAAAAGGTCCTTCCACAAACTAGAGTGTAGTGCCGATCTCCCAACCTAATACTTTGCAAACCTTACACTATTTTCACCCGCACTACACTGGTAACTGTAACACTATAACACTATATTCTGCAGAAGATAATAATAAACCAGTACCAATTCCAGGGACCTCAGATTACAGAACGGGCTATTTTAGACTACATTCTTTAGAGCCAAAGGATGGTGAATCTTTAGAACTACTTACCTGCACACTGCCTAGAGATTTTCAGGAAATTTCTGGATGTTAAAAACATCAGGAGATATGGGAATAGTGCAGGAAAAGGTATACCATCAGCCAAAGAGTTAGACAGCACAGAAATAGGCTCTTCGGCCCAACTTGTCCATGCTGACCAAGATGGGCCTCTTCTGTTGCCAGAGTGACGCCACACATAAACCGGAGGAACAGCACCTCATATGCTGCTTAGACCACTCACACCCAGCGGTATGAATGTGGAATTCTCCAATATTAGGTACCAACCCCTCCCTTCGCTTCCCTGTGCCCTACCTTGATGAGCACTAATTTCTCCCTTTCCCTCCTCTCCCTCATCCCCTTTCACCCCTATTCCTTCCTCTGGCTTCACATTCCCAGCCTCTTCTATCAGTTGCTCTTTATCTCATGGCTTTTGTCTTTTTTTTGGTCTTTGGACAACCATCTGCCAATTAGCCTCTCCCCCCTCACTGGTATCCACCTATCACTCGCTGGGCTTTGCCCCACTCCCACCTTTCTCCCATCCTTCTCTCCCCCCCCCACAGTCAGTCTGAAGAAGGGTCACTCCACGTTCTCCAGAGATGCTGCCTGACCCGCTGAGTCACCCCAGCACTTTGTGTCCTTTCTCTATGTGACTCAATGCTTACTCGCACAGTACTTCTATTTCATTTGTGTTTATGTAACTTCTCAAAGCCGGTGGGGTCTGCTGACCTGGGCAACAATAGACAGATGTTGAATATTAATTGGTGAACATTCAGAAAACTGTGCCCCAGGGTTTGAGTTAACATCTGGGTTCTCTGAGGCCTAATGGTTCAATGGTTATTTTATTGTCCCATGTACCAAAGGTACAGTGAAAAACATTTTTTGCTCATGGATCAGTGCGATTATTGCCATACATCCTCGATTAAGTCCCCCATGTATGGAAACAGCCCACTGAGTCCACATGCAAGAGTCGCCAGGTTGTGACGCCATTTTACACAATCCAGGCTGGAGCCAGCCGTCCCCTCATTCAGATCGCCAGTGAGCCGTCCTTCTCGCCTGTCTGGTCCTTCAGCCTTCGTGCCCCATGGGGGCGCCTCCCGCAGCCGACCTTGAAGGTTGCGGAAGGATTAGACGCCCCAGTTCTCCCACCGGCCCTTTGTCTAGCGTCCGCCGGTGTCTCCGACTCTCTCCTCCTTCCAGTTCCTGATCTTTGGAGGGCGAGCGGGAGACAAAGCTCGGCCTCACTCCAGGTGGGCTTCATAAGTTCATAGTGTTATCGGAGCACAATTAGGGCGATTTGGCCCATCAACTCTGCTCCGCCAATCAATCATAGCTGATCTGTCTTTTCCTCTCAACGCCATTCTCCTGCCTTCTCCCCATAACCACGGACACATTTACTAATCAAGAATCTGTCAATCTTCTCCTTAAAAAAATATCCATTGAATTCTACAGATTCACCGCCCTCTGGCTAAAGAAATTCCTCGTCATCCCCTTTCTGAAGGTACGTCATTTTATTCTGAGGCTATGGCCTCTGGTCCTAGACTCTCCCCCTAGTGGAAATATCCTCTCCACATCCACTCTATCCGATACGTTTCATTGAGGTTCTCGCTCATCCTTCTAAGCTCCAGTGAGTACAGGCACGGTGCCCGTGGTAACGCACTGGCTTCCTGCCGGGGTTCGGCAACCATCCGAGAATGTCCGCCACGCTGCCCTGTGTCCATCGCTGCCGCTGGCTCCTCTGACCATTGTCAGACGTGGAGTGGGGGGGATGAATTATACAGTGGTCTTCTGTACAATACCGGCTCAATTGGTCAAATTGCTCTTTTACTAGTGAGTAGGCAATGACTCACACCGAGCAAATCTTTATCAAATCTGCTAGCTGCTCAGACAGCTTCCTTCTATTTATAGTTCATTTATTCAAAAGATAGCTTTCAAATGATTGTGTGAGTTCTTTGCAAGTCAAGGATTCGTATTCTGCTTGTGGCAAGAGCCTGTGCAGCCCCTGCAGGGACAACATTGAGTTTTCCCTTCTCCACCCACACCCGCCCCCCTCCTGTGACACTGACTGCCTACACGCTGCGCTCCAATGAAGGCAAGCGTAGGCTGGGGAACAGCACCGCACCTCCCACATGGACTGTAGCAGCCTTCCCGACTCCGCAACAGTCCACGGGGAGTGTCGGAAAGATTGGAAATGCCAGCTCTGCTTCCCCTCTCCACCTCTGCTGCCTGACCTGCTGAGCATTTCCGACATCTTCAGCTTATGGCTAAATCTTTAGAGTTTGGTTTATTGTTATCACTTGTACTGAGATACAGTGAAACCTTATGTGCTATCCAGTTAAATCATACCATACGTCAGGACTATCAAGACTAACATATCAAAGAATGTGCCATAATAACATTTAAAATACATTTTGACAGGTACATGGATAGGAAAGGGATATGGGCCAAATGCAGGCAAATTGGACTAGACATTAGACTTTAAAGATACTGCACAGAAACAGGCCCTTCAGTGTACCAAGCTTCAGTGAAAAACATTGTGTACTATCCAGTCAAGCCATGCACAAATACAACAGGTAGTGCAAAGGGAAAATACCAGAGTGCTGAGTAAGTGTTGCATCAGTATAGCTTTACACTTACACCTCAGGTAAAAAAGTGCAAGGTCTTTAATAAGGCAGGTTGGAAGATCAGTGATCCTTGATTATGTTGGTTATTTTTCTGAGGCAAAGTGGTGTAGATGGAGTGGGGGGAGCTGGGCTGTATGATGGACTGGGCTACATCCACAACTCCGCAATTTGTGTGTGCGTGGAAGTGTGCGGGAATGCGTATTTTTCTGTTTGTTTGTGTGTGAGCATGCGTGAGTATGTGTGTGTGTCTGAGTGCGAGTGTGTGTGTGTGGGTGTGTGTTTGTCTGAGTGTGGGTGTGTTTGTGTGCGTGAGTGTGGGAGTATTTATATGTGAGTGCGTGTGAGCATGCATGAGTATGTGTGTGAGCATGTGTGTGCGTGCGTATGTGGGAACATGCGTGCTTGTACATCCATGCCTGTATGTGTGCATGTGCATGTGTGCTCTGTGCACGGTGTGTATGTGTGCACATGTGTGCATGAGGCCAGTGGTCAGGGGTGAGGGACAGTCGTGTTCCGGTAGCCTTGGTTTTCCAGAGCTCTTACTTGGAGACCAACGGGCGATTTCCCGACAAACAGCCGAGACAAAGCGGGAGAGTGAGCACCCCAAGGTCAAGCTGTCCCTCCACCTGAGCCTCTCCTTGCTTCAGTCTGTCAGTGAACATCCATCAGCTCCCTGTCACTGGTATAAATAGAAAGCACTCCAAACAAAAATAAAATGCCCTAATCTAAGAGGCCTTAAAAATAGCCGCCTCATATATTCCTGACAATGGAGCGGTGGTGCTGACGGGCCTTCTCGGAGCAGAGTTTGATGCAAAGATGGGAAGACACTTCTGTTTGGTAAACACCAGAATAATACTCCTGGAAACCCTGAGCGACAGCCCGTCTCCTTGCCCTGGGCAGGCTCCAAGATTCCAGTAAACCTGTCCGATAAGGAGACAGCTTGTTGGCTACAAACTGATTAAGAGTGTCAGGAACATTTCATCGGCCGCGCCCGGCCCAACTGTGTTCAGTTATCACACCGCTGGGCCTTTCCAGACACAGAGAGAAGAGAGCAAAGTAAAATACACTGCTAGAGGAACTCAGTGGGTCAGGCAGCAACTGTGCAGGGAATGGGGCAGGCGACATTTCATGTCGGGGCCATTCTTCAGTCTGACTGGACATTCGTAGTAAAGAGGGTGGTGGGTTCCTGAAACATACTGCCAGGGATGGTGGTGGAGGCAGATACGTTGGAGGTGTTTAAGAGGCTATTGGAAGGAGAGATATGGTTTACATGCAGGCAGGGATTACTTTAACTTGGCACCATGTTCGGCACAGACATTGTGGGCAGAAGGGCCTGTTGCTGTGCTGTTCTGTTTTGTGTTCCATGGTGTATAAATGATTGTGGACGCCAGGGATCAGGTGAGCTGTTCCCCAACAGTGATGGCGGTTGAGGTAATGGCTACGTTAGTTTGTCAAACATCAGAGCTCTGTAGACTACACACTGATTCCCACAGGCTGGAAGGCAGCAGATGTAACCTAACTATCGAGGAGAGGAGGAGAGAGCAAGTAAACATCTGCTGAGAGCAACCAGCTGACTACAGCAGTGGGAAAAGTGCCAGCATTTTTTATTAAAAGAATAGGGCACTTGAAAAAAATAACAGAATCGGGGCAAGGTCAGTGTGGATTCGTGAAAGGTCAACGAGGTTTGACAAATCTATGAAAAGCACTGGAGCAACTCAATGGGTCAGGCAGCATCCCTGGAGAATGTGGATAGGTGACATTTCAGGACCCTTCGCCAAGGCGAACTCCTTCAAAGTAGGCCTACCTCGAGGAAATGGAAACACTACATTTTGGATGGAACCCTTCATCAGACTTCAGACAGGTTCCCGACCTGAAACATCATCTGGCCATGCCCTCCACAGATGTGCTAGGCCCCCTGAGTTCCTCCAGCACTTTGCATTTTTCACAGGATTCCAGCATCTGCAGTTCCTCGTGTCTCCATCAATAGTGGCGTCCCAAAGTTTTCATGATCTGTGCCAATGATTTGGATGCTGGAGACTGCATGGTATTCGTACACTAAAATACATATTTGTCATCAATTCCAATGAAGGATCTGAAATGTTAACTCTGTTTCTCTCTCCATGGATGCTGTCTGGCCTGCAGAGTATTTCAATCAATGAGGAGTATTGTGGGTAGTGGATAGTGAAGATGGTCTAAGACTACCTCAGGATGGAGATCATTCTGTATCTTGCTCATTCTTAAATTATATTACTGTTCCAGCCTCCACCACCTCCTCTGGCTCCTCATTTCAGATACCAATTCTTCTTAGTGAGAACCTTTCCTTCCTCAGATCCTCTTTTCACCTCCTCTCTCTCTCTCTCTCACCTTGAACCTATGCTCTCTAGATTTACACAATCCTACCTGAGGCACAACAGTTTTCCACACAAAGGATGCCAGAGGAGGTAGTTGAGGTAGATACTGTCACAACGTTCAAAAAGCATTTGGACAGTTGCATGGATATAATAGGTTGAGAGAAATATGGGCAAAACACAGGCAGCCAGGTCTCGTGTAGATGGGACATGTTGGTCAGTGTGGGTAAGTTGGGCCAAAGGACCTGTTTCCATGTTGTGTGGCTCTGTGACCTTTCCCACACAGACTGGGATTGAGAGGGAAAGGCAGATCTGCAATGATCAAATGGCAGAGAGACTCGATAGGCTGAATGGTCTCATTCACAATCTTATGATCAGTACGAAGACTAGGCAGAGAGTTGACAGATGGGAGTTACAGTAAGTTCAAATGAATTTTCTGAACTCATATCCTGGAAATAGAATGCTCACAAATATTGACGACCGGGAGGGCTAAGAGGTTCGAGTCATAGTCATAGAATCTAACAGCATGTCCCAGTCCATAGTCCTCTGACAGATAGAGGGGACTTGGTTAACGTGCATAAGATTACGGGAGACACGATATGTTAGATTTTCAGGATCTTTTCTTTTCCATGGTTAGGGTAGTTAAAGCAAGTGGGCATGGGTTTAAAATGAGAGGAAGGAGTTGAAAGGCGATCTGAGGAGAGTGATTTTACACACGAGTGTTGATACCTTAACGCTGCCAAAAGGAGGTGGTGGAATCGGATACAATTGCCACATTTGACTGATTGAGATACATCATGGTAACAGGCCCTTCGGCCCATCACATCCACACTAACTATCCATCATCCGTTCACACTAGTTCTATGTTATCCTACTTTCTCATCCACTCCCTACACACTAGGGGCAATTTACAGAGGACCAATTAACCTACACATCTTTGCGATGTGGGAGGAAACCCATGCGGTCACAGGAAAAACGTGCAAATGCCACACAGGAAGAACGTGCAAACGCCACACAGGCAGCACCCGAGGTCTGGATCAAAGCCTGCACTCTGGCACTGTGAGGTATTGAGACAAACATCCAATTGGCAAGGCACAGATGGATATAGTCCTGTAGACTGGCGTAGATCAGCAAAAAGACCACTGATGGTCTGTGTCTGTGTTGTACAGCCCTACGGCCCTATAATGGTGATTGATGGCTTTCCCGGCTGCAGAGGATTCTGGGATTGTCTATCCTCCATTGCTGGGCCTTTGCCACGAAACTGTGGAAAGCCAATGTAGAATAGGAGAAAGCAAGGTCAAGCAGGTTGGGGGGGAGGAAAATGAATTATCACCGTTGGCACAGTCGGCAAATGGACAGGGAACTAGAAAAGGCTCTTGTGAATCTCCAGACACAGGGACAGTAATTTAAGATCCCTTGGAAGTTTCCAAGTGCTGTGCCAAGCTTGGGCAGAGTTCCAGAGGGGGATGGTTATCTGGCCTGATCTGTCAGTGCGGTCTGAGGCTCCACGGCAGAGATTATACTCTCCCTGGTGGAAGGGCTGCTTTGCCCTGGAGGGAGGGGGGCAACAAAGAGGGGGAGAAAGACGGGGCATCAGGAGAGGGGAGCGAGGGGAGAGGAGAGGAGGGAGGGGTTGTACCAGCAGCTGGTTTCCTGGGCTGGATTGTATGGGCGGGGGGGGGGGGGGAATTCACTGCAAGTCACATGGCATGGAAAGAGGCCCTTTGGCCCAACCTATCCATGCCGACCAAGATGCCCCATCAATGCTAGTCCCATCTGCCCGCATTTGGCCCATATACCTCTCAACGTTTCCTATTCATCTACCTGTACAAGTGTCTTTTAAATGTTGTGATAGTACCTGCTCAACTACCTCCTCTGGCAGCTCATTTCATACACCCACCATCCACTGTGTGAAAAAGTTGTCACTCAGGTTCTTATTAAATGATTCCCCTCTCACCTTAAACTTATGCCCTCTGGTTCTTGATTCCTCCACCCTGGGTCAAATACTGTGCATTCACCCTACCTATTCCCCTCATGTTTTATACACCTCTATAAGATCACCCCTCAGCCTCCTAAACTCTAAGCCTCCTAAGCAATAAATAGTTGGCTTGCACAACGCAACCCTCGAGTCCTGGCAACATCCTCGCAAATCTTCTCAGCATTCTTTCCAGCTTGCCGGCATCCTTCCTACAGTAGGATGGCCGTAATTGAGCACGGTACTCCAGGTGAGGCCTCACCAACGCCTCGTATGACAGTAACCGTGCCCCGGTGACTGGTGGGTTAACTCAGTCCCTGAAATGTCTCTGTGCACATGTTGGAAAATGTGAGTGAGACGGGTTTCTGCAGCCGTATCTCCCGCTCCCGGACCACTCTCATTACACTTTCCATCCATTAGTACTGATCCACTGCAGCCATGGTGAATCACTGTCTCCTAATTGGTTTTCGACTGTATTTATAGAGAGCGATTCAATAACAGGGGGGGATAAAGGAAATATCATCCTCAGAGTGAGAACCTGAGACGGGAGACAGGGGTGGGTGGGGTAGGCAGATGGGAGGTTTGGGGTCATGATCCTGTGCAAGCCCCTTGGCTGTGTTTGTGGTTGGAGTTCTGGATGCCTTGGGAGAGTGTTTGGGAGGGAGGAGTGTCTGTCTATGACTTTGGGGAGGGGTGTGTAAGGTGTCTGCATGTGACTGGTGGGGGGTGTGTGTGTTTGGGGGGGGGGGGGATGTGTGTGTGTGTGTGTTTGAGGGCTGCACAATGGCACAGAGGTAAAGTAGCTGCCTTACAGCGCCAGATACCTGGGTTCGATCCTGACTGCCTGTGCTGTCTGTACAGAGTTTGGACGTTCTCCCCATGAACGCGTGGGTTTCCCCGGGTGCTCCGGTTTCCTCCCACACTCCAAAGACGTGCAGGTTTGTAGGTTAATTGGCTTTGGTTTTTAAAAAAGTGTCAATTACCCCTAGTGTGTAGGATAGTGCTAGTGTACGGGATGATCGCTGGTCAGCGCAGAGTCAATGGGCCGAAGGGCCTGTTTCCACGCTGTATCTGTGTGTGTGGCATGCGGTGGGGAGTGGGGGGGAATGTGGGTGTGGGTTGTGAGGGGTGTGTGGATGTTTGGGGTGGGGTTGGTGAGAGCGTGTCTGCCTCTAAAGTTTGAATCATATCTAATTTAAAATGCCATGTCTTTTAAAAGGTGTTATAGTACCTGCCTCAACTACCTCCTCTGGAGTTTGTTCCATACACCCACCGTCCCCTGTGTCAAAAAGCCACCTCTCAGGTTCCTATTAAATCCTTCCCCCCTCACCTTAAACCTATGTTGTCTGGTTCTTGATTTCCTAGCTTATTCTTATTGTGGGTGGTGGCTGCATGGAATGAGCTTCCAGAGGAGGTAGTTGAGGCAGGTACTATAATAACAGTTAAAAGGCACTTGGACAGATACATGGATAGGAAAAGGTTCAGTGGGATATGGGCTAACCACAGCCAAATGGGACTAACTTAAATGGTGCATCTTGGTTGGCATGGATGAGTTGGGCCAACGAGCCAGAGGGCCTGTTCCTGTGCTATATGATTCTACGACTATTTATGAGTGATTGTCTTTCATTTCTGATTTATTTGGGATCTTTCTCAAGTTTTTCATACAGCTTCCCATTAATAATAGACAATAGACAATAGGTGCAGGAGTAGGCCATTTGGCCCTTCAAGCCAGCACCACCATTCAATGTGATCATAGCTGATCATCCCCAATCAGTACCCTGTTCCTGCCTTCTCCCCATATCCCCTGACTCCGCTATTTTTAAGAACCCTATCTAGCTCTCTCTTGAAAGCATCCAGAGAGTCTGCCTCCACCGCCCTCTGAGGCAGAGAATTCCACAGACTCACCACTCTCTGTGAGAAAAAGTGTTTCCTCGTCTCCGTTCATTCAATGTCTATTCAATAATATTATTGAATGAATATATAAATTTAAAGACATTTATTTGATCATGTTTAGCCAAAGTGCCCCAGTCATTTTATACACATGACTATGACCCTAATCACCATCGATATAGTGCCCCATTACTACATTCAGAATAATCTCCACACTCATAATCCATCACCCATGAACTTTACACACAACATATAACCTCATATATATCACATTACATAGCATCTAGATATAAATTGAAAAGGGTGCAGAAAAGATTCAGCAGGATGTTACGTGGGCTTGTGGGCAAGTTACAGCGAGAGGTTGGAGAGGTTGGAGAAGTTGGGACATTGTTCTTTGGAGGCTGAGGAGTGACCTTATTGAGATGTACAAGATCATGAGGGGCATGGATAAAGCGAAAGCTCACAGACTTTTTCCCAGCGTAGAGGATTCTAAAACTAGAGGGCACAGGCTTAAGATGAGAGGGAAGAGATTTGAGGGACCTCAGGGGCAGACCTTTTATTCAGAGGGTAGTCTGTATCTGGAACAAGTTACCAGAGGAAGCTATAGAGGCGGACACACTTACGACATTTTGGACAGATATATGGATAGGAAAGGGGTACACAGAATGCTGGAGAAACTCAGTGGGTGCAGCAGCATCTATGGAGCGAAGGAGATAGGCAACGTTTCGGGCCGAAACCCTTCTTCAAAACTCATGGATGGGAAGGATTGAGAGGGATATGGGCTAAATGCAACTAGTATGCTAACTTGGTGAACATAAACAAATGCCTGTTGGCTTCCCAGGATATTGAGGTTGGGAGTCGGGGGAGGAGAGAAGAAGGGTCCAGTCATGGTGCCGCCCGTTTCAAAGGAGACACAGGGAACTGCAGGTGCTGGAATATTGAGCAAACCACAAATTGCTACAGGGACTCAGCGGGTCAGGCAGCATCTGTGGAGGGAATGGGCTTGGAGTCGCGGGGAGAAAGTTGGAAAAGAGAAGTGTGTCCAGGACGAGCCTGGCAAGTGATAGGTGGATACAGGTGAGGGGGGTGGGTGATCGGCAGATGGGTGGAGTAAGGCTGGAGGTGTAAAGGGGACAAAAGGGTGTTAGATACAGAGAGGAGAGAAAGAGTGAAATGTAAAGCTGTTGGGAGGGATGTGGATGAGGGGACGGGGAGGGGAAAGAGGCAATAAAGGGAAAGGTGGAACTCGGGGATTGGAGATGAACTTACGGAGAAGGGGGAAAGCAGCAGGGAGAGTGGATGGTGGGAGAAATATGTACGCACCAGAGTGGGGGGATGACAGGAAAGGCAGGGGAGGGGAAGGGATATGTTACTTGAAATTGGAGAGGTCAATGTTCACGCTGTTGGGTTGCAAGCAGAATATTCGGTGCTGTTCTTGTAGTTTCTGTCGAGCATTACTCTAGCAATAGACGGGGCTCAGTGTGGGCCCATTCGATTGCTTCTATCCAATCTTACTGTTCAAAGTTGAACTGTGCAAAGCAGGTTGAGTTATGATTGTGATTTAGACGTCTCTATGATTTTCCAAGCTATTTTATAACTAAAGCAAAGATAAACATTTCCATAATCTCCAAGATCAGCAAATAATGCCGCAGCGAATGAAACGATCAGAGCTAGTCTGGATTCCTCGCTAGCAGTGGGATGGTCACACCAAGCCTGTTGTCCCCTGGTCTGGGCCTCTATGCCGAGGGGCGTAAGGGGGCTGCTTCCACACTGACATCTCTCTTGCTTTTCTTGCGCTGTTTCCTGGTAACAGAGAGATGCACGAGGACAAGGATGAGGGAAAAACCTGTATGTGGGGGGAGAGAGAGAGAGAGAGAGAAGGGTGGTGGAAGTCAGGGAGGAAGCAACTGAATAAACAAGGAGTAATACAAAGGAACTGCTGGTTTATACCGCTGGGAAGGAGGGGAAGATGTTCAGGTGTCATCTCCCACATTCCCGTGCCTGTCCCACCGTCCGCTATCATGTTTTCCTCAACCTCACCTTCCTGCCCCGCACATAGTTCTCTCAGTGCCAGAACACCGATCGACCTCCACTGGAGCCTCCATGGGCCTCAGTGTCACTGCTCTCTGAGGGAGGAGGCTTCTACACATCTCTGTCCTGAATGGCCAACCTCATGTAAGTCTGCAATCATCTCTGGCAATAGAGGGGGCTCAGAACAGAAAGGTCAGTGTGGGCCCATTCCATGGCTTCTATCCAATCTTAACCTGTTCAAAGTTTAACTGTTTAACTAGACGAACAGCAACCCACACTGTATTCTCTCTCTCTCTGGCTATCATTCCCCTTTCATGCTTTCTCTCACTAACTTGCTCTCTTTCTCTGTCCTATACTTTCTGAGTTTCTTTCTCGTTCTCTGTCTCTCTAATTCGCTCTCTTTCTCTGCCCCTCTTTGTTTCTCTCTGACACTTTCTTCTCTCTCTCTCTCTCTCTCTCTCTCTCTCTCTCTCTCTCTCTCTCTCTCTCTCTCTCTCTCTCTCTCTCTCTCTCTCTCTCTCTCTGACTTGCTCCTTTCTCTCCCTCTGACAATTCTCTCCATCTCCCTCTTGTTCGCTCTCTCTCTCTGACTTACTCTTTCTCTGACTTGCTCCCCCTTTCTCTGTGACATTTCTTTCCTACTCTCTTGTTCACTCTCTATCTCTCTCTCTCTCTCTCTCTCTGTCACCACGAGATCAGTCAGAGCTGCTACTACAAGTCCATCCCTCTATGTTTCCCAACACTTGTGGAGCAAATCCAAGAGTTTGGCACATGCTTTATGGAAACTGTCATTTTTCCAACAAAGTGCTTGGACTGTAATCCGTCACAAACTGTTTCTACGTAAATCCCACTCACCGATCACAGCCAGGGTGCCAACGATGGTGCTGACAGTCGACAAGATAGTCGGTTTGCCTTGAATTGGCTCCAGTTCAATCCTGCACTTGCCATGCGAACTGCAGGTACAAATATTCACTGCAAGGAAAAGGTTAGACAACGTGAGATGCAAAGCCAATGTGGCACAAATACTCAGCAGGTCGGGCAGTATCCATGGAATTCATGTTTCCACTCGATGTTTAGTTTATTTATTGTCACACGCACTGAGGCACAGTGACCATGCATCACCCATTCACACTAGTTCTACGTTATCCCACTTTTGCATCCACTCCCTATACACTAGGGGGCAATTTACAGAGGGCCAATTAACCTATAAACCCGCAGGTCTTTGGGATGGGGGAGGAAACCAGAGCACCCGGAGGAAACCCACTCAGTCACAGGGAGAGCATGCAAATTCCACACAGACAACACTTCAGGTCAGATTCGCACCCGAGGTCTCTGACACTATGAGGTAGCGGTACTACCCGCTGCACCACTGTGCTGCCCAATTTTGTTTAGAAATAACATGTTATGCAGTTTGTCATGTCAGGTCCAGTATAATTTGACCGGGTAGAATACAGTAAAGTTTCTCATACCTTAGTACACGTGACGTTAATAAACTAATACCAGAGGAGCCGTGTTTAAGAAGTGTGTTAATCACCACAAGTTTAGTATTTATGTGACATTAAACATTACATTAAACATTATTCCCTTTATCCCATAGACAGTAAATGCTGGAGTAACTCAGCGGGTCAGGCAGCATCTCTGGAGATAAGGAATAGATGATGTATCAGGTCGACTTTCCGTTGGTACACAAAAAGCTGGAGAAACTCAGCGGGTGCAGCAGCATCTAAGGAGCGAAGGAGATAGGCGACGTTTCGGGTCGAGACCCTTCTTCAACGGAAAGATCCGTTCAAGACTTTCCGTTGACTGGTTAGCACGCAACAAAAAAGCTTTTCACATTACCTCGGTACATGTGAAAATAAATTAAATTAAGCTAAAAAAACACTAAAGTAAAGACTGCTCCCGGCTTTACCTGGGTGAGTGTCTCTGAGTATCACCGTCGCGTCTCCTTCCTCCCTGAGGACTATCGTGACCTGGTGCAGACCTGGATCCACCCAGCTCAGCCCGATGGACAGGAATGCCAGCGTATCTGGAAGAGGAAACATGGACTGTCAGCTTACAAACCTCGTTAGGCTGCCCGTCTAGTTCAGAAACCAGGGCCTGTGAATGGGCTCAGTAACGAGCACAAAGCAGCAAAACCAGCCATAGTTATTTCAGATACTTTGCGGAATCAGGCCCTTCGGCCCAACGAGTCCGCGCCGACCAGCGATCACCCCTTACAGTAACACTATCCTATACACTAGGGACATTTTACAATTCACAGAAGTGAATTTATGTTAATCTACAAACCCGCTCATCTTTGGAATGTGGGGGGTAACTGGAGCACCCGGAGAAAACCCATGCGATCACAGAGAAAGTGTAGAAACTCTGTGCAAATAGCACCCATAATCAGGATCTACATTTCTTTGGGCAAGTGAAAGGTCCTAGATGTAGACTCAAGAACTGCAGATGTTAGATTACTAAGAAAAAGACAAAAGTGTTGGAGTAACTCAGCGGGCCAGGCAGCATCTCTGGAGAACTCGGATAGGTGACGTTTTGGGCCGGGACCCTGATTCAGACTGACCTAGACCACCGAGATGTTTGGTAACACTTCTCCTGAATCTGGGAGGGAGTGGTGCCCTCAGCCTGGGTCCCACAGATATTGTCGCTGCCAGGGATTACCCATGGTCTGTACACCTTCCTCACCATTCCTTTGATCAAGCTTCCACTTCCGTCGCTCCATAGGATGGCCATCGATGGAGAGAGTGGCCAGCCTGACCCCGTGAAACACTGTGACGGAGATCGCCTGCTCTTCTCTCCGTGGGGTGCAGAGGTAATTTCCAGAATAGACCAGCAATGGTGGCTCTCGGAGTTCAGCAACGTGGACCACCAGATATGTGGTGGCAAACAGGCTCGGGTCATCTACAGGTGTGCAGGGAAAATGGAGATTACATCACTAGATCGACAGGAAATATTAGTATTGGCTTTTTGCAGTGTTTGCGTTTATGTACATGTATGCGCAGAGATGTGTGTATATATATATATATATATATATGATACAATTATATATTATAACTTTTTTATATATTAACTTTTGTTTATAAGTTATTCATATAGAGTGCCTTCAGAAAGTATTCATCCCCCTTCACTTTTTCCACATTTTGTTACGTTACAGCCTTAATTTAAAATGGATTAAATTCTTTTTTTTTAATCATCAATCTACACACAATACCCCATTATGAAGAAGCGAAAACAGATGTTTCGAATTTTTTGCAAAGTAATTAAAAATAAATAACTGAAATATCATATTTACATAAATATTCATGATCCTTTGTTATGACAATCAAAATTGAGCTTCATCCTGTTTCCATTGATTATCCTTGAGATGTTTCGACAACTTGATTGGAGCCCACCAGTGGTAAATTAAATTGATTGGACATGATTTGGAAAGGTACACACCTGTCTATATAAGGTGCCACAGTTGACAGTGCATGTGAGAGCAAAAACCAAGCCATGAAGATGAAGGAATTGTCCGTAGACCTCCGAGACAGGATTGTGTCGAGACACAGATCTGGGGAAGGGTATAAAACAATTTCTGCAGCATTTCCGATCCCGAAGAGGACAGTGGCCTCCATCATTCTAAAATGGAAGAAATTTGGAACCACCAGGGCACTTCCTAGAGCTGGCTGCCCGGCCAAACTGAGCAGTTGGGGGAGAAGGGCCTTGGTCAGGTAGGTGACCAAGAACCCGATGGTCACTCTGATAGAGCTCCAGAGTTCCTCTGTGGAGATGGGAGAACCTTCCAGAAGGACAACTATATCTGCAGTTATTTATTTTTAAATTTCTAAACACCTGTTTTCGCTTCTTCATTCTGGGGTATTGTGTGTAGATTGATGATAAAAAATGTGTTAATACATTTTAAAATAAAGCTGTAACGTAACAAATTGTGAAAATAAAGTGAAGGGGTCGATATACTTTCTGAATGCACTGTACTTATGAAACTGTCATGCTGTATGTATGTGTGTATGTGTCTGTGTATTTGTATGTTTGTCATTTTTGGTAGCGCTGAAAATTTTCCACATTCTTACTCACATTTTTCCCATCCACGCCATAATCAGGTTCCCTTCAGATTCTATATTTCACATTATTGATGATTCATTAAAAAAAAGCCAACTTTAACAAGATTTTTATTGTTAAAATCCTTCCTGTCATCTTCCAACAAACTTCGATATAAAGTTGCAATCCACCAACTTTTCACCTGAATGGGATATCACAGACCTCCACCTGACATTTGCAACAATGTTGCCATCACAGTTCCTGGCAGGACGGGAGGGAGAGGGTCAATTGGTTTTGCAATTGGGGAAGTGCAATTGAAAAGTCCAGTGCTGGGGGAGGCAGGGGTTTGCTGCAATCTTATGTTCTGCAACGCATTGAGTTGGGGGACCACACCTCCCGTGGGGGCTATGGGTTAGTGGTGCAATATTGCGTTGGGGAACGAGTTGCATTAGGGGACCAGGGCTCCCGTGTGACAGGGACCCAATGGGTCCCAGTTGGTCTAGTATATATATAAAACTTTTTTAATTTTACATATTCTGTTTGGTGCTGCAAGTAAGAATTTCATTGTTCATGTCTGGGACATGTGACAGAACTCTTGACTCGTGCAGGGTGAGTCAGCAGGATTAAAGCACCAAAGATAGAAACAAAATGCTGGAATAACTCAATGGCTTAGGCCGCACCTCCGGAGATAAAGGTTGGGTGATGTTTCGGATTTTTGTGTGAAGAAGGGTTCCGACCCGAAACATCGACCATTCTTTATCTCCAGAGATACTGCAGACCCAATACTCCAGCACTTTATGTCTATCTTTGGTATAAATCAGCAACTGCAGTTCCTTCCTACACTGGATGAAAGCTCACCACTGGGCTCCTGTTTGGTGGGTCTGACGCATTCTAACCGGTGTAGTCCCGCTCCACCCGCTAACTAAGGGCAAGCAGTCCGTGACCTTCCACCTTTGACCAAAATTGTTTCTCTCCCCCCACATATGCTGACTGACCCGCCAGGTATTTCCAGCTCATTCCAAACACGGGCGACCATCTGTGTCAAAGCGTTGTCCCTGTGGTCCGCGCCAACTAGTGATCACCAAATACTAATTCTATCCTACACACTCGAGACAATTTACAGAATCCAATAAACCTAAACACCCACAGGTTTTTCTCTACATCTCTCCCCTCTCACATTAAGCCTATGCCCTCTAGTTTTAGAATCTCAGTCCCTGCCTATCCAACCTCTCCCTGTAACTCAAGCCCCCGAGCCCGGGAGAAGGGAGAGTGGAGTGGGAGGGGAGGGAGGGCGGGTGCCTCAGTGTGAGGGAGATTCCTGCTGCCTCTCACACAGTAACACTGCACCAGTCAAGAGGTACAGAAGTGCGAAAAGCTTCTTCCCAGCTGTTATCAGGCATCTGAACCATCCTATTAACAACTAGAGAGCGGTCCCGACCTACCATCTACCTCATCAGAGACTCTCGGAGCATCTATAATCGGACTTTACAGGACTTCGTCTTGCACTAAACGTTATTCCCTTTGTCTTATGTCTGTACACTGTGGACGGCTTGTTTGTAATCATGTGCTGTCTTCCCGTTGACTGGACAGCACACAACAAAATCTTTTCACTGTACCTTGGTACACATGCTAAAAAACTGAACTAAATTAAACTAAACCAGCGTTACATGAGCACCTGGCTCAGTAACTAGCCAGTGGAGTTTGTATGTTCTCCCTGTGACCATGTGGGTTTTCTCCGGGTGCTCCGGTTTCCTCCCAAAGACGTGCGGGTTTGTAGGTTAATTCAGCTGAGAGTTTGACAGGCCGTTTAATGCGATGAAGTGGAGCCAGGATAAGCGGTGGGATCTGCTCTTTGCAGAGCGTTCCTGGACAGTGGCATCATTGTCAGCTCAACACTGCAGGGTTTCCATGCCGACGCCACACAGTTTGTTTTATCACCATTCATGTAACTAACACACTCACACACTCAGACCACAGCCAGTGACTCCCACTTGCCAAGCTTGACACGAGGAAGAAATGTCTCCAGGTTTATGCAACCGAGTCTTTTACCCAGGGCAGGGAAATCAAAAACTAGACGGCACAGATTTAAAGGTGAGAGGGGCAAGATTTAAAATGTCACCACCACTGGTATTAATTGAAGATATATTTCAGAATTATCTAACACGAGAAGATTTAAAGCAAACCTATTGTACTCAGGTACTCTTGCAGTAAAGTACAATTGAACCATCAAACCTTTCCACACAGAGGGTATTGGGCATAAGGAATTAATTGCCAGAGGAGGTAGTTGGAACAAGTACTATAACAACATTAAAACATCATTTGAACAGATACATATAATAGGCAATCTTTGGAGGGAGGGTACACAAAAGGCTGGAGAAACCCAGCGGGTGCAGCAGCATCTAAGGAGCGAAGGAGATAGGCGACGTTTCGGGTCGAGACCCTTCTTCAGACTGGCCAGGGATCAGGGAAATGAGAGATATAGACGGGGATGTGGAGAGATAAAGAACAATGAATGAAAGATATGCAAAAAGGTATCGATGATAAAGGAAACAGGCCATTGTAAGCTGTTTGTAGTGTGAAAATGAGAAGCTAGTGTGACTTGGGTGGGGGAGAGAGAGAGAGAGAGGGAATGCCAGGGCCCGAGGGCTGAGGGAGAGGTGGGAAGGGGAGGAGACAGCAAGTGTTAACAGAATTGAGAAAATTCAATGTTTAAGCCCAGAGGATGCAGACTCCCAAAGCGGAATATGAGGTGCTGTTCCTCCAACTTGCGGTGTTGCTCACTCTCGCCGTGGAGGAGGCCCAGGACAGAGAGGTCGGATACGGAATGGGGGGGGGGGGGGAGTTGAAGTGCTGAGCCACCGAGAGGTCAGGTTGGTTATTGCGGACCGAGCGGAGGTGTTCGGCGAAACGATCGCCAAGCCTCCGCTTGGTCTCACCGATATAGATCAGCTGGCATCTGGAGCAACGGATGCAGTAGATGAGGTTGGAGGAGGTGCAGGTGAACCTCTGTCGGACCTGGAAGGACTGCTTGTGTCCCTGAAAGGAGTGGAGGGGGGAGGTAAAGGGACAAGTGTAGCATCCCTTGCGGTTATCTCTCCACATCACCCTCTATATCTCTCGTTTCCCTGATCCCTGACCAGTCTGAAGAAGGGTCTCGACCCAAAACATCGCCTATCTCCTTCGCTCCTTAGATGCTGCTGCACCCGCTGAGTTTCTCCAGCCTTTTGTGTACCCTCGATTCTCCAGCATCTGCAGTTCCTTCTTTAAATCTTTGGAGGGATATGGGGCAAATGTGGCAAATGGGACTAGATGATTCTTTTTTCTGTGCTGACTATGACTTATTTTTTTGTTTCTCCTCTCTTTCTCTTTCAGCTTAACAGCTTTTCCCTCTCACTCTGTTTCTCTCTCCCCCCCTCTTCCCCCTCTTTTTTTCTCTGTCTCCCTCTCTAGCTCCACCCTCACCCATCTTTCTTCCCTCCTCTCTACCCTATCTCTGTCTGTCTGCCTCTCTCTCCGTCTCTTTTTCTGTTTATCTCTCTCTCTCGCTCTCTCTCTCCTGTTTCTCCCTGTCTGTTCTCTCTCTCCCCCCCTCGCTCTCTCTCTCTCTGTCTCTTTCTCTCTCTCTCAGCTTCTTGCGTTGAATTCTATCTTCAATTATACCAGTGGTGAGTGAGCAAGTGAGTGAGTCATTCTGTGTGGGAAGGCAGGAGACACAAAGTGCTGGAGAAATTCAGCGGGTCAGGCAGCATCTCTGGAGGACATGGATAGGTGACATAGTGGTCGGAAGAAAGCTGGAAAAGAGGTGGGGGTGGGAGAAAGCCCAGGGACCTTGCAGTGTGAAGAAGGGTCACGTTGCCCATCCATTTTCTCCAGAGATGCTGCTTGACCCGTTGCATTGCCCCAGTACTTTGTGTCTATCTTCGGTGTAGAGCAGCATCTGCAGTGCTTTGTTTCCTCGTTCACCGTGGGTGGCTGAGGGAATGGGTCTCTAACGCAGCCTGGGCCATCCCACAGGCAGCTGCCCGTTGAACGCGGGGAGCCATCTTCCCACCGAGACGCCCCTGTCTCACAGCGCTGGGCACAGCTGCTGCTGGGAGAACGCTGTCCCCTGGGCTAACGCTTCACGTCACCGCCACTCTTCCCCGAGTCTCGGTAACCCCCTTGAGGGTAGAGTTCATCCTCCATTGGGAGAGAGCTGGAGGCATAAGTACAACAACAACCCAGGGACTCAGGGACAGCTTCTTCCCCTCTGTAATCAGGCTTCTGAACGCTCCTTCCATAAGCTAGGGCACAGTCCGATTCACCTCTACCCCATTGCAGACATTGGAATTAATGCACTACAATGCTGGGAACTATATTCTGCACTCTGTATTTTTCCCTTTGCTCTACCTGTTGTACTTTAGTTTGACGACTGTATTCATGTAACATGGTGTATCTGATCTGTTTGGATACCGTGCAGAACGGTGCATTTCACCGCACCTCAGCACACATGACAATAATAAACCCACATCTCAAAGACGTGTGAGTTTGTAGGTTAAATGGCCGTCGGTAAATTGCCCCTAGTGCGTAGGGAGCGGATGAGAAAGTGGGATAATGTAGAACTAGTGTGAATGGGTGATCGATGGTGGGCGTGGACTAGGTGGGTCGAAGTGGTCGTTTCCATGCCGTATCTCTAAACTAAGCCTAAACTTAAGATACAGGCGGCACAGTGACCCAGCGGCTGGAACTGCTGCATCACAGTGCCAGAGAATCAGGTTTGATCCTGAAATTGGGTGCTGCCTGTGTGGAGTTAGCACGTTCTCCTTGTGACTACGTGGGTTTCGTCCGGTTGCTCCGGTTTCCTCCCGCATCCCATTGACGTGTGGGCTTAGTAGGTTTTGGAGTGTAGACAGTGTATCTGTCTGAGTAGACGTCCTTCTGAGTAAGTAGACGTCTGTCTGGGTGAGTAGACGTCCGTCTGTGATTATAGGCTGTCTGTCTGGGAGTGTAGTCAGTCCGTCTGGGACTATAGGAAGTTCGTCTTGGAGTGTAGTTAATCCATCTGGGAGTGTAGTCAGTCAGTTAGGGTGAGTAGGCAGTCCGTCTGGGAGTGTTAGACATACGTCTGTGACAGTGAGCATGCCATCTGCTCCGCGGGGCCACGTCTGCGGGGCCACTGAGCATCTCCTCACCTCCATCCTCTGCCCAGACCTGCAGACGGTAGCTGCGGGCAGCAGGGGGCCGATCCTGAACGGTCACCTCCCCAGACGTTGTTCCCACCGACAGCCAGTTCCCAGACTCGTTGCCCAGACGGTACCTGCAGAGGGCAGGAGTAGGCGGTTAGTCCGGGACCAGTGATCCCCACTCTTCCCACCTCCGGGGACTGGGATAAACCTGGCACATTGTTTATACTGGAACCATGGGATCTACCTGATGTGCGCCTAAAACACAGTATGGGAGGTAACGTGCAGGGAAACATTTTGATCACAGTGTTAGTTTTGGTCACCGTGTTATAGGAAAGATGTTGTCAAGCTGGGAAGAGTGCAGAGAAGATTTACCAGGATGTTGCCAGGACTCAAGGGAGAGCTGAAAGGAGAAGTTGAGCAGGCAAGGACTTTATTCTTTGGAGCGCAGGAGGATGAGGGCTGACGTTATGGAGGTGTATAAGATCATGAGAGGAATAGATCAGGTAGATGCACAGTTTCTTGTCCAGTGTAGGGGAATCGAGAACCAGAGGACATAGGTTTGAGGTGAGGGGGGAAAGATTCAATAGGAACCAGTGAGAACATCTTTTTTACACATTGGGTGGTGGGTGTATGGAACGAGCTGCTGGAAGAGTTAGTTGAGGCAGGAACTATCGCAACGTTTACGAGACATTTAATCAGGTATATTGATAGGATAGGTTTAGAGGGATATGGGCCAAACGGTAGGCAGGTGGGACTAGTGTAGATAGGACATGTTGGTCAGCGTGGGCAAGTAGGGCTGAACGGCCTGTTTCCATATGGTATGACTATGAAACCAGTTAAACAGGATTAGTGAAGGTGAATCAGTCCAAAGAATGATCCCGGGGATGAATGGGTTAACATATGATGAGTGTTTGACGGCACTGGGCCTGTACCTGCTGGAGTTTACAAGCATGAGAGTAGATGTGGAGAAGGTGTTTCCACTGGTGGGAGAGTCTTGGACCAGAGGTCACAGCCTCAAAATAAAAGGACATATCTTTAGAAAGGAGATACGGAATTTCTTCAGTCAGAGGGTGGTGAATCTATGGAATTCATTGCCACAGACGTCAGTGGAGGCCAGGTCAATGGATATTTTTAAAGCGGACAGTGACAGATTCTGTGTTAAAGAAGGAACTGCAGATGCTGGAGAATCGAGGGTTACACAAAAAGCTGGAGAAACTCAGCGGGTGCAGCAGCATCTAAGGAGCGAAGGAGATAGGCGACGTTTCGGGTCGAGACCCTTCTTCAGATTCTTGACCAGTAAGGGCGTCAAAGGTTATGGGGAAAAGGCAGGAGAATGTGGTTGAGAGGGAAAGATAGATCAGCCATGATCTATGGAGTAGGCTCGATGGTCCAAATGGCCTAATTCTGCTCCTATGTTAAATACTAGAAGGCATAGCTTTAAGGCGAGAAGGGAAAAGTTTAAAGGAGATGTCCAGGGAAGGTTTTTTTAAACAGAGAGTATTGGGTGTCACGAACGTGCTATCAGGGGTGGTGATGAAGGCAGATACAATAGTGGCCTATAAGGAACCTTTGGATAGGCACATGGCTATTTAGGGAATGGAGGGATGTGGCAGATACGAGGTGGTCTTGGCATTATGTTTGGCACAGACATCGTGAGCCGAAGGGCCGGTTCCTGTGCTCGATGTTCTAGATGAGTACGGGGAAGGTTGATTTTACACAGAGAATGGTGGGGGACATGGAACGCGCTGCCAGAAATGGGGGTGGAGGCAGATACCATAGTGCTTTTTTTCAAGAGACTTTAAGATACTGTAGGGACATGGATAGGCAGAGAATGGAGGGATATGGGTCATGTGCAGGCAGAGATTAGTTTAACGGCATCAGGTCCGGCGCAGACACTGTGGGGCGAGAGTTCCTATGCTATACTGTTCTATATCCTACTTATACTGTGTCATTTAGATATTTCTGATTTAAAATTAAGCAGCATGTTAACCCAGTTTTATTATATATTTGGATTATTAAGAATGTCTAGGAGGTGTGGAGGATGAGATTAGGTTAACAGGAGGAGGAAGAGATTAGTTTAACTTGGCAAAATGTTCAGCATGGACATTGTGGGCCGAAGGGCCTGTTCCTGTGCTGTACTGTTTCATGATCTACAATGGTGGCAGGAAGACACAGCTAAGGGTGTAGGAAGGAACGACAAATGCAGGTTTATACCAAAGATAGACACAAAAAGTGCCGGAGTAACTTAGCGGGCCAGTCAGCATCCCTGGAGAACATGGATAAGTGGCGTTTCAGCTTGGAACCCTTCTCTAGTCTGCCAGTCTGAGGAAGGGTCCCGCCCTGAAACGCCACCTATCCATGTTCTCCAGGGATGCTGACTGGCCCGCAGAGGTACTCCAGCACTTTGTGTCCGTCTTCAGAGCCCAAGCAAGGAGCGGGTAGAGGGGCGGTGCCGTCGTGTCATGGAGTTTCCTCACCGTATGGGGGTTGCCACAGAATCGGGGTCCCGAGCTTGCAGGGTCAGTAAGACTGTGCCGGGCTGCACCTCACGGGACACGTTGACCTCGTACGCTGCCCGCGGAAACTCCGGCCGCTCGTTCACATTCTGCACGCGGACAGAGAGGGTGGTGGTGGAGCTGGGTCCGTAATCCCCTTCCTCCAGATCCTCCATGTTCCTGGCACTCACCACCAGACAGTACTCGCTCACCGCATCAAAGTCTAGTGGCTGGGGACACAAACTGTACAGTGTCACCCCTCAGTACCGCCCGCCCCCCCCCCCCCCCCCCACAGTGCGGCGCTCCCTCAGTATCATCCCTCCCTCAGGGGGGAGAGAGAGGGGTGGAGAGGGACAGTGAGGGGGAGAGAGGGGGAGTGGGAGGGGGGGAGAGGGGGGTGGGAGAGTGAGGGGGGGAGAGGGAGAAGGGGAGGGAGATGGAGAGGGAGGAGAGAGAGAGAATCCTTGACACCCCTACTAATCAAGAATCCTTCAATCTCCGCATTAAAAGTCTGGGTATCCTTGTACATCAGTCACTGAAAGTTGGCTTACAGGTACAGCAGGCAGTGAAGAAAGCTAATGGAATGTTGGCCCTCATAACAAGAGGATTTCAGTACAGGAGTAGAGAGGCTCGTCTGCAGTTGTATAGGGCACTGGTGAGACCACATCTGGAGTATTGTGTACAGTTTTGGTCTCCTAATTTGAGGAAGGACATCCTTGTGATTGAGGCAGTGTAGCGTAGGTTCATGGGATTGATCCCTGGGATGGCGGGACTGTCATATAAGGAAATATTGAAAAGACTTGGCTTGTGTTCACTGGAGTTTAGAAGGATGAGGGGGGATCTTATAGAAACATATAAAATTTAGAAAGGACTGGACAATCAAGATGCAGGAAAAATGTTCCCAATGTTGGGCGAGGCCAGAACCAGGGGCCACAGTCTTAGAATAAAGGGGAGGCCACTTAAGACTGAGATGAGAAAAAACGTTTTCACCCAGAGAGTTGTGAATTTATGGAATTCCCTGCCACAGAGGACAGTGGAGGCCAGATCACTGGATGGATTTAAGAGAGAGTTAGATAGAGCTCTAGGGGCTAGTGGAATCAAGGGATATGGGGAGAAGACAGGCACGGGTTATTGATAGGGGACGATCAGCCATGATCACAATGAATGGCGGTGCTGGCTTGAAGGCCCAAATGGCCTCCTCCTGCACCTATTTTCTATGTTTCTATGTTTCTAAAAATACCCAATGACATGACCGTCTGTTTATTCCACAAATTCACCACCCTCTGACTAAAATAATTCCTCCTCATCTCCATTTTAAAATCTGTGGTCAAACCCAGGCAGTTGGCAGTTAAGAGTTTAATTGGCTGTTGTAGTGTTCGATAGCTTGATGGTCGCAGGGAAGAAGCTGTTCCTGAACCCGGACGTTAGAGTTTTCCGGCTCCTGTATCTGCAGCTTGGAAGTGGGGAAATCGAGTGGGAAAGATGGAAGGAGGTGGCGAGGAGCAAAACGCCCAAGAGAGTAGCAGGAGGGGGCAGAGAGATGGGGAGTGTGGGGTGGACACAGAGAAAGAGAGAGGGCGTGATACCTTGCGCAGTACCAGCTTCCCAATGTTGCTCTGTCCGCCCTGGACTATTCCAAACCGCTGGCCTTCATTCCCGGATTCGAGTGCGTAAGTAATAAGCCAGGCATCAGACGTGTTGAAGTCAGCGTCGCTGGCACTGAGGCTGGTGATGACGTGACCAATGCCAGTGTCCTCTGGTAGTTTGAACGGTCCGTACTGTAGGAGAGCACGAGACACAGTCAGCTCGCCCGACTGGCAGGCCGGCAACTCACGGCCCAGTGGTACCGTCTAACCAATCATCATCCCTTTAGTCGTTTAGTTTAGTTTATTATTATCACGCGTTGCCTGCTGGCCAGTCAATAGAAAGACTATACATGATTACAATCGAGCCGTCCCCAGTGTACAGATACAGGATAAAGGGAATAACGTTTAGTGCAAGATAAAGTCCATTGAAGTCCGATTAAAGATCGTCCGAGGGTCTTCAATGAGGTAAATGGGAGGTCTCTAGTGGTGATAGGATGCCTGATAATAGCACTTGAATCCTGGCAACATCCTGGTAAATCTTTTCTGCACTCTTTCCAGATTGCCTGAATCTAGAGGAATGCATTTTCACACTTCTGTAAGCCTTGCCTGATGGGAGAGGGGAGAAGAGGGAGTGACCTGGGTGAGACCCATCCTTGAATATGCTGGTGGCCTTGCTGAGAAAGCGTGAAGTGTAGACGAGGTGAAGGTGTCTAGTCTGTGCTGCCCTGTTTCAAGAGTATGTGATGGGACAGTGTTGAGGGAGCTTCACTCTGTGTCTGGCCCCAGCAGTGTGTGATGGGATGGTGTGGAGTAGATTTGAGTCGAGATTTACAGATTCATCTCAATGGTAAAACTTGTACCTGCTGCTGGGAGAACTCAGGGGCATGGTCGTTCACCTCATCCACATCCACTATGACAGTGCACGTACTCGACAGGCCTGCGAATGAAACAGCAGCGTTAGTGTGGACCATCGATATACCCCAAACGTCGCCTGTCCATTCCCTCCGCAGATGCTGCCTGACCCACTAAGTTCCTCCAGCACTGCATGTTTGGCTCTCCCTGGATCCACATCGTCGGTCTCCCTCCATCAACGTCCCACCGAGTTCCCACAACCCATGGTCCTTGTCTTGGTCTTCCTTCTCCTTGGAGATGTCTCCATGCTATCTCACATGGACGTGGCTGCAGACTTGTCCCCGTAGAACGCACTAGCTGCTACCCCAGGTGCCAACACAATCAACCACCGCTCTCACCACCGTCGTTCCCTCTTCAGACATACAGCGTGGAAACAGGCCCTTCGGCCCACTGAGTCAGTACCAACCAGCGACCACCCCGTACACTGGCACTATCCTACACACTAGGGACAATTTACAATTTTACCAAAGCAATTTAACCGACAAACCTGTACTTCTTTGGAGTGCGGGAGGAAACCGGCGCACCAGGAGAAAACCCACGCAGTCACAGGGAGAACGCACTAACGCTGTACAGACAGCACCCGAGGTCAGGATCGAACCCTGGTCTCTGGGGCTGTGAGGTTGCTGCTGTCACTAGTACCGAGGTACAGTAAAAGGCTTTTTTATTGCATGTTATCCAGTCAGCAGAAAGACTACTAAACACGATTACAATCGAGCTGTCCACAGTGTGCAGATGCAGGATAAAGAGAATCGCCTTCAGTGCAAGATAAAGTCCAGTAGAGTCCGATCCAGTGTGTGCAGTGCCCGGTGTCTCCGGTCCCAGTGCTTACCTCCCTCTGCTCCAGCAAGGTCGGCTACCTCCACCAGGAGGTGGTAGATGAGCGAGCTGTAGTCTGTCATGTCTCTGGCGAGGGTGACCTTCCCATCACCGTCCACTGTGAACAGGGGCTCCGGATCCTCAGGCTCCTGCCCGAGCAGTCGGAAAGTGAACTGTCCGTTCTCAGTCGAAGGGTCATCCTCATCTTCTCCCCTCAGCTGAACTATGCAGGTGCCTGGAAAACATTGAACTTTAGAGATACAGTGTGAAAACAGGACGTTCAGCCCGCCAAGTCCGTGCTGCCCATCGATCACATGTACACTAGTTGTATCCCACACGCTGGGGACAATTTACAGAGGCCAATTAACCTACAAACCTGCACGTCTTTCAATGGTTCAATGGTTCAATGGTTCTTTATTTGCCACATATGCAAATGCAGTGACATTCTTTTTGCACATATTACACATGCAGGTGTCTCCATGTATTGGGGCCATTTCCAAATGTGGGATGTGACAGGAAACCGGAGCACCCAGAGAAAACCCACACAGTCACAGGGAGAATGTGCAAATTCTCTACAGACAGCACCCGAGGTCACGATCGAACCCGGGTCTCTCACACTGTGAGGCCCAAACAGAATGGGAGCAGTGTGCGGTGGAGGGGTCCCTGTGCTGGGGATCAAAGTCAAGTAGAATAGGTACAACTAAGAGTAAGATACAAAGAACATAAACCTCAGCCCAAATCATTGGGTACTTATAAGGTGTAGATTGATCGGTTCTTGATTAGTAAGGGTGTCACATGTTACGGGGAGAAGGCAGGAGAATGGGGTTGGGAGGGAAAAATAGATTTAGAGATACAGCGCGGAAACAGGCCCTTCAGTCCATCGATTCCACGCTGACCAGTGATCACCCTGTATACTAGCAAATATCTTACACACTCGGGACAATTTACAGGGGGCCAATTAACCTACAAAACTGTACGTCTTTGAAATATGGGAGGAAATTGGTGCACCCAGGGGAAACCCACGCAGTCACGGGGAGAACATACAAACTCCACACAGTCAGCACCCGAGGTCAGGATCGAACCTAGGACTCTGCCGCTGTGAGGCAGTAACTCTTGTGTTGCACCACTGTGCTGACGTCTGATCAGCCATGATTCAATGGTGGAGCAGACCCGATGGGCTGAATGGCCTAATTCTGCTTCTATCACATCGTCTTATAGAATGCAAGCCTTGCTTTGGTCATCCTTCACTGCGATGAGTGGCCGGCGTTAAGCTGCCAGACACGGACCCACCTTTCCTCCTGTGCTCCGTTACGAAGGCGAGGTGAATCTCTGGGGAACAGACTGGTGCGTTGTCGTTCTCATCCGTCACCATCACCTGTAGCTCCAGCGGCTCGGCATACAGGTTGCCCGCATAGTCCAGCGCCGAGACTGACAGCCGGTACTGCAGGGGAAACCGCCAAGGTGTCACCGACCCACACCAGCCCCACACACTGCACCACGCTGTCACCGACCCACACCAGCCCCACACACTGCACCACGCTGTCACCGACCCACAGCAGCCCCACACACTGCACCACGCTGTCACCGACCCACACCAGCCCCACGCTGTCACCGACCCACACACTGTACCACGCTGTCACCGACCCACACACTGCACCACGCTGTCACCATCCCAGCATCCCCATCTCCTTCTACACTCCCTCCCTCCTTCCCTCCACACTCCGCTGCATTCCATATCAGTATCCCTCCATTCTCTACAGATCCATGTCACTAAGAGTCTCTTACATGCCACTCATATCTGCCTCCACCACCACTCCTGGCAGCACGTTCTACTCCAAATGCGAGCTCACCAAAGCCCTTTAAAGCTGCAAAGTGACGTCCTGACTCCTATACTCAATGCCGCGACTGATGAAGTCAAGCATACACCGTATGCCTTCCTCACCGCTCTATCACATGTTGCCACTTTCAGGGCGTTTACGGGCCTGTTAAATGGCAGCAAGCAAGAACCTCAATGTTCTGTTGCCAGCACATGTGACAAACCTCACCTGTTGCCCCTTGAAACCCCAACCCCTGCATGTTGCTTGTTTACCCCCCTTCCCCCTCCCCCCCCGCATGCTCTCCTCCCAGTCACACACCGCCCTAACATGAAACACCCTCGCCCTTACTTCATGATCAACGGCTCTCTCTCTCTCTCTCTCTCTCTCTCTCACTCTCACTCTCACTCTACCTCTCTTCTCTCTGTTTCTCTCTATGTATCTCACCCCTCTTTCAATATTTCCCGTTCTTTCTCTCTGTCTCTCTCTCACTCTCTCCCCCTTTCTCCCTCACTCTCTATTCTTTCATTCTCTCACACTCTCTCTCTCTCTCGCTATCTCTCTCTCTCTCTTTCACAACCAGGTACATGGGTAGGATGTAGAGGGATATTGGCCAAATGCTGGCAG
This sequence comes from Raja brachyura, assembly GCA_963514005.1. Next base: position 26,751,216 of record OY740797.1, on the reverse strand, counting down.
TGGGACTAGCCCAGTTTGCCAACTTGGACAAGTTGGGCTGAAGGGCCTGTGTCCGTGTTGTTCCGTGTGGTACAGGCTCTTCGGCCCACCTTGTCCATGCCGACCACATTGGCATATTGGGCTAGTCTCATTTGGGCCCAGAGCTGCACTGTTGTTTTCATGGGGCCAGCACAGGCCAATGGGTAAGTGGCCTCCGCGGGTCTGCCACTTACCTCCAGCTGTTCCTCGTGGTCCAGGGGCTGGTTCAGGCTGATGCTTCCCCGCTCGCTGATGGTGAAGAGCCCGTGGGGGGCGGAAGGCTGCGACTCCAGCTGGTAGCGGACACGCTCCCCGTTCCAGCGGACCTACGGACACGGGGACAGAGACGGAGTGGTCACCCCCTCCCCACTGGTCATCCCCCGGTGCATGCCATCCCCCTGGTCACCCCCTCACTGCTGCTCATCTTTCCCCTCCATCACCCTCACCTCACCCCCCTTCCCTCCCCTCACCTCTGACTTCCCTCACTCCCCCTTTCCGTCTCTCCCTTCCTTTGAGAAGGCAGGTACAGGATATTGAGTTGGATGATCAGCCATGATCATATTGAATGGCGGTGCAGGCTCGAAGGGCTGAATGGCCTACTCCTGCACCTATTTTCTATGTTTCTATGTTTCCTCCCTCCATGCCCTTACCCACCTCCCTCCCTTCGTTTCCTCAACCCTCACCTCCTCACCACCCTCCCTTCCTTCCTCTCCTCACCCCCTCACCCCTTCCCTCCCTCCCCGTTGCTCACTCCCTTCCCTCGCCCCTCTCCCCCCCGTTCCCTCCCATCCTCTCTCTATTCTTTCAATCTTTCACTCTCTATCTATCTCTCCTCTCTTTCACTCTATCTCTCTCACACACTCTCTCACTCTCTCTCTCCCCCCTTTCCCTCTCCATCTCACTCAATATATGGATAGGAAGTATTTGGATAGCAACAGTATGGCCCAAATGCAGGCAAATGGGTTGATGACAGTGGCAGCTTGGTTGGCATGGACAAGGTGGGCTGAAGGACCTGTTTCCACGCTGTAGAGCTCTGGTACTCTCTCCCCTACAGCAGTGGGGAACGTTCAGTAGAGGGTGGGAGACAGCAGTCACCTTCCAGAGGGCGGCTGGGGATTTGGGATGAACATTTTATTGACATTGAGAGAAAAAGAGAGGTGTGGGGAGCGGAGGGAAAGGTGGGTGGGGGGGGCTAGGGAAGTGCGGAATGAGATGGAACGGGGAGAGGGGGGGAGAGGGGAGGAAGGGGCAAGGGGAGAGGGTCTAGAGGAAAGGGAGGGGAGAGGGATGGGAGGGAAGAGTGGGGGGAGTTGGCGAGAAAGGGGAGAAAGGGGAGAGGCAAGAGGGAAGCCAGCATCTCCCGGGGTAACCGCCCGGAAAATCCCACTGAACGCCCCCTGGAAAATAAACATTTATTGGGTTTTCTGCATGGAATCAGCTCTGCTTCTTTCCACTACTTGCTTCTTCTATGTTTAGATCCATCTCCAGTTTTGTGTCAGTGAAAAAAATCCATGCCCAGAGCAAACAGCTGCTGCTCCTAGTCACACCGAACCCGCTCCCAAACCTCGGCTCCCCAGCGCCCCGACCCCCGGATCTCCAGACCCCAAACCTTCAACCTTGACCCTTCAACCCCCGACCCTTCAACCCCCGACTCTTCAACCCCTGACACCCGGCTCTTGAACCCCCGACCCTTCAAACCCCGACCCCCGGCTCTTGAACCCCCGAACCTTGAACGCCCGACCCTTCAACTCCTGACCCCTGGCTCTCCAAACCCCCGACCATTCAACCCCGGACCTTTCAACCCCGGACCTTTCAACCCCTGACCCTTCAACCCCAGACCCATCAACCCCGACCCTTCAACCCCGACCCTGCAACCCCGGACCTTTCACCGCTGACCCTTCAACTCCAGACCCATCAACCCCGACCCTTCAACCATCGACCCTTCAACCCCAGACCGTCCCTGAGACCTCCAGTCGCTGCTCAGCTAACTCCCCTAATTCTCCCTGATCACCATCACCTCTTGTTCCATTTGTGGAGCTTACAACCCAACAGCTCAGTTTAGTGTAGTGTTTAGTTTCATATTGTTTCATTTAATTTTATTCCATTCAGTTTAGTTTAGTTTAATTTCAGTTTAATTTAGTTTAAGATTGTTTTGTTTAATATTGTTTCATTCATTTCATTTAGTTTAGTTTAACTTAGTTTAATTTAAATTAGCTCAGTTTAGTTTAATTTAATTTAGGGTGTTGTCTGTGTGGAGTTTGCATGTGACCACATGGGTTTCCTCCAGGTGCTCCGGTTTCCTCCCACATCCCAAAGACATGTGGGTTTATAGGTTAATTGGCCGCTGTAAAGTGTGTAGGGAGTGGATGGGAAAATGGGATAACATAGAACTAGTGTGAATGGGAGATCGATGGTCAACATGGACTTGGTGGGCTGAAGGGCCTGTTTCCATGCTGTATCTTTCAATCAATCAAGGGTCCAGGGTCCAATGTATTTGAGGCCGAGGCCTCACTATTATGCCCTGCAGGTCTGGACTCTGGATACTGAGGGGAGGAGCACACTGGTCCGCATAAAAAGCCCTGTACCAGAACGTATAGGAAAGGTTTAGAGGGATGTGGGTCTAACTCGGGCAGGTGGTTCTGGCTTAAAGAATATTTGTCAGCATGGGCATGTTGAGCTGAAGGGCCTGTGCTGTATGACTCTGTGACTTTAACCCAAAGCCAGTTAGCTACTACCTCAATGTAAGAAGAGCTGAAAAATCGTCTTGATGCAAAACATCACCTAAATGTTCTCCAGAGATGCCGCCTGACCGGCTGAGTTCCTCCAGCACTTTGTGCCCCTTTATCCTGTATCTGTACCCTGTGGATTGCTTTATTGTAATTAGCAATGTTACAAAATTTTGAGATTTAAAAAATCAAGTCTGCAATTTATCCCATCAGATAAAGCATAAAAAGAAGTTGAATTTGACACCTAATTTACTTTCATATCTTCAGTATTAAGAAAGTTATGGCCATGTTCATACTCGGAAATGAGCATCTTGCTTCCCATTGCCTTTCAATTGACTTAACTCAAAAACTGTGATCTGGAAAAGTTAAAAGCCCATAACATTCTTAAAAATTAAGAGAACTCAATGAAATTTTCAGTTATTATAGATTGAAGCATTCTGAAACAAATATTAAACAATCTTACTTGGATTACCTGAAATTAAAGCATATAATTAGTTAGTTATCTAATTGTAGCTAATTACAAAATTCAATGAGTAGATCTAAACATCTATCAATTTCTTAAGAAAAGATAAACTTTTTTTTAATTGCCTAAGTGTCCAAATAACATTCACACAATAATCCACAATATAACATAATTTTTAAATCTAATTTTCATGAATTTCTGGGCCAAATGGAAGGAATTTAGTGTTTTATGTCTGTAAATTAATGGCCATTTAAATCAACTAGCGAGTGGGTTTTAGTGGAATGCGGTGGATTAGAACGTTGTGGTTAGCGGTGAAGTCGGCAGGAAAAATACTGTTTGTTCACACATTTTTTGGGAACCCATTTCGCAACAAAAATATTATTAAAGCCTCCCGAAAAACCAACTTTTAATATAAAAATAAACTATTTACCTTTTTTTCTCCCCTACGGAAAATCCTTCCGGTTGTCAGTTATCACGGCTTTTGAATGTGATTTTTAAATTACTCTAGTTAACAAATAATTTAGAGTAATTTAAAAATACCTTCATTGATGAAATGTCGGAGCGATTTTTCTTCCGCAACGAAATCGCCTGACATTCATCGATTATCCAGGTCTGTGGAAAAACGGCACTTTAAGCCCGCCCCCCTCTGAAAGGCGCTAAAGTCGCGCACACGGGGAGCGGCAGAAGTGCAGCGCCGCTAAAGTTAAGTTTTGCAACATACCTATTGTAATCATGTAAAGTCTTTCCGCTGGCTGGATAGCACGCAACGAAAAGCTGTTCACTCTACCTCGGTACACATGACAATAAACTAAACTAAACTCCTCTCCCTACACATCATCCACATCCCTCCAATCCCTGCATATCCATGTGCGTATCTAGAAGGTGGACATGAGGAACTGCAGATGCTGGTTTACCTCGGTGTCAGAGCTGTCTTTATGCTCCTTCGTGGAGAGGAACGGTCCTTACCTTTGAGAGAGGCAGTGGATAGGGACCCTCGTGGTTCTCGCGCACAGAGACGGGGCTGAGTGGGACCCAGGTATTTTGTGTCACGTTGATAAGGATGGTTGCCTGTGCGTAGTGGCCTTGACTCAGGTCGCCCATGTCCTTCACCTGTACGGCCAGCTGGTAATGGTCAGCTACGTCCGCATCCAGTGTGGCAGCACCTGCAATCACACACAACCAGGTTTAGTGATACAGCGCGGGAACAGGCCCCGTCGGCCCACCGAGTCGCTTTACATCGGGAGCCTGGGATCTCTCGCCGAGATCGCCAGTGGTGGAGCTCCATCCAGCGCGGCCTATCGGCTTCGGAAGCCGCGGTCTCCGGTAAGGAAGCGGCCGTTCCAGGTGTCCCAAGCTGCTGTGAGGATTCTCCCGACGCCGGAGCACCATCATCCGGCGAGAACAGCCTGGAACATCAGGCCTCCGTGAAGACGACTGCGGAGGCCTAAATAGGCCCAACAATGGGTGGACATGGGATGGGGACTGGACTTTGTGCCTTCCCTCATAATGGGAACCATTGTGGGGGGATGTTTTTTATGTTTAAATGTCTTTATTACTGTTATGATGTGTTATTTTTTTAATGTGCTGCAGTGGCGATACACATTTCACTGCACCAATTGGTGTATGTGACTAATAAAGAACTTTTGAGCCCATGCCAGCCCGCCATCACCCCGTACACTAACACTATCCTACACACTAGGGATGATTTACAATTTTTACCGAAGCCAATTAACCTACAAACTTGCACGTCTTTGGAGTGTGGGGGAAAACCAGAACACTCCCCCATTTAGTCATGGCTGATCTATCTTTCCCTTTCAACCCCATTCTCTTGCCTCTCCCCATAGCCCCTGGCACCTTTACTAATCAAACACTTGTTAATCTCCACTTTTAAAATGTCCATTCACGGCCTCCACAGACGTCTGTGGCAATTCATGAAAAATGTCATCCTTTGACTAATCAAATCCCCCCCTCATCTCCTTTCTAAAGGCATGTCCTTTTATTCTGAGAACAATCTTCAGACGACGCTGGTCTGATTGAGTTGCAGGGAGCAGGAGTGATGGAGAGGAACACCCTGTGTGCGTTCAGGCAGAGACTGACGGCGTTTCCAGCCCCCGCTGTTTAAACAAAGCATGTGTCAGCTGCCACCCCCACCCCCAGCCTCTGCCGCAAGGTGACAGCTTGCCTCCTGTTCCCGTAACGCACGTCACCAGCAGCATCCCGGGTAAAACCTTATTATGTAGCCGCGGTGAATCAGCGAGGGGCAGAGAGACGGAGTCACATCCTGTGTGTGTAACACTCAGCCATGACCAAGTGAGTGGCCCGGTGTTAAGCAGCCGCTTGCTGTGTGTGCGCGTGTGTGTGTATGCACATGTGCGTTTGTGTGTGCATGTGTGTGCACATGTGCGTTTGTGTGTGTGTATGTGTGTGCACATGTGCGTTTCTGTGTGCATGTGTGTGTGTGCATGTGTGTGTGTGCACATGTGCATTTGTGTTTGCCTGTGTGTGTACATGTGTGTACATGTGTGTGTGTGTGTGTGTGTGTGCATGTCTCTCTGTGTGTCTGTGTGCACATGTGGGTTTGTGTGTACATGTGTGTGTGTGTGTGTGCATGTGTGTGTGTGTGCACATGTGCATTTGTGTGTGTGTGTGCGTGTGTGTGTGTGCTAGCATTGTCATGTTGTGCTTTATGCCTCGTGTGTGAAGAAGGGTCCCAAACTGAAACATCACCCATCCATGTTCCCCGGAGATGCTCCATGATCTGCTGAGTTACTCCAGCACTTTGTGAAATGTCACCTATCCATGTAGTCCAGAGTTGTTGCCTGATGCACAGTTACTCCAACACTTTGAGTCTATCTTTGGTATAAACCAGCATGTGCATTGCTTGTTTTTAGACATTGTGCTGCTGCCTGGCTCCTCACCAGGCCACTGCCTCTGCTCTCCCTGTGGACGGCACTGTACCAGCACTGTCCATGGAGAAAGCAGGCAGCACTTGGTGCGGAGGAGGTTTACCAGAATGATGTGTAGGAAGAAACTGCAGATGCTGGTTTACACTGAAGATAGACAAAAAATGCTGATGTAACAGCAGGACAGGCAGCATCTCTGGTGAGAAGCAATGCGTGATGTTTCGGGTCGATCTTCCATGTTCTGTTCAAAGGGGAATAGAACCATCCTATCATCCTCGAGAGCGGCCCTGACCTCATTGGAGACCCATGGACTATCTTTAATCGGACTTGACTGGTGTTTATCTTGAACTAAATGTTATTCCATTTATCCTATGTCTATACAGTGTGGACAGCTCAATTTTAATCATGTATAGTCTTTCCGCTGACTGGATAGCACAGCACAAAAAAGCTGTTCCCTGTACCTTGGTACATGTGACAAAAACTAAACTAAGCTAATGTTCTACGTCCTCTATCCTATGCTCCATATGACATGTAATATGATCCATGATCCATATTCTATGTCCTATGTCCCACGTTCCATCTTCCATCTTCCATGTTGCGTTACCTTCTGTGGTGAGGGTGAGGTGGCCAGTGTGCGGGTTGATCTGGAACATGTTGTCTGAGGGCAGTTCTGGCTGCTGGCTGATGATCTGGTAGCGGAGATCAGCGTTCAGGGTCCCGGCTTCGTCCCAGTCACTTGCGGCTGCCTTTAGGATTCTGTACCCTGCAACCACACACAGCCTGGGGTTACAGCAGGACAACCCTCCCCCCCCTCCCTGTCCCTCCCAGCCCCTCCCAGCCCCTCCCAAAACCACGCCTCTACCTCCCGTTAACCTACAACCCCCCACATCTTTGGAGCACGCGGGGAAGCCGGACCGCCCGGAGAAAACCCACGCGGTGTCTGGGTCACGGCTCAGAAAACTGCAGTTGTCGCAAACCCGAGACAAAAGTAGAATCTACTGGAAATACCCAGCAGGTCAAGTCAAAGTCAAGTCAAGTCAAAAGAGTTTATTGTCATGTGTTCCTGACAGGACAATGAAAATCTTTCTTTGCATAGCACAACAGAACATAGTAGGCATTGACTACAATTCTATACATAAATACACCCATGACTTAATAAATTAATAAAGTGCAAATAACAGATGGAGGGATATTAATGTTCAGAGTTCCGAGCCAGGTTTAATAGCCTGATGGCTGTGGGGAAGTAGCTATTCCGGGTCAAGCAGCATTTGTGGAGAAAGAAACACATTCAAGGCACCAAGTGGTCGAGCTCTCATTAGAACAGATATCCCTCTAACAAAACAAGGAACTGCAGATGCTAGTTTACCAAAGAAAGACACAACATGCTGGATTAACTCAGCGGGTCAGGCAGCATCTTTGGAGAACATGGACAGGTGACGTTTCAGGTCAGAATCCTACTTCAGTCTAAAATATCACCTATCCATATTATCTGCAGATGCTGCCTGACCCTCTGAGCTACTCCAGTATTTTGTGTATTTCTTTTTTAAACCACCAGCTGTGGTTTCTTGTTTCTATAGAGAACAGGAGAAATATCTCCATAAGAAGTGGTTAAACATTCCCCTCCTCCGGCAGCTCGTTCCATATCCCCACCACTCTCTGTGTGGGAAGGTTGCCCCCTGGGTTCCTATTCCTTTCCTTCATTGCCCAACCCCGGGAAAAATACACTTTGTGCATTCACCCTATCTATTCCCCTCATGATTGTAAACGCCCCTCAGCCCCCCCCCGCCCGCCCATCCTCTCCCTGTAGCTCAGGCCATCAAGTCCCAGCAACATCCTCGTAAATCGACTCTTTATGCTGAGGGACGGGAGGCATTATGTGCAGAGTCGCCGCCTCATAGCCCAGAGACCTGGGTTCATCCCTGTCCACGAGTGCTGTCTGGGTGGAGTTTGCACGCTCCCCCTGTGATCACAAACGTTTCCTCAGGATGCTCTGATTTCCGACCACATCCCAAAGATGAGCAGAATGCTCATTAATTAATTGCCCTCGGTAAGTTACCCCTAGTGTGTAGGTGAGAGGTAGGAAAATTGAGGGCACAGGAGTTGGATTAAGAGTGAAAATAGGCGGGGGATTGGGAGTAATGGGAACACTGAGTGGGCATAGACTCTATGGGCCAAATGTCCTCTCTCTTTGTGTGTCATAAGGAAATGTAAAGCAATGGTGCTGCTCAGTTCTACACGAGCACAAGACTAACAGCTGATGACTCAATCCCTGAACATAAAACCTCAACAGTCATCTGTCTAACGTTTCAAAATATTTGCTGCTTTACATAAATATTAACAGCTTAGCGGCAGCAATGGCTGAGGCTGTGAGCGGTGATCGTGCATCAATGAGACACGTCACCCGGGAAACCAGCAGAGATTGTTGCTGGGTTGTTAATCTCCTCAGAGTAAATGTGTGTGTGTGTGAGAGAGAATGTGAGTATGTGTGTGAGAGAGAAAGTGCGCATGTGTGTGAGAGAGAGTGTGTGAGTATGTGTGCATGAGTGTTTCCATGTGTGCATTTGTGAGAGTGCGTGTGTACATGTGTGTATATGGGTGTATGCATGCATGTACATGTGTGTGCGTGCATGCGTGTGTGTGTACATTAACGACAACATGTCCGGCACTCCAGAGAAAACAATCCAAATCTGTCCCTCCTCTCCCAGTTGCTAATACCCTCTAATCCAGGCATCATTCTGGTAAACCTCCTCTGCACCCACTCCAAAGCCACCATGTCCTTCCTGCAATGGGGCGACCAGAACTGCACGCAATACTCCAAATGCAGCCTTGCCAAGGTTTTATAAGGGAAATAAATCTTAAAGTGCTGAGAGGGTGGGCAAGGGGACGGTGTGGTGGGAATATCTATGACAGGGTGAGGCGAGGGCTGCCGCTGGGCTGTGGGAGGGGAAAGAGGGAGATCAGAGACAAAGGAACGGAGAGATGCATGAAATGCAGAGGCGCAGGCAATGCGACAAAACATTTTGGTTACCTGCAGGCGCTCCTATGTAGACGCGGGCTAGAAATGTGTCCTGTTCAAACTGGGGAGCATTGTCATTCCTGTCGGTGATGTTAATGGTGATCGACACGGGCTGGTCCAGCTGTGCACCCTCATCATTCACCACAGCAACCTAGAGCAGGATGTGTAGAGTCAGGAGTGGCCAGTGTGAGGTTCATTATTGTCATGTACAGACCTGCTGCCTGACCCGCTGTTTGTAAACCGCCACAGTGGTGCAGCGGATGGAGCCGCTGCTTCACGCCGCCAATGACCCGCGTTCAATCCTGACTACGCTAGCTGTGTGCGTGGAGTTTGCACGTTCTCCCTGTGATTGCGTGGGGTTTCTCTGGGAGTTCCGGTTTCCTCCCACACGTGCAAGGTTGTAGGTTAATTGGCCTCTGAAAATTGTCCTTAGTGTATAGGGAGTGGATGAGAAAGTGGGATAACATAGAACTAGTGTGAACAGTGCTCAATGGACAATGTGGACTCAGTGGGCTGAAGGGCCTGTTTCTATGCTGTATCTCTAAACTAAACTAAACTATTTATCATTGTCATATGTACCAAGGTACAGTGAAGAACTTTTAGTTGCATGCTCTCCAGTCAGTGGAAACACTGTATATGATTATAATCCAACCATCCACAGTGTACAGATACAGGATAAAGTCTAATTAAAATTAGTTCAAAGGTCTCAAATGAGGTAGATGGTAGGACCGCTCCCTTTTTGGTGATAGGATGGTTCAGTTGCCTGATAACAGCTGGGAAGAAACTGTCCCTGAATCTAGAGCCGTGCGTTTTCACACTTCTGTACTTCTTGTCTGATGGCAGAGGGAGTGACCAGGGCGAGACTGGTCCTTGTTTATGTTAGTGGCCTAGACGAGGCAGCGTGAAGTGTAGATGTGGAACTGAACAAAACTAAACTAAAGGGGCAGCATGGTGGTGCAGCGGTAGAGTTGCTGCCTCACAGCTCCCGAGACTTCGATCCTGACCTTAAGTGCTGTGTGTATGGAGTTTGTACGTTCTCCATGAATTAAACTAAACTAAACCAAACTAAACTAAAGCTCCTCCCTCCGAAGACAGTTCAACAACCTCCTCTCTCACTGCCCCCCCTCTGTGAATCCCCCTTCCCTCCAACTCTACGACCACATCCTAACCCAGACCAGATACCACAGCTACGTTTGCTTTCTCGGGACTTGCCTGCACCTCCATCTTGTACCTCAATTCGTCCCTTCCCACCAGAACCACCCACTCTCCGGGCACTTTTCCTTGCAACCGCAGGCAATACTACACTTGTAACTTGCCCTCCCCCCTTGACTCCATCCAAGGACCCAAGCAGTCTTTCCAGGTGAGGCAGAGGTTCACCTGCACCTCCTCCAACCTCATCTATTGCATCCGCTGCTCTAGATGTCAACTGCTCTACATCGGTGAGACCAAGCATAGGTTTAGCGATCGTTTCGCCGAACACCTCTGCTCGGTTCGCGATAACCAACCAACCTGATCTCCTGGTGGCTCAGCACTTGAACTCCCCCTCCCATTCCAAATCCGACCTTTCTGTCCTGGGCCTCCTCCATGGCCAGAGTGAGGACCACCATAAGCAGCACCTCATATTTCGCTTGGGCAGTTTGCACCCCGGTGGTGTGAACATTGACTTCTCCAATTTCAGGTAGTCCCTACTTTCTCCTCCCTTTCTCAGCTATCCTTCAGCCCTCTGGCTCCACCTCTTCCTTTCTTCTTCCCTCCCCCCTCCTCCCCCCCCCCCCCGGCACCCCACCCTCACATCAGTATGAAGAAGGGTTTTGCCACGAAACGTTGCCTATTTTCTTCGCTCCATAGATGCTGCCTCACCCGCTGAGTTTCTCCAGATTTTTGTCTACCTTAAACTAAACTAAACTAATCTTAAGAGCATCCTGTTCCTTAATCCTGCCAGACCAGAATCAAGGGAGAGTTCCCATCCCCAGCCACCAACCTGCAACTCGTAGCTGCCCCTCTCTTCCCGATCGAAGGAGGAGCGGGAGAACAGGAACGTCTGCCCTTCGATCCCGAAAGTCCCGTTGTAATCGTCCTCCAGTCTCAGTCTGAATTCTCCGCTGGTGTTGGTCTCGACCTGGAGCGGGAAAGGTGCGCCCACACTGAGGCAGTACCTTGACCCCCCCCCCAACCCTTCACCCCTCCCACCCCGCCCCCTCATTCCCACTTCCTCACCCTGGGGACCTTACAACCCCCCGCCCCCACCCACCCCCAACCCACCCTACCGCCCCTCGTTCGTTCCTGACCCCCAGAGCTCCCCAGTTCAGACCGTCTTCTCCCACAACTGACAACATCTGGGAGCCTTTACTCACGGAATTCCAGTGCTGGATAGCAGGAGCTCCATGTTCCCGCAGATCCCACACAATTCCCACAATATTCTCCCAGTATTCCCAAAACATTCCCAGTCCACAATTCTCACAGTATCCCACAGTATTCCCAGTTCTCACAGCATTCCCATAGCATTCCCAGCTCCCACAACATTTCCATAGTTCCCACATTCCCAGTTTCCACAGCATTCCAAAAGCATGCCCACAGATACCATCGCATTCCCACGGTTCTCACAGTTTCCATGGCATTCCTCCAGCATTCCTACAACATCCCACAGCTTTCCCACAGCATTCCCACAACATGTGAGCGTGTGGTGTGCCCACAGCACCGTGCCCACTGCTCCCTCCTTGTGGTGCCAGCCCGCTGCCCTCTGGTGAGGACCCCTCACCTTTGCCAGGAACCAGGGGAAGTGTCCATCGTAGTTCTCAGGCACCGTGACAACAGTGGCTGTCGACAGAACTCCAAGCATGGTCATCAGTGCACACACCTGGTCGGAAACAAACACCTTAGCAACGAATTTCCAACCCTCGTCCCTAGAGCATTAACCAACGAGGTTTTAGTTCAAAGATACAGCGTGGAAACAGGCCCTTCGGCCCACCGAGTACATGCCACTCAGCGATCACCCGTTCACACTAGTTCTCTGTTATCCCACTTTCTCATCCGCTCCCTACACACTAGGGGCAATCCACAAGACCTGGAGTACGCGAGGAGGTAGGGCCGATGGGAGGGTGAACCGGGGTAATGCCTCTATCATCTTCAAGGTTGGCTACAGGAGGCAGCCCCGGAACACAAAGGTGGCCGGGTGGGGAGAGAAGAGTCAGTTTGAAGGACCTGCTCCAGTACATGAGTGCACTGGCCGATCGGCCTTTGGACTTTGAATAATGCCGCCAAAAATGGCGACGCCTGCACGTGTAATATATGCGATAAGAATTTCACTGTGCAGTCGCACATGTGAGAAATAAAGCCTTTTTAAACCATTGTACCGTTGAAGAGATTCAAGAGTTTTATTGTCCTCTGCCCCAGAACAGAACAATGACATTCTTCATTCCACAGAGGGCCAATTAACAATGAATAATTATAGAAGTTGGGATGTTATGTTACAGTTGCACAAGACATTGATGTGGATAGGTGGACAAAAGTGAGCACAGTCATCTAAGTGTAGCCTCACCAACATTTGGCACAACTGTAACGTACCATCCCAATCAGTCTGAAGAAGGGTCCCGACCCAAAACGTCACCTATCCATGTTCACCAGAGAAGCTGCCTGACCTGTTGAGTTACTCCAGCATTTTGTGTCTTCTTGTATCCCAAATGCTACATCCAGTACCCTCACTGATGAAGGCCAACGTGTCAAAAGACTTCTTCACCACCGTGTCTATCTCTGGCGTCCCTTACAGGGAATTAGTAATGGTTGGGAAGCAGAAAGGTGAGTTTGCATGAGAGAAAGGTAGAGAGAGGGGGGGTGGGAAGAAAGAGAGGGGGAGGAAGGATAGAGTGGGAGACAGAAAATGAGGGAAAGGGAGAGATAGAGGGGGGGGGTGGGGAGAGGGAGAGAGTGAGGGGGAGAAAATGGGAGTAAGAATGAGAGTAAGAAAGAAAAATTGGTAAAAGTAACTCAGAAGAGAGAAAAACATTTTTTTCATAGCCTTTCATAAAAAAGGGAATCGGGTTAAACAACAGATATTGGAAATGGAAATAAGGTAATTAGATATAGAGAATGTGGCTGCGCCCTCTATGATAAAACACGATAAAATTGCTGCATTTAAAAATGTTAAACCAAATATATTCAGATCAAATCATAAAACTTTACCAACATACTAAACAATTACACTTTGAATTCGGTGATAAACCACAAAAACTATTAGCCCGTTAACTCCGGAAACTGGATGGGGAAGAAACTATTTATAAAATTAGATCAGATATGGGATAAATACTAACAATGCACAAGGATATCAATGACAGATTTTTACAATATTATCAAACACTTTATTCAACCAAAATGATAGAGCGTTCTGCAAGAATGGAATCATTTTTACAGAAATGTAATCTTACAGGTTTAGATCTGAAAGAGAGGGAATTATTAGGTGCTGTAATATCAGTAAAATATATCGAAGAGTCTATTAGATCTTTAAAAAACGGAAAGGCCACAGGCCCTGATAGCTTAAGCACCGGATTTTATTTAAATATTTAGGATCTGATTTCTCCACGCCTGTGGACATTATATAATTACGCCTTTACTCAACAGAAACTGCCAGAAACTTTAAACAAATCAACAATAACACTTATACCAAAAACGGATAAGGACCTTGAGGACCCAGGTTCATATAGAGCAATTGCTCTCTTAAACAATGATCAGAACATTTTAACCAAAATTTTAGCCCATCGATTAAGTTTAGTGATTCATAAATTAGAAGAATAGAATAGAATAGAATGCCTTTTATTGTCATTCATTCAACTTGGTTTGAACGAAATTGCATTTTCTACAGTTTTTTACATTACAAAAAAACCTAAGACCCACACTTAACATAGTTTACATAAACATCCATCACAGTGAGTCTCCAACACCTCCTCACTGTGATGGAAGGCAAAGTCTTATCTCTTCCCTTTATTCTTCACCCACGGTCCAGCAGTCCAACTGCAGAGTCTAGGCGAACTGGGGCTCCAATGTTAAAGCCCCCGGCGGGCGATGGTAAGTCCTGGGCCATTAAGCCACGTGAGGCGATGTTAAACCCCTTTAAACTCCGCGATTCCAGCGGGAGAGTTGCCATAGCGGGAGCTTCGAAAAGCGGTCTCCCACCAGGGACCTGGAGCTCCCGATGTTCCTGCCCACCGGGCCTGCAGCCAGGGCTTCCGAAGCTCCAAAATGGGGTCGCAGCCGAGCGCCACCACAGCTCTCCCCGCTCCAAAGACGGCCAGCTCTGTGATGACAGGTCCGCAGGCTCCGCAACTGGAGCTCTCGGGTTGGTCCCAGCCGGAGGCCACCGCCGGCTCCACGATGTTAGGCCAACGACACTGGAGACCCAACAGGGAAAAAGTCGGGTCCCCATACAGGGAAGAGACTAACGGTTTCCCCCACATCCCACCCTCCACGCCCCACATATACACGGCTAAAAAATAATAAAAACTAAGCTCAAGACATACATTTAACAAGACAAAAAATAAAAAAAAGACGGGCGACTGTAGTTGAGCCGCTGCCGTTAGGCGCCGCCACACCCACGAGGTGTGGTGGCAAATTAATACACATAAATTAATACACCCCGATCAAACAGGTTTTATTCCAAAACGTTATTCATTTTATAATCTGAGATGATTATTTAATATTATATATTCAAATAGAATAGCTAATGTAGATTTATTTATTTTCGGTGATGGAAAATTTTCAACTGGGCGAGAAGTTCTGCACATGGGTTAAGCTTTTATACACTAACCCAACAGCTAGAATATTGACCAACCAAATGTTATCACCTAAATTTAATTTATCTAGAGGTTGTAGACAAGGATGCCCGTTATCCCCGTTATTATTCGCCCTGGCTATTGAACCACTGGCAGAAAGTGTTAGAGTCCACCCAGAAATATATGGGTATAATACTAAAGATACAGTTAATAAAATTGCTTTATATGCAAATGATGTATTAATATACATCACAAACCCATAAACCAGCATTCCAAACGTTAAATCTTATAACTTATTTGGCTAATTTTCGGGATATAGAATTAATTGGAACAAAAGTGAAATTATGCCAATAATGGAACTTAACCTACATACATTGCAACAATCTCTTTTTTAAATAGTCAACAAAAAAATTAAATATCTAGGAATTTATGTGACTAAGAAATATACTTCTTTATTTAAATTAAATTTTCCGCCTTTACTTAATAAACTGCATAAGAATATTCAGCATTTAAAAATATTTCACATCTCAATGTTCAGTAGAATTAATGCCATAAAAATGATTTTTCTTCCGCAATTACTGTACCTCTTTCAATCAATCCCGACATATCTTCCAAATTTTTTTTTTTTTTAAGTTGATTCTATTGTCACAAGTTTTATTTGGGATTATAAGAACCATAGAATAAGTAATAAACATTTATGTAAATCCAAGTCGAATGGAGGATTAGCTTTACCAAATTTATTATTTTACTTTTGGGCAGTTAATATTAAGATATGGATCAGCAACCAGACTGGTTAAAGATGGAAAAGGAAGATTGTTTGCCTTTTGAAATTGGCTCGATTCTGTTAGCTTCCATAAAACTGAATTAAAAAACCTATAGTGAAAATCCTATAATATATAGTGGTATACGAATTTGGAAACAATAAAAAAATACTTTAAAATTGGATAATTTATCACTCTTTCTCCCCATTGTAAATAATCCTTCATTTAAACCCTCTGTGTTGGATAAAGGTTTTCTACAATGGAAAAATTATGAAATTAAAAAGGTGGGACATCTTTATAGAAAAGGTTTTTTTCTTTCATTTCAGGAGTTGCAACAGAATTATGGACTACATTCAAATAATTTTTTTAGATATTTACAACTTAGAAATTATGTTAAATCACATACACAAGAACACAGAACTAGTGAGCCAGAGACTTGATGAATGTTTGAATGAACATCCTAATCCAGATAAATTAATATCTCACATTTATAATACTCTTTTAGATAGTGAGGTCCCATCGACGGAATTATATAGACAAGCATGGGAAAATTAATTAGATCAGCCTGTAATTAAAGATATTTGGGACGAAAGTCTACAACATATACTTCAATGCTCGTTAAATGCCAGACATTCTTTAATTAAATTTAAAGTACTACATAGACTGCATTACTCTAAAACAAAATTAAATCGATTTTTTCCAAATATCTCCCCTATCTGTGATAAATGTCAATATTCAGAGGCTAATTTAACTCATACTTTTGTAAATTGTATAAAAATCAAAAATTTCTGGACGGATATTTTTAAAATTATTTCTGAAGTTCTTAATACCCAATTGGATCCCGACTCAAAACTAATAATATTAGGAATATCAGAACAAAACCTAAAACGTACAACAAGCCAAATAAACTTCCTTGATTATAGTATAATAACTGGGAAAATTAATATTAAAATTTTGGAAAAACCCAACAACCCCCATAATTAAAGTGTGGATTATGGAGATGTTGGAACCTTACATTTGGAAAAAATTGGGCATGTCTTAATTGACAAACCAGAATTATTTGCTAGAATATGGTCTCCATTTATTGATTTTCTGAAAGGGTGAATTGGTCCGGCACGGAAGCCTGACTGAAGCTTGAACCCAGGATTAGATGAATAGTTACGTTTTATAATCTACGGACCTATCTCCAAAGCTGTATTATTCGTAATTTATTTTTAAATCCTTTTTTTCCCTTTCTTTCTATCTATTAAAAAAAATAAACAAATAGAAGCTGTGTTAATATGTAATTGATAAACGAGGACCCCAACTATTTTGATAGCTGGGATCCCAACTATTAACAATATGTAATTGATAAACAAAATGTGTTTTGATTATGATATGTATATGCTTCTAATAAAAATATTATAAAACAATTTTTTTTTTTTTTAAGAGAGAAAAAAAGAGACAGAAAATAAAAGGTTGGTGGTGACATTGGGCAGCAGTGTGGTGAGTTCTCTGGTGTGGATAGAGGGGTTTTGGAGGGGAGGGGTGGGGGGAGGGGGTTACTGACCTGGCTGCAGTGTGGGACCCCCGCTGCATTCATTGTGCTGGGTGTAGAGGAGAGGGGTGACGTCAGCTGCCTGTGAGTCTAGGTGGTGAGGACGGAAGTTCAGTAAACCCTGAGAAAAGGCACATGAGCGAGAGTCAGACACGAGGTTCAGGCCTGGTGGAGGCGGGCCTCAAACAGGCAGCGGACATTTCACCGACTCCCCAGCAACGACCTTGTACCGACGGCAGAATCCCAGCAACTCCACACTCCTCACATAAACCTCTCCCTCCCCGCTACCTCTTCCTCTCCCCTCTCCCTATCATTCTACCCTTCCTCTCTCTCGCTCTCTTACTCCCCTCTCTTTTTCACTCTCTCTCCCACTCCCATTCCCCTCTATCCCTCTCCCCCTCTCCCTCTCCCATTCCCCTCTGCCTCTCTCTCCTCCACTCGCTTTTCTCCCTATCCCATTCTCCTCTCCCTCCTCTCTCACCTTATCCACTCCCCCTCTCTCCTCTCTATCTCATTTTTCCTCTTTCTCTCTCCCACTCCCCTTTCTTTTTTCTCTCTTTCCCCCTCTCCTTCATTTGTGTCTCTCTTTCTCCATCTCTAACAACCCCCCTTCCCTTCCTTACTGCCGCCTCTATCTCTTTTGCCTCTCTCTTCCTCCATCTCACCCTCTGCCTGTTCTCCTAGAACTGTTCTCCCTTGCTCCACCTGTCAGCCTCTCTTTCAATCTTTCTCTCCATTTCCACCTTCTGTCCCTCTCCTTTGACCTTCAATCTCGCCTTCCCTCTGTCCTCTCTCTTCCCCTTACTGTCTCCTTGCTCATTCTCTCTCTCTGTCTCTGCCTCTATCTCTCCCTCTCTCTCCATCTCACTTGTTCCCTCTCTGCTCATGTTTCACTCATAACCTTCTCATTTTCTGCTCATTCTCACCCTTCTTGTTTCACTTCTCCCTCTCTCTCTCTAATCTGAGCCATTCCCAACCAGTTACACTTTATTTTCCTTCCTGTTCAGCTGTATTTCCAGTTAGTCTTGCAGCAGCAAAATAGCTTCACAACAAATTAGTTGGATCCAGGGTGACCTTGGTTGTAACACAAACTGTAACGCAAACTATAAAACCGCTTCAGTAAACTACAAAATTGCTCTCACGTGGTTATTTTTTCATCGTAAAGGAACAACTAAACTTGTTCCAGCATTGAAGAAAAATACTTCCAATAACTATTCATTAAACAGTGCAACACAGGAACAGGCCCTTTGGCCCACAATGTCCGTGCCGAACATGATGCCAAGTTATTCCCCTCTGCCTGCACATGTTCCATATCCCTCCATTCCGTGCACATCCACGTGCCCGTCTAAAAATTTCTTACATGCCATTATCATATCTGCCTCCAACACCACCATCCCTGGCAGCACATTCCAGGCACTCGCCACCCTTTGTGTGAAAAACTTGCCACGCACGTCTCCTTTACACTTTCCTCTGCTGTCCCCTCTAGTCCCCGACATTTCCACCATGGTGAAACAAAATTCTGGCTGCCCCATCTATGCCTCTCTTGATTTTATACACATCTACCAGGGCTTCTCTCAGCCTTCAACACTCCAGCGAAAACAATCTCCTCACTTCAACATTTCTAGTGCAAAGGTTCTGAATATTTCCCCTAAATGTTGGCAGATCAGACGTAAACCTTATGCCCCTGTCCCACTTAAGAAACCTGAACAGAAACCTCTGGAGACTTTGCGCCCCACCCAAGGTTTCCGTGCGGTTCCCAGAGGTTTTTGTCCCCCGGCAACCACCTTCAACTAGCATCGCAACTGGCTTCGACTAAAAAATTACCAATTTTTAAAACGGAAACCACTTTCGACCATTCGACTGACAAAAACCTCCGGGAACCGCACGGAAACCTTGGGTGGGGCGCAAAGTCTCCAGAGGTTTCCGCTCAGGTTTCCTAAGTCGGACAGGAGCATTAGTGGGACAGGGGCATAAGTAAACCACCAGCATAATCACCCTGGTCTCACCTGGGTGACTCCCTCTGCCCCCCTCTCCCATCAGGCAAGAGGTACAGAAGTGTGAAAGTGCACATCTCCAGATTCAGGGGCAGTTTCTTCCCATCTGTTATCAGGCAACTGAACCATCCTATCACCAACTAAGGAGCGGTCCTGAACATCCATCTACCTCATTGGAGACCCTGGGACTATCTTTAATTGGACTTTACTGGCACTGAGCGTTATCCCCTTTATCCTGTATCTGTACACTGTGGACATTTTGATTGCAATCATGTACAGTCTTTCCGCCGACTGGATAGCACGCAACAAAAAACTTTTAACTGTACCTCGGTACACGTGACAATATTAAACTAAACTAAACTAAACTGAGGACTGGTTATAATGGTGCGTCAGTCAGGATTTCCCTGTACCCGAGGGGCTGTAAGTGTGTCAGGTTGAACAGGTACAGTTGGCTGGTCACTTCCCAGGGTCTGATGAAGGGTCTCGACCCGAAACGTTACCTATTCCCTTCGCTCCATAGATGCTGCCTCACCCGCTGAGTTTCTCCAGCTTTTTTTTAATCTACTTTCCAGTTCCCTCACTGTTCCGCTACACTCCAACGACTTTTCACGCATCCGCTCACTTTTAGTTTTGGTCTTAAAGCAATCAACAACAAAGCATCCCGACAAACTAGTCTTACCTGTCTCCCGGTGAGTCCAGCAACTGTGTGAAAACCTTCCTATAACCTTCTTATAATTCACCGTTAATCATTGACTTTCAATTCCGACCAAACCAATCCTATGGTCACCATACTGGTTCTTTCAATTTTATTATCTCACACCCCACACTGCTGACACATCGTTGACTTTCCAGTAGGGAGAGTCAGAGGGGTGGGGGGTGGGAGGGTGGTTGGGGGTGGGGGGGGGGTGGTTGGGGGTTGGGGGGGGGGGTGGTTGGGGGTGGCGGTGGTCTATACGACACAAATGGGGAGCCAGGCACAGGGAGAATAAAACAGAGGAGGTGTAATGGAGACGGGGAGGAGAGGGAAAGGAGGGGATAAGGAGTGTCAGCAGACACTCGTAAGAGATGGGGAAGAATGATGGGGAGTGAGGGGCAGCAATGTGGAGGTAAACGGTGACACACACACACACAGGGCAGGAGTGTGGGAAATATATGGAACGAGAGAGAGAGAAAAATAGAAAGATCGTGCGGGTTTCACACAGAGAGGTGAGTCTGTGGAATTCTCTGCCACAGAAGGTAGTTCATTGGCTATATTTAAGAGGGAGTTAGATGTGGCCCTTGTGGTTAAAGGGATCAGGGGGTATGGAGAGAAGGCAAGTACAGGATACTGAGTTGGATGATCCGCCATGATCATATTGAATGGCGGTGCAGGCTCGAAGGGCCGAATGGCCTACTCCTGCACCTATTTTCTATGTTTCTATAACGAGAGGGACTGGGGGCAATGGAGAGACAGAGAGAGACAGAGAGGGAGAGAGACAGAGAGGGAGAGAGACATAGAGGGAGAGAGACAGAGAGGGAGAGAGGCAGACAGAGAGAAACAGACAGAGAGGGAGAGAATGGCAGAGACAGTGAGAGAGAGACAGACAGAGGGGGAGACGCAGACAAAGACAGAGACAAAGACAGAGACAGAGAGAGACAGTGAGATGGCCCGAGAAGGGGAGACACAGGACATGAGCGAGAGCCAAGGACACCAGCGTAGAGAGTTAGGCAGAGTGACGAGTTTGCCCTCTACATGATGCCGTTTGCCACAGCCTCCTCACCTCTCGGTGTGCGTGAGTCCGTGGCCCGGGACCATGGGCAACTGGCAGCCGCGCCCAGACACTGCTGTGCCAAAGCTACGCCGAGCTGTGGGCACCGATGCCGCCCAGTCCTGCTGCTGCTGCTGCTGCTGCTGCTGCTGCTGCTGCTGCTGCTGCTGCTCAAGGGCACCAAGGGATGGGAAATAAACGCTGGCCAGTGGAGCCAATGTGCACACTGTGAGCACATCAACATAGGGGCCAGCAGAGAAAAATAAACAAACAGTGGAGAGAGAAAGAGAGGGAGCGGCAGAGAGAGAGAGAGAGAGGGAGAGGGGAGAGAGAGGGGGAGTGAGCAGCGGGGACCGAGAGGGGAGAGGAAGAGGGGCAGAGAGGGGAAGAGAGGAAGGGGAGAGGGAGAAAGGGGAAAGGGAGAGGGTGAACTGAGGAAAGGGGAGAGATGAAAGTGAAAGGAGAGAGTGTGTGGCAGAGAGATATGGAGAGAAGAGAGATCAAGAGAGAGTGCGGGAGAGAGAGGGGAGATAGAGAGAGCAAGAGAGTTGAACTGAATAAACCAAAGTGATTGAGATTGATGACAATACATCTATTGATGCTCCTGGGCATCATCAGTGATGTAACCTGGGGCCATTGGGTGTTTCGGGTCTTTCAACATCAGACACCCTCACCCAGGCCACCCAGCCGTGGTTGATCAGACCACGACTTGTGTTGAAATAGAAAAGGTGAAGGGGAAGAGTGTGGGAGAAAGACAGAAACACAAACTGCAAATGGAAACAGAGATACAGAGGGAAGCACGGAGTGTTGGAGAGGAAGAGGGTGGGCAGGAGAAGATCAGACCTCATTCAGACGCACAAACAGAGGCAACTTCACCCTCCATGTATGTCCGTATTTCCTAGGAAAAGGGAAGTGCTGCTTTATGTTCAGCCTCTCCATAAACCCCCGGAGCTTGTGGCTCTTTTACGACGCACAGCTTCCAGGTGAAGTGAGGAAAGTTTCAAGGAGGCGTGTGGGGCAAGCTTTTTACACAGAGGACAGTGGGTGCCTCGGGTTGGTGGTGGAGGCAGATATGACGCTGGTGTTTAGATGATCTCTAAAGCTCTCCTGTCCATGTATATATCCCAATGTATTTTAGCCTAGATCTTTTAGCCTTTTAAACACAGGTGGGGGTCTGGAACACGCTGCCGGGGGTAGTGGTGGTGGAGGCAAATATAACAGTGGCGTTTGAAAGGCTTTTGGATAGGTACATGGATGGGGGGGGGGCAGGCAAATGAGATTAAACTTGGCATCATGTTCGGCACGGCCACTGTGGGCGGAAGGGCCTGTCCTTGTGTTGTACTGTTGTGTGTTTAATGACAGATTTGATAAGTCATGTCTGTACTTTGTAAAAGGCTGATACTCATCACAACTCGATCCCATAAACTGGGTGACGTCGGTGGGGATGCAGGCAGTGGCACAGGGCGCTGCGGAGAGAGGGGCCACTGACGGAGCTAGATTGACGTTGGCGGAGATACAGACAGGGCGCTGGGAGAGAGGGGTCACTGAGGCACGGGGCAACACTACCGATTTAATGACTGTTTCCAATATGGAGCAAGTGTGACATCATTGTTCTTCCCACTAAAAGAAAATCAGCACACATATTGCAATACTTAATAAATTTTATTTTAAATACAAAAATTGATATGTAAACAGTTAGGAAACCATTGGAATACAATAATATTAAACAGAAACAAACGAGTGGGGTTATCCGTGAGCCGCGGTGATGGTGTCTTATTGCTGTTATTACCAAAGACCAGACATGACCCAGTGTTGCCCGCGATGTACGAGCCTGCGCACTTCACGGGTCGATGGATGCGATTGACCCCTCTTTGGTATTCCGCCTAACTTCAGTAAACTCGCACAGACGCGCAGCTCTGATGATCCGACCATAACCCGTGCCGGACAATTCACTAGACCAGGGTCTGGGCTCCGTCTGTGTCTATTCACTTTGTCCACTGTCCTCAAATGGCCCACTCACTCCTTCCCTCACTCCCCAGTGCCACAGCCTTAACACAGTGGCACAGCTGGTAGAGCCGCTGCCTTACACTGCCAGAGACCCAGGTTCGATCCCGACCTCGGGTGTTGTCCGTGTGTGGAGTTTACACGTTCTCCCTGTGACCGCGTGGGTTTCCTCTGGGTGACCCGGTTTCCTCTCACACGCCGAAGACGTGCGGGTTTGTAGGTTAATTGGCCTCTGTGTAGGAAGTGAGATAACATGGAAATAGTGCGAGGAATACTGGTTTATACAAAAAAAGGCCCAGGGCTGTGTACGGGTCAGAGGTCAGAGCAGGGCTGTGTACGGGTCAGAGGTCAGAACAGGGCTGTGTATGGGTCAGAGGCCAGGGCCAAGGATGTGGACGTGTCAGAGGTCAGAGCCATGGCTGTGAATGGGTCAGAGCCAGGACTGTGGACAGGTCAGACAGAGGTCAAAGCAGGGCTGTGTATGTGTCAGAGGTCAGAGCCAGGGCTGTAAATGGGTCAGAGGTTAGAGCCAGGGCTGTGAATGGGTCAGAGCCAGGACTGTGGACAGGTCAGACAGAGGTCAAAGCAGGGCTGTGTATGTGTCAGAGGTCAGAGCCAGGGCTGTAAATGGGTCAGAGGTCAGAGCCAGGGTTGTGAATGGGCCGGAGGTCAGAGCCAGGGCTGTGAATGGGTCAGAG
This sequence comes from Raja brachyura, assembly GCA_963514005.1. Next base: position 26,727,586 of record OY740797.1, on the reverse strand, counting down.
GTCAGAGGCAGGGCCGCAGACGGCCGCGGGCACCTGGTCAGTCGCTGGTCAGAGCACCGACAGGTCATGGCAGGACTTGGACTTCTGCCTGAAGGCCATCTTCTTGTTGTTCCTGGCCACCAGGCGGCCGAGGAAGCGGCGTGCCCTCTGGCCCACACTCTGCCGCCGCTGGGCACAGGCCTGGCGCCGCTCATTGTCCTCCTTGCTGTCCCGGCGCAGGCGGATCTGCCGTGTGATGCCCTCGAACAGCTCCCGCACCCGGTGCTGCAGCGTCGCTGACGTCTCGATAAACTTGCAGTTGAACACCACGGCACACGATCTGCCCTCTGGGGGAACACAGCGCAGTCAGCAACAGATCGGCAACAGGCCCGTACACACACGAAGCAAGGAACTACAGATGCTGGTTTACACCCAACGATAGACACAGAAAGCTGGAATAACTCAGCGGGTCAGACAGCATCTCTGGAGAAAAGGAATATATGTGTCTGAAGAAGGGGCGTGACCCAAAATATCACCTTCTGCAGAGAAGCTGCCTGACCCGCTGAATTACTCCAGCGTTTTGTTTCTATCAGACAGACAGATATGCCAGACAGACATGGCAGGTGGATAGGCAACGTCCAGATGGCCATCACAGACAGACAGGATATTAATTCCTGATCAGTATGGAAATTATTAAAACTCATAATTCGTGATTTAAAAGTGTGGTTGGGGTTATGGGGGAGAAGACATGAGAATGCGGTTGAGAGGGAAAGATACTGTAGATCAGCCACGATTGAGTGGTGGGGTGGACTCGATGGGCTGAATGGCCTAATTTTACTCCTATAACCCATCAGCATGAGACTGCCTCCCAGATCAGAGGTAGAATAAACTGAAGGATGGGGCTTTGGGGTCTGGAGAGGGAGTGGGGAGATTTAGAGTAGATTTAACCTTCACCCAGCGAGGCACGAGTACCCGGAACACACTGCTGGGAGGAGAGGTGAAGGCAGAGCCACTGACTGTTTAAGAACTGCCTCGACAACGCCTCCAGCATAATCAAAACTAGTCTCACCCCGGCTACTCCCTCTTCTCCCCTCTCCCATGAGAGAAGATGTACCGAAGTGTGAAAACGCACATCTCCAGATTCAGGGATCATTTTTCACAGTGGTACACAAATTGCTGGACAAACTCGGCGGGTGCAGCAGCATCTATGCAGCGAAGGAGATAGGCAACGCTTCGGGCCGAGACCCTTCTTCAGACAGAATTTTGCGCATCCTAATACCAACTAGAGTGCAGTCCTGACTTACCATCTACCTCTTTGGAGACCCTCGGCTTATCTTTCAATCGGACTATACTGGACGTTATCTTGCACTAAATATTATCCCCTTTATCATGTATTTGTACTCTGCGGATGGGTCGATTGTAATCACGTTTTGTCTTTCCGCTGACTGGTTGGCGCGTATCAGCATCTGAATGGTCTCGGTACTGGAGGCTGTGTGTCGGGGTCACTGCCAGTGTAAGTTGTGCCTTGTCTGGACCAGACCCCATCGCTCAGGTGTACAAGGCAACGGGCCAGGAGCTGGGGGACAGGGTTAAAACGAGTGGGTTCCCTCTGGTCAGCATGCACTCGATGGGCCGAATGGCCTGTTTCGCTATTAAACTGAGAGGGAGCGCCGGGGGGTGGGGGGGGGGGGGGGGGGGGGGACTCACCGTCCACGGACACCTCACGACTGCGGACCAGGTCCGTCTTATTGCCGACCAGGATGATGGGGATGTCCTCGGACTGCCGCACCCTCCTCAGCTGGATCCGCAGCTCCGACGCCTTCTCAAAGCTGGCGCGGTCCGTCACTGAGTACACAATGATGTAGGCATCGCCCAGCTTCATGCACTGCTCACCCATACACTGGCGCTCGTCCTAGAAAGGTGTGGGACACGTTTTAGGCTCAGCAAAGAATGGTTCAGCACAGGAATGTGTGGGAAGGAACTGTAAATAGACACAAAATGCTGGAGTAACTCAGCGGGACCGGCAGCCTGAGGTCTGAAGAAGGGTCTCGACCCAAAACGTCCCCACTCCTTCTCTTCAGAGATGCTGCCTGTCCCGCTGAGTTAGTTCAGCGCAAGAACAGACCATTCGGCCCACAATGCCCATGCTAAACATTATGCCATTTAAACTCATATCTGTCTGCCCGTGATCTGCATACCTCCATTCCCTACAAACCGGTGCAAGAGAGACACATAGTGCAAGAGAGGGAGGTGGAGAGTGCAAGAGAGAACGATAGAGTGCGAGAGAGGGAGATAGTACAAGTGAGAGAGAGATAGTGCAAGACTGAGAGAGAGTAAGAGAGAGAGAGAGATAGTGCAAGAGAGACAGAGAGAGTAAGAGAGAGAGGTACAGTGCGCGCGCGCGAGAGAGACAGAGAGAGGGAGCGAGTGTGAGAGCGAGTGAGTGTACATGTGTGTACACAACAGCGTGTGCCCAGAGGCGGACTGGGCCGGCGGCACTAGCCGGTGCCACTGGGATCGTGCACTGACCTGTTCCCACGTGTCAAACACCAGGAGACTGGCTTCCTCCCCGTCCACCACGATTGACCTGTCGAATGCATTCCCTGCAAGGAAGGAGATTTGTGCTCAGACCAGGGTGCTGCAACACTGTGGAACACTCGCCGCCACACCGAACCAGTGCCCTGAACACGTGCCCTCTCCCCCTCTCCCCCGCTTGCCCCCACACACCTCGCTCAAAACCCCTTGACATTGAAGGACAATGTATAGATTGCCTTCCCAATTTGCGACCATTTCGCTGAGCACTTGCGCTTGGTCTGCCAAGGCCTGCTGGATCTCCCAGTTACTAATCACTTTAACTCCCCTTCGCATCCCCATCCTGGCCTTTCTGTCCTGGGCCTCCTCCACTGTTAGAGTGAGGCCGCCGCCGCCACACGCGAATTGGAAGAACTGCACCTCACATTCCGCTCGGGCAGCTGAAAACCCAACCCTGACCCACTGAGTCACTCCATGTTGTGTCTATTTCTGCCTCTCCAATTGCCTGCTAGATCTGCCCACTGAGCTTTTTGTGAGAAGTATACAAGGATGGTCGAGTTATCTCACCATTTAATAGAACTGGTTGCAACTGACTATGTGTTATCCCGACTGCGGTCTTCACCCCCTCACTTTCTGTCTACACCTAACGGATTCTCCTGCATCCTCTCACTGATGCTCAGATTTGCATCTTCTCCAACCCCAATGTTATTCCACAAGTATACAACCGAACCTTCTGGTGATCTGGCGATTCCAGGCAAGATTACACTTCTGCCCTCAGCTTCTCCAGACCCGAGACTGAGGCTGCCTCGCCCCTCCCTCCACCATCGCTGGAGACCGTGGAAGCAAAGAACTGCAGATGCTGCTTTATACTGAAATAAAGACACAAACTGCTGGAATAACTCCGCGGCTCAGGAGAAAAAGGCTGGGCGGCGTTTCAGGCCAGGACCCGCCTTCAGACATTCTTCAGAAGACGAATATTCCCACCTGAGACATCACCTCTCCATGTTCTCCAGAGATGCTGCCCGGCCCGCTGAGTTTCTCCAGCAGTTTGTGTCTAGCTGAAGAGCTTGTGTTTGATGCCCATTAATTATTTAAAATTCAGATTCGACCAGCTACTTACGGGGAAACCCTGATCTCAGGCTGTGGGTTCTATTAATAACTCCAGCGAACATTGCTGTTTTCTGCCCAATGTCAGGAGACAGTTCAGGGCTAATTTTAACAGAATCGATGAAAGGGTCAGGTTTCCAGATTGAGTGAGTTGCAGTAATGCGTCTGCAATGTGGGGAAGTCCGGGCTGGGGACGGGAGAGGAGGCAAGGAAGATTTTTCTAAAGCATCGCTCGCAACTTCGGGATGCCCTCCGTCTGTTCATAGAACATAGGGCAGTACAACACGGGAACAGGCCCTTCGGCCCATTATGTTTGCACTGTACACAATAGCAAGGAACACACAACATGCTGGAATAAATCAGACATGCAGACAGCATCTCTGAAGAAAAATGATGGGTGACGTTTCGGGCAGGGTTGTGACCCTTGAAGAAGGGTCCCGATCCGTTATGTCACCTATCCATGTTCTCCAGAGATGCTGCCTGGCCCGCTGCGTTACTCCAGCACTTCGTGCCTAACTTTGTAATTATACAACATATGCAGTTCTTTGTTTTCTACATGATGCTAAGTTAAACTGATCTCATCTGCCTGCATGTGATGCACTTCTATGTCCCTGCTTATAAGCCTCTTAAACGGCACTATGGTATCTGCCTCCACCACCACCCCGAGGTTCAACGCGTTCCAGGCCGCCGCCGCCCCAAACTTGCCCGGCACATCTCCTTAACCCCCCGCCCCCCTCCCCCCCTCCTCACTTTAAAGCTATGCCCTCTAGTGTTGGACATTTCCACCCCAGAAAAAAAGCTTCTGACCGTCTGCGCTCCTCAAAAGTTCTACGTTATCCCACTTTCTCATCCACTCCCTTAACTCCAGGGAGGATTTACTGGGAGCCAATGGTCCTACAAAGCCGCGTGTCTTTGGGATGTTGCAGGAAGCTGGAGCGCCCAGAGGAAACCCACGCCGTGACATGGAGAACGTACAAACTCCGTCCACACATTACCCAAGGTCCCTGCCCCCCCCCCCCCCCCCCCCTCCTCGTTTCCTCCCCTCACCTCTGCCGTCTCCCTCGTGGATCTCGCCCTCCTCTACGCCGCCGAAGATCCTCGCCAGGCTTGTCTTGCCGACGCCGCGGCCGCCCAGCACCAGGACTTTGTAGGGGCCGGAGCCCGACTCGCTGCCGCTCGACGTGACCGAGTCTGAGGAGCCGGGGGTCCAGGCCGGTGGCTGGGCCGGCCCGGGGCGACCCTCACCCGCCGCCCGCAGCTCCCGCTCGTCCACCGGCATGCTCCGCCGGTGCAGCTGCGCCTGGAACGGGGCGCTGGCCCGTCGCCGCTCCGCCGCCCGGCTCCGCTCCGGCTTGTTCAGGGTCATGTCCGCTCTGCTGGGGGAGAGGGGGAGAGGAGAGGGGAGAGAGGGGAGGGGGGCGAGGGGGAGAGGAGATGGGGAGAGAGGCGGAAGATGGGTGGAGAGAGGGGAGGTGGAGAGAGGGGAGGAGGAGGTAGGGCAAGAGGATGAGGGGGAAATGAGGGAATGAGGGAGGGAGAGGGACGAGAGGAGAAATGGAGGAATGAGAGGGAAAGGGTGGAACGGAGAGAGAGAACGGAGAGAGGGAGAGAGCGGGAGAGAGAAGGGGGAGAGAGATGGATGGGAAAGAGAAAGGAGAAAGGGAATGGGAGAGGGGGAAAGTGTGGAGGCAGAGGGGAGGAGGGGAAGGGAGAGCGTGGGAAGGGGAAAGGGGTGATGGAGGAGATGTAGAGAGGTGGGAGAAGGGGAAGTGTGGAGTAGAGAGAGCAGACATGGACGGGAGGATGCGAGGAGAGAGAGAGGACGGGGTAGGGGTGAAGAGATGTTCAGGGAGAGGGCAGGTGGGGAGAGCGGGGAGGGAGGGAGGGAGGGAGAGAAATAGGGATGGGAGGAGGGAGACAAGAGAGAATGAGGACAATGCTGGCACAGGAACCCCGCGGCCGGCTCCGGACACTTACAGAAAATCAGGGATCGCGAATCATCCGTGTCCACCCCTCGCTAAGGGGGGGGGGGGGGGGGGTGATGGGGCGCAGCGCTGGAAGAGGAGCGGTAATGAGGGAGCGCCGCGCGAAGGCAGAGAACGAGGGAGCGCCGCGCCTCGTTGCGTGAGGGGCTGCACTGAGGGAGCGCCGCGGAGATAGAGACAGAGACAGAGACAGTGAAGCGAGCAAAGGGCTGGGGGCCGGGCAGCATCTGTGGGGGAGATAGACCGACCCAATGGATGGGTCTGGTCTGGACCCACGCCTCCATTCCCCCCTCAGATGCTGCCCGACCACACCGAGTTCCTCCAGCACTTTGTGTCTTTTTCTGATAATCCTGCATCTGCGGTTCCCGCCGTTTATATTTCATTCCGCGGACCAATTGTTTCAACGCCAGCCCGGCCAGGGAGCGCGTCGTTCCGCCATCCCCAGCGCCCGTTCCCGCAGCTCCCCCAACCCCCGCTCAATGTAGGGGGGCACGTGGAACTGCAAGTGCTGGAATCCGGAGCAAAGCACAAAATGCTGGAGGAACCCGGGACGGGCCGGGCAGCATCACGTTTCCGATCGGGACCTTTCTTCGCTGTGGGGTGGGGTGGGGGGGGGGGGGGGGGCAGAATGAAGGGTCCCGATCCATGGCGCCGCCTCACTACTCCCTCCACAGACGCTGCCCGACCTGCCGAATTCCCCCGACGCTCTGTGTCCCGCTGGGGTAAGTTATTAAACGGGAGACAAGGGCTTCCTGGTCGTCTCCCAACCAAAGGGCGAGGGGCAGGAGGGAAGGGTGCACGGTGCGGTCCCATGCAATAGAAAAACTGCAGATGCTGTTTTACACCGAAGATAGACACAAGATGCTGGAGTAACTCAGCGGCTCAGGCAGCAACTCGGGAGAAAAAGGATGGACGAAGTTTCAAAATGCTGGAGTCGGGACCCTTCCTCACTGCGGGCTGAGACGCCTGTCCGAGTCCGGCCCCCAGCCATTCTCCCCCTTAGCTTCTCCCCCTACCTGCTTGTCTGCTTTCCCGTGGGTCGGCTCTGCGCTCTGTCTGTCTCTCTCTCTCTCCTCCGCTCGATCGCTCGCTCGCTGTGCCCGGCTCGGCGCTGTCTGCCGTGCCCGCTGCACGCTGCGCTCTATTTATACCCGGCGGCCCAGTGAAGTCAGCCCTGACATCAGCCGGCGAGCTCCGAATAGCTGGCGTTCCGTTTCTCAGAAATCCCCTGCTCTGCCCGCCCCCGGCCCGGCCCTGCTCTGCCCGCCCCCGGCCCGGCCCTGCCCTGCCCGCCCCCGGCCCGGCCCTACCCTGCCCTGCCCTGCCCTGCCCGGCCTTCCACAGCGGCCACCCGGCCAGGGGCGTCACAGCTCCGGCGGACACCTCATTGGAGGGGGTTTCCCGATGGGATTTGTATCCTGGTGGCAGAGGGAATTCCAGCAGGGATTGGAATACCTGGAGGGATTGTTAGGACTGGGGAATTCTGCTGATTGGGAATTCGGGTGTGAATGGGAATTCTGCTGGCAGCGGTAATTCCAGCTGGGATTGGAATACGGGGAGGGAGTTCCCTCGTGCAGGGAGAGGGTTCTATCGGGCAGCGGGGGGGGGGGGGCTCGTACAGGATGGGGGGGTCCCTCCTACAGGATGGGGGGGTCCCTCTTGCAAGGTGGGGGGGGGGTTCTCTCGTACAGGATGGGGGTTCCCTCGTGCAAGGTTGGGGGGGTTCCCTCGTGCAAGGTTGGGGGGGGTTCCCTCGTGCAAGGTTGGGGGGGGTTCCCTCGTGCAAGGTTGGGGGGGACTCCCCCTTGCAAGATGGGGGGGTTCCCTCCTGCAAGGGGGGATTCGTGCAGGGAGGGCTTCCCCCGTGCAAGGAGGCCCTGGCTGCCCGCGTTTGCCCCCCCCCCCTCCCCCGTGTCTCTGCGCACCGCAGCAAGGTCAGACAGTCTAGACGAGACGAGAGCGAAGGGAGAGAATGATGAGCGGATCATCCGCTGCTCGCTGGCAGCCCGCCACTTGCACTGACTGGCCTGGGAGAAAATCCTGGAAGCGTTTAGGAAGGAACTGCAGATGCTGGTTTAATCCCAAGAGAAGACACAAAATGCTGGAAGAACTCGGCAGGGCAGGCAGCATCTATGGAGAGAACGAATGGCTGACGTTTCGAATTACTCCAGCATGTTGTGTCTATCCTGGAAATGTTCCTTCTTCGATGACGGCAACTGTGGCAAGAGGAAACGGTGCTGATGTCCGCCCACAGCGGTGGGTGGGCGGAGTGTATCCAGTCATAAGCGGAGTGCACCCAACACCACACCCACTCGCCGCCCCCCCCCCCCAACCCCCGTGCATCCACTAGACTGGCACGGGAGATGGAGGCAGGCCTGTGGAGAGACCAGGTATTGTTAGTCCAGTCCAAGTTGACTGGCGCTGGGAAACAATAAGAGGCGATATCATCGTGTTTTAGGGGATGGGGGTCGATAGGGTGGGTGCTGATGCTTGTTCCAACAATTGTCATACGGCAGGGAAACAGACCCTTCGGCCCAACTCGTCCATGCCGACCAAGTTGCCTATCTCAGCTAGTCTTCCCTGCCCGCGTTTGGCCCATGCCACCTCTGAACCTTTCCTATTCTTGTACCTGTCGAAGTGTCTTTTAAATTCACCCTCTCTATTTCCTTCAGGATGTTATACACCTCTATAAGATCGCTCCTCAGCTACCTGCTTTCCAAAGAATAAAGTCCTAACCTACCCAACTTCTCCCTGTAACTCAGTCCCACAAGTCCTGACAACAACCTCGTAAAACGTATTTGCATTCTTTTCAGTTGACCAACACCCTGCGTACAGCAGGGTGACCAAAGCTGAACACAAAACACCAGATGCAGCCGCACCAAGGTCTTGTACAACGGCATCATTACGGCTCAACTTCTATACTTAATACCCTGACTAATGTAGGTCAGTGCACCGAAAGCCTTCATGACCACCCTATCCACCCATTAAGCCACTTTCAGAGTACAATGTTCCTGTACTCCTAAATCCCTCTGCTCTGCAACACTCCTGCCGTTCACTATGAAGTTCCTGCCCTGGTTTGACTTCCCAAAATGCAACTTGACTAAATTGCACTCTATTAGCCATTCCTCTATCCAATTGCTCAGCTGACTAAAGTTTCAGTGAAAAAAAAGCGTGGACGTTTACGAATGAAAAGAAGACTTGTTCCCCAGAGGTCGTTGTTGCTCAATTATGGTGGGCATTGACAGTGGCGATGAGCAGAGTTTTCGACACCATGGAATGTGGAGACATGTGCAAAACGGGTGCCTGGAGTGATGGCGTGGGCTGGAGGGGGGAGGGGGCGTTGGGCAGAGGTGCAATGCTGGCGCTGGAGAGGGTCCAGAGAAGGTTTACAAGAATGTTCCCATTATTGTTAATATAAGCGTTTGGCGGCACTGGGCTTGTACTCGCTGGAGTTTAAAGGATAAGGGTGGACCTCATTGAAACTTACCAAATAGTGAAATACCTGGATAGAGTGGATGTGGAGAGGATGTGTCTACTAGTAGGAGAGTCTAGGACCAGAGGACATAGCCTCAGAATAAAATAAAGATTTTTTTTAGGAAGATGAGGAGGAATGTGTTAGTCAGTGGGTGGTGAAGGCTGGGGCCAAGTCAATGGATATTTTTAAGGCAGAGATAGATAGATTCGTGATTGGTTCGGGTGTCAGGGGTTTTCCAGTCAGCAGAAAGGCAACACGTGATTACAATCAAGCTGTCCACAGTGTACAGATACAGGATAAAAATGAATCACTTTTAGCGCAAAATAAAACCCAGTAAAGTCCAATTAAAGATAATCCGAAGGTTTCCTGTGTGGTAGATGGGAGGTCAGGACGGCTCTCTAGTTGTTGATAAGATGGTTCAGTTGCCTGATATTACAACTGGGAAGAAACTGACCCTGAATCTGGAGGTGTGCGTTTTCAATGTTCAAGGAATTTCATTCTTCCGTTGCTGATACACGTGCCAATTAACCTCTCTTGACCACGGATCTGGAGAGTTGCTCCATATTAAGGTAGTTGAGGTAGGTACAATAACAATATATAAAAGACATTTGAACAGGTACATGGATAGGAAAGGTTTAGAGGGATACGAGCCGAACCCGGGCAGGTGGGACATCTTGGTCGGCATGGATGAGTTGGGCCGAAGGTCCTGCTGCCGTGCGTATGAGTCAGTGACGGTGGTTCTTTCCGAGTCAGCTGGTGACTTGGATTAAGGGTGAGTCATCGCCTTGGAGCTGGACCTGCCTTCCGGACTGAATGACTGCAGTGTTTCACGTGTGAGTGGGACGTTGCTGCTGAAGCTGGCTGAGTAAGATCTGAAATCAATCTTTGCACGTACAGCACTTTTTATTTAGCCCTGACATAAGTGGACAATGAATATCCCACCATGTGCCGTGCAATTGACTTTGGTGTCACTTTACATTATATTACACGTCGTTGGTATTTTACACTGCGAATGACGTATCAGATTATATCGAGTTACAGTGGATACAGTGCCCATGGATTTCTGCTCCCTTCCCCATTAACCCTTAGGTTGCTGTACGTTGCAGACTCCTCGCCATTGAATCGAATCTACACCACGCCGTCTCAGAAAAGCAGACAATATAATCAAAAATTGTGCTGAAGGGTCCCGATCTGAAACATCGCCTATTCTTTGTTCTCCAGAGACGCTGCCTGACCTGCTGAGTTACTCCAGCACTTTCTGTTTTTATGTGTAAGCCAGCATTTGCTGTTATTTGTTTCTACATAATCAAAGATTTCCCACCCCGGTCATTCCTTCCTCTCCCCGCTCCCATCAGGTAGAAGGTACAGAAGCTTGAGAGTGCATACCACCAGACTTTGGAACAGCTGAGAGCCATAGTCACACAGCGTGGAAATAGACCCTTTGGTCCAACTTGCCCACGCTAACCAACATGCCAAATCGACACTAGTCCCATCTACCTGCGTTTGGCCCATATCCCTAAACTTATCCAATCCATGAACCTGTCTGTTGTGAGGTAAATGAAACTTTCACTACTTGTAATTTACTTAACTTTATTTAAGCTTTAAGCAACTTATTTCTTTAATACATTACTCAGAAACATCTAGCAAACATGGCTGATTCCGCAGGCCTTTCCCGCCCGAAATACTTTGCACATGCGCACACTCCAGGAATGTCCTGCGCATGCGCACACTCTAGAAGAGCCCCACACATGCGCCCACTTCACTGTCCAAATGTATTTTAAACATCTTCCCTCCTGTAATCAGGCTTCTGAATGGTCCTTCCATATACTGTCTGATTCACCTCTTCTCCATTGAGGACCTTGGACTCTGTCTTTGGAACTGGTGCGCTACAATGCTGAGAACTATACTCTACACTCTGTATCTTCCCCTTTGCAACCACAATAACATTTTATGACCCAAGTATGTTTTGCAACACACGAGGAATTTCATTTGCTAAGTCAGTCATACAAATAAAAAGCAACAGAACACACAAAATAAATTTTAACATAAACATCCACCACAGTGACTCCTCCAGATTCCCCACTGTGATGGAAGGCGGGTGATCAAACCCCGCGTCGGGGCTGGTGGAGCCTCTGCGTCGTTGCAGCTTCCGACTAGCCTCTCCCGAGACTGCGAGCTCTCGATGTAAAGTCCGCAGGCCGCGGTTGGAGCGATCCCAGGCAAGGGATCGACTCTGATGTTAAGTCCACGCCCCGGGGTGGGGCTCAAAGTCAGTCCAAGGAGGCCTCCAGCTCCATCGATGGTAGGCCGCAGAGCGACCAGAGATGAGACCCGGAAAACAATTGCATCTCCGGCAAGGTAAGCAACTGAAAAAAAATTTCCCCTGACACCCTCCCCCCACATAAACCAAAACCGGAGAACATTTACAGACTTTTAAAACGCACTAAAAATATTTTTTAAAATGATGAAAAAACACACACTGTTGGCGGGGTTGTCAATTTATTTATTGTATTTATGTATAACATTATCTGCTCTGTTTAGATAGCATGCGAAATCAAGCACTGTACCCCGGTGCATGTGACAATATTGCAACACGTGTTATGTAACCCCCTCTCAGCTCCTCCCCTTTCGTAGCCCCTCCCTCCCCTTCTCATGCGCGGTGAGAGCGCCCCCTGCTGCACCAGAGTGGCCACTGCCTCGAGATAATGGTGTGGTGGCGCCACCTCCTGGTGATGAGAACAGCGGCCTGAACGGAGCAAGTTTCAACCAAGGATTATAGAGGAGCTAAGATCTTTGGTTTCAACTACACAATACGCCTTGGAGTGGGATTCCACTCAGTCTGAGTTTATTGTCATATACATCAGGGTGCAATGAAATTCCTTGATCACATGAAGCTCACAGAGTATTCTCGGAAATGATAGGCATCGCAAGAAACTGCAGAAAGTTGTGGATGTAGCTCAGTCCATCATATAAACCAACTCCATCTACGCTTCACGCTGTCTTGCGAAAGCAGCCAGCATAATCAAAGAGCACTCACACCCCAGTCAATCCATCTTCTCCCCTCTCCCATCAGGCAGCAGGTACAGGAGCTTGATAGCACGCACCACTAATCTTTGGAACAGCTACATTCAGCTGTTATCAGGCTACTGAACGGTCCTCCCATAAGCTAGGCTGTAGTCCCAATCTTCTAACCCACCAAATTGTGGTCTTTGCACTTTTTTAAAATCTGCACTTTCTCTGTAACTGTAACACTATATTGTGGTTGTCACAGTGCCACAGACCCACGTTTGATCCTGACCTCGGGTGCTGCCTGTGTGGAGTTTGCGCATTCTCTGTGACCTCTTAGGTTTCCTCCAGGTGCTGCGGATTCTCCCCACATCTCAAAAAAGGTTTGTAGGTTAATTGGCCCTCTGTAAATTGCCCCGAATGTGTAGGGTGTGAGTGAGAAAGTGGCATAATGTAGAACTGATGTGAACAGATGATCGATGTTGAGAGTTGACTCGGTGGGCCAAAGGGCTTGTTTCCATGCTGTGTCTCCAAACTATATTCTGTATTCCCATATTTTTCTTTTTGTACTACCAGTTGTGCTTGTGTGTTTGGCTTGATTGCACTCTTTATGGTATGATGGTAGGTTTTCATGTATCTCAGTTGATGTGACAATAATAAACCAATAATAAATACAACAAAATGACACAAAGTGCTGGAATAATTCAGCAGGTCAGGTAGCATCTCTGGAGAACATGGATAGGTGAGGTTTTGGGTCGGGACCCTACTTCATTCCAAAGAAGGGTCCCTTCCCAAAACATCACCTATCCATATTCTCTAGAGATGCTACCTGACCAGCTGAATTACTCCAGCTCTTTATGTCCTTTTGCGTATTAACCAGCATCTGCAGTTTCTCGCTTCTACAATAAATACAACCATTTAGGCAAAACAGCGGAATAGTGCAAAGATTGTAGTGCAAACTGCAGTAGGGTAAAAAATAAAGTAGAGTAAAGAGTAGTGTCAGCCTCCGGGGACGGGGACGGGGACGGGGGGGGGTGAAAGAGGTCATCGGGAGTGACAGCTGCGGGTAAGAAGCTGTTCTTCAGTCTGGATCTCTGGGCTTTTAGGCTCCTGTATCTTCTCCCAGAAGGTAGAAGCGGGAAAAGGGACAGAAGGTTCCCGGGATGAAGCACGGAGCCGGAATCTGCCCAGGAGACCTGGTTGCCGGACGACCGAGCTCCAGTACATTGAGTGCATGGACCCGACTTTGGAATGTTTAAAAATGGCACCAAAATATGGCGACTCGTGCACGTCCGATCCATGCAAAAATAATTTAACTGTGCAGAGAACACATGACTATAAAGCACCATTGATTGAATGGAATGGCCAGGGTGGCAGGCATCCCTGATGATACTCCTGCCTTCTAACACACTGAATACCACTCATGGGTGCAGTCCCACCTATGGGTACAATGGTAGCTAGAACAAGAAGGCAGATTATTATCTGAATTGTGTCATATTAGGAAAAGGGGAGGTGCAACAAGACCTGGGTGTCCTAGTACATCAGTCACTGAAAGTAAGCATGCAGGTGCAGCAGGCAGTGAAGAAAACTAATGACATGTTGGTCTTCATAGGGTTTGAGTATTCGAGCAAGGGGGTCCTGCCGCAGTTGTACAGGGCCCTGGTGAGACCGCACCTGGGGTATTGTGTGCAGTTTTGATCTCCTAATTTGAGGAAGGACATTCTTGCTTTTGAGGGAGTGCTGCATCGGTTCACCAGGTTAATTACCAGGAAGGCGGGATTGACATATGATGAAAGAATTGACCGACTGGGCTTATATTCACTGGAATTTAGGAGTGGGGATCTTATAGAAACTAATAAAATTCATAAGGGATTGGACAAGCTAGAGGCAGGAAAAATGTTCCCCGTGTTGAAGGGGTCCAGAACCAGGGGTCACAGTTTAACAATAAGGGGTAGTCCATTTAGGACTGAGATGAGGAAAAACCTTTTCACCCAGAGAGTTGTGAATCTGTGGAATTCTCTGCCAATTTACAGAATGTTTTCAAGAGAGAGATTGAATTAACTCTTGGGGCTAAAGGAATCAAGGGATATGGGGAAAAAGCCGGAACGGGGTACAGATTGTGGATGATCAGTCATGATCATATTGAATGCCGGTGCTGGCTCGAAGGGCCGAATGGCCTCCTCCTGCACCTATTTTCTATCTTTCTATGTAATCGGTCTCAGTCACGGGTGAATTGGGTGAAGTACCACCCATGGGTGCAGCCCGCCGTGAGGGGCGATGGGCCCTCACTCACCCCCACCCACAGGCGCTAATGCCACCCCCACCCACGGGTGCTGCCTGTGTGTAGTTTGCACCAAAGATTATAGAGGAGCAAGATGCGCCACTCAGTGGAAATCCAATGGACTGGTGTGTAGTAAGTAACGGAACGTCACGGCCGCCATTTTGGCGGATTGCCTCCCCATGTGTAATCCGCTCCAAAGCTACAGAGCAGTTGTAAGCAAAGACTATAGAGGAGCAAGATGCATTAGAAAGTTATTAGATTTATTTGTAATAGATCTTTACTTACCTCTCGATCCCTTTCTCTCCCCCTCTCGATCTTTCTCTCCCTCTCGATCCCTCTTTCTCTCGATCTTTCTCTCCCTCTCTTCTCTATCTCCCCTCGATCCCTCTCTCCCCTATCTTATCTCGATCTCCCTCCCTCCCTCCCCTCCCCTCTCCCCCTCCTTCCCTCTCTCTCTCCCTCCCTTTTCCCCCTGTTCCCCCATTTCCCTCGCATCTTTCCTCCCCAGCCCCTCCTTTGCGTAGTTTACCTTGCATTGCATTGTACAGCTTCCCTTGTATTGCTTTAACACACACTGTGCACAAAATTACAGGCACACACAAACACACATTCATATAAATATACGGTGGGACAGATAGAAGCAAATCTTTGGATAGAAGAGCTTATTAAAATCATCCTACAAAGACCATTATGTAATTTATTTCTATCCTCTTTTGGGCCGAAGGCATAGCAGGGCTGCCAACTCTCACACAGAGAGAAGGGAGGGAGTGAGGGAAATCGAGAAGAGGGGAGAGAGATAGATCGAGAGGGGAGAGAAAGAGATCGACAGGGGAGAGAAAGAGATCGACAGGGGAGAGAGAGCGATAGAAAGAAGAGAGGGTGATCGAGAGAAGAGGGGGATAGAGAGGGATCGAGAGGTAAGTAAAGATCTATTACAAATAAATCTAATAACTTTCTAATGCATCTTGCTCCTCTATAATCTTTGCTTGCAACTGCTCTGTAGCTTTGGAGCGGATTACACAGCGGCAGATCGAGAGACAAAGATCATTGAGAAGCTCAGTTTCCCAGTAGACGCCATAGTCGACGCCATCTCTGGTCCGCTAATATGGCGTCGACAATCGCACACGTGATACTACGCCTTTTCCACTGAGTGGCGCATCTTGCTCCTCTATAATCTTTGGTTTGCACATTCTCACCCCCACCCACGGGTGCTGACGTCACCCCCACCCACGCGCGCTGCCGGCCGGGCGCTTCCGGTATTGGCCCCGCCCATGGGCTCTCGGGGCCGGATGCGGCGGCGCGGGGCAGAGCAATGGCGGCGGGGCCTCAGCTGGAGAACGCGAACCCGCTCATCTTCGGCCGCAGCTGCGAGCGGACCCTCACCGCCCGCGACCTGGATGAGCGGGAGCCCGACGCCATCGACGGCCGGGAGATCTTTGATATCCGGTGGCTGGCACCGGGCGGAAGGGCCGAGCTGGCGACAGCGGTCCTGGACATGGGTCCCCTGGACAGGGACTGGGGGTCCGGTGGAAGTTTCCCTCTAATGGGCGGCGGGCGGGGGGGGGGGTCTAGATTGGATTAAGGCCATTCCTCCCCCCTCCCCCTCCTCTTCCCCCCCTCCCCCTCCTCCTCCCCCTCCTCCTCCCCCTCCTCCTCCCCCCCCTCCCCCTCCTCCTCCCCCCCTCCCCCTCCTCCTCCCCCCCTCCCCCTCCTCCTCCCCCCCTCCCCCTCCTCCTCCCCCCCTCCCCCTCCTCCTCCCCCCCTCCCCCTCCTCCTCCCCCCCTCCCCCTCCTCCTCCCCCCCCTCCCCCTCCTCCTCCCCCCCCTCCCCCTCCTCCTCCCCCCCTCCCCCTCCTCCTCCCCCTCCTCCTCCTCCTCCTCCCCCTCCTCCTCCCCCCCTCCCCCTCCTCCTCCCCCCCCCCTCCAGGGACTGGGGGTCCGGTGGAAGGTTCCCTCTAATGGGCGGGGGGGGGGGGGGTCTAGATTGGATTAAGGCCATTCCCCCCCCCTCCCCCTCCAGTGACAGGGGGTCCGGTGGAAGGTTCCCACCAGGGACAATGGGTCCCGGACTGAGGTTTCTCACCCACCCCAAGGACAAGGGGAGATTTGGGTCAATGCAGGCAGGTGGGGCTAGTGTCGATGGGGCATCTTGGTTGGCATGGGCAGGTTGGGCTGAATGGCCTTTTTTGTGCTGCATGACTGTGACTCAATTTTTAGGTAATCCAACCACAGTTATCCCATTGCTCCTGAAAGCCCAAATTTAGCAAGTGGTCGAGCCCCAAGGGGTTAATCAAACTTTCCTTAACATCTACATCTGATCAGATCAATTAACGACCCAGAGCACCCGCTAAGCCTGGAGGAGCTAAATGTGGTGGAACAACTTCGTGTGAATGTAAGTGTGTTTTAACAGCAGGAGTTTCATTAGGTGGTCCTGACCTCCCATCTACCTCATTAGAGATCCTTGGACTTGTTTTAAATTGTACTTTACTGGACTTTATCTTGCACTAAACATCATTTCTTTTATCCTGGATTTATTTTGGGTTCCCAGCTTCCACAGTATTTCACTTTGGCACCAATCCACACCTCCAGATTCAGGGACAGTTTCTTCCCAGCTGTTATCAGGCAACAGAACTATCCTATCATCAACTAGAGAGCGGTCCTGACTGCCCAATCTACCTCATTGGAGACCCTTGGACTATCTTTAATCAGACTTTATTGTGTTTTATCTTGCTTTAACCGTTATTTTCTTTATCCTGTATCTGCACACTGGACGGCTTGATTGTAATCATTCGTAGTCTTTCCGCTGACTGGATAACAGGCAACAAAGAAGTTTTTCACTGTCCCTCGGTACAAGTGATAATAAACTAAACTAGGCTAACTAAAATTAACATAACATTAAAAATGATTTCCGACGTTCACAGGACGGGAATAGGCTCTTCGGCCCAGCTTGTCCATGCAAGCACTTACCTGCTCTGTCTAACACGTGTGAATGGTGGGCTATTCACACGCTTCAGAGGCAGAGGATTTTTGGGCTCAAACCCCACTCCGGATAGTTCATCACAAAGGTTGAAGCTGACACTTCATGCAACTCTTCCCTTTGAAGGACCCGTTTATTAATCCTTATGGTAATTGTAATTGTAATTGATTTTATTAGCCAAGTACAAAAAACAAAACAAATAGGTAAATCATACGAGGAATTTGATTTGCCATAGTCATAACAAAAAAGCAACAAAACACACAACACATAAAAATTAAACATAAACATCCATCACCGCGGCTCTCCACATTCCTCACTGTGATGGAAGGCAATAAAGTCTTATCTTCTTTCCTCTTTTTTTCCCTGCGGTCGGGGGAGTCGAACCATCTGCAGTCGGAGCGATTGAAGCTCCCGCAGCTGGTGATCGAAGCTCCACCCCCCATATAATACAAAACTAAAGATACACTAAAACAACATTTAACCAGAGACTAAAAATCAACAAAGTGAGAAAGGGACGAGACAGACTGTTGGCGAGGCGCCATTGTACGGCCGCCACCCACCTTGTCCTTGGGGACTTTGCACGTTCTCCCAATGACCGTGTGGGTTTTCTCCCATGTCCCAAAGTCATGGGTAGGTATGTTGATTGATAGCCGTACGTTGCTGTAAATGATCTCCCAACCTATCTCGTTGTACACACAAAATGCTGGAGTAACCCAGCGGTTAGGCAGCATCTTTGAAGTCTGAAGAAGAGTCCCAATCTGAAACATCACCGATCCATTTTCTCCTGAGATGCTGCCTGAGCCGCTGAGTTACTCCAGGTCTTTCTGTCTATCTTTAGTATAAACCAGCATCTGCAGTTCCTTTCTATTCCTACCTCATTGTGTTCCTTGCACCTTTTCTCGGTAACGCTGTAACACTATATCCTGTACTCTGATATTTTTCTCTTTGCACTACCTGTTGTATGGCTTGATTGTATGTGTGTGTGTGTGTGGTATGATTTAACTGGATGGCATCTATCTCTGTACAGGTGACAACAAAACAAAAACAATACCAATGTGTCGGTGACTGTTAGAGCTTGGGGGGGGGGGGCTGGTGGGAATGTGGAGAGAATAAACGTGCGATTGATGTAGGATTAGTGTCCCTGGGGAGTCTTGCAACATCAGTGAACCCGGTCACCTGATTGATAACACGTCACTCTCAGCGAGACATTACACAATCTCTGCTGACTCCCACATCACAGCATTGATAACACTTTGAAAACAGTTTTGACCAGAAAAAACTTCTCGGGGATATTCAGACACAGGTGCCAGAATCGCAAAACACAAAGTGCTGGAGGATAGACACAAAATGCTGGAGTAATTCAGCAGGACAGGCAGCATCGCTGGAGAGAAGGAATGGGTGACGTTTTGGGCCGCGACCCTTCTCTTCTTCAGAGTGAAAGTCAGGAGATAGGGAAAATAGAGATAAGGAAGTATACGAGGAGTATGTAAGATGTGAAATGGACAGATCAAAGGAAACGATGTTCAAGAAAATGTACAATGTTTCATTGTTGGCTGAGGGGAAGGTGACAACGAGGCTACAAACGAGTGCTGGAGGAGTTGTGATCTGTGAAGGGAGATGGACAGGCAACGTATCGGTCCGGGACTTCTTCACATTGATGGAGTCGGGGGGGGGGGAAGAAGTAAACTCTCCTTGTTTTCTTTGGAGTGTAGGAGGCTGAGGGGTGACGTTACTGAGGTGTACAAGATCATGAGGATTAAGTGATGTGTGTGGATAAAGTGAACGCTCAGGTCTTTTTCCCAGGGTAGAGGATTCTACAGCTAGCGGATTCTGCTTAAGGTGAGAGGGGAGAGATTTAAGAGGGACATCAAGGGGAACTTTTTCATTCAGAGGGTTGTCTGTATCTGAAATGCGCTGCCAGAGGAAGCTACAGAAGTGAATACAATTTGGACAGATCTATTGTTGGGAAGGGTTTGAAGGGTCAAATGCAGGCAAATGGGATTTCCCCGGTATACCAGCTTGGTTGAACTGGGCAAGGTGGGGCGAAGAGCCTGTTTTAGTTTATTTTATTATTGTCACGTGCACCAAGATACAGTGAAAGTTTTTGTTGCATGCCATCCAGTCAGCAGAAAGACTCTCAGTCTGACGAAGGGTATTGACCCAAATCTTCACCCGCTCCTCACCAGAGATGCTGTCTGACCTGTTGAGTTACAGCAGCATTTTGTGTCTATCTTCAGCAGGAAGACGATACATGATTACCATCGAGCCGTCCATGTACATTAATGCTGTAGAGTTTATGAATGCATAAACATCAGCAGGCAGCCAGTGTGTGCCGTCTCCTGAGTTTAGTCGCTGTGGCAGTTGCGTCCTCTGCTGCTCTGCCCCTGGGTTCTCACCATGTCAGCCTCTCTCTCCCCTCCAACCTTGAGTGGGCTGTGGTTCTGGAGGCAGGGTCACCGCTGAGTTGCTGTGGGCTGTGCTGACCTTGTCACTGTGTTCTCTGTCCAGGTGGCCGACGAGGAGAACAGTGTGTCTGTGGCGTTCACCCCCACCATCCCTCACTGCAGCATGGCCACACTCATCGGCTTATCCATCAAAGTCAAGTTGCTGCGATCCCTGCCTGCACGCTTCAAGGTGAGAACCAGCACCTGGTACCGTGTGTGTCTGGCAGAGAGTGTGTGTACTAGGTACTGTGTGTCTGGTGAAGTGTGTGCGTGTGTCTGGTCATATGTGTATCTGTGTGTACATCAGGTACTGTGCAGGAAGGAGTTGTGTGTGTTTGGTCATATATGTGAATGTGTATACGTCAGGTATGTATGTGTGTCTGAAGATAGACACAAAAAGCTGGAGTAACTCAGCGGGGCAGGTAGCATCTCTGGAGAGAGGGAATGGGTAATGTTTCGGGTCGGGACCCTTCTTCAGATTGGTTAGGGATAAAGGAAATGAGAGATATAGACGGTGATGTGGAAAGATAAAGAACAATGAATGAAAGATATGCAAAAAAGTAACGATGATAAAGGAAACGGGCCAATGTTAGGTGTTTGTTGGGTGAAAATGAGAAGCTAGTGCGACTTGGATGGGGGAGGGATAGAGAGGGAATGCCGGGGCTACCAGAAATGAGAGAAATAAAGTTCATACCACTGGGCTGTAAACTGCCCAAACGAAATATGAGAAATATGCTGTTCCTCCAATTTGCATTTAGCCTCACTCTGACAATAGAGGAGAGCTAGACCTGTGTTGTGTCTGGTCATATATATATATGTGTGTGTGTCCAGGCACTGTGTATAGGAACTGTGAGTGTCTGATTATGTGTGTATCTACACATGCATCAGTTACCTGGCACCTTGGGTACATGCACACGTGACTGTTGATGTCTGTGTGAGAGTGTTTGTGTGTGTGTGTGCTAGAGGCCCGCGTTTGATCCTGACCACAAGTGCTGTCTGTCTGGAGTTTGCATGTTCTTCCTGTGACCACATGGGTTTCTTCCGAGTGCTGCGGTTTCCTCCCACTTCCCAGAGTCTTGCAGGATTGTAGGATAATTGGCCCTCTGTAAGTTGTCCCTTGTGTGTAGAGAATGGATGAGAAAGTGGGATAACGTAGAACTAGTGTGAACAGGTTATCGATGATCGGCATGGACTCGGTAGGACGAAGAGCCTATTTTCATGCTCTATCTCTAAACTAAACTAGGTAATGTTGAGTTTAGTTTAGAATTTAGTTTATTGTCACGTGTAGCGAGGTACGGTGAAAAGCTAATGTGAACGGGCACCGCATTCATGCCTGCCTCTTCCCAGCTGTTATGATGGGTGAGTTCTGATGGGGTTTGTTCTTCCTGCAGGTGGATGTTCACATAACTCCAGGCACACACGCCTCGGAACAGGCAGGTGAGCAGAGGGGCCCTTCCCTAGTAACTTGCAGCTGGCTGCCCTGGGAAGGGAGGGGGGGAGGGCGCTGGTGGGCGGGATTTATTTGTTGTTATTAACACAGGGATTTGAAGATTGAATGGTGTGGGGTGAGGTGACCAAGACACTGGTTAGCTCCCGGATCTGTGGGTAAACAATTGGTTCAGCTGTGAATGTCATCCAAAATATCTGTTATATCAGGGTGAGACACCAGCTCGAGATACAGGTGTATGAAATCATGAGGGGAATCAGAACACACAGTCTTTAACCCGGTATAGGTGAATGTGGCATCAAAGGTAGGCAAGGTGCTGAAGAGGCTTATGGCCTCTTGGTCATTGGGCAATGACTATAGAAGTTGGAACACTGATGAGGCAACCCTTGAAGTATTAGGTGGTATCATAGGCATTGAAGGTAGTTATCAAGAATGACAGCAGGATCTTGGGCCGATTAATTGCAAATGGAGTTTAATGTAGATAAATGTGATGTGTTGGATTTTGGAAAGTCAAACAGAGCAGGATCTTCACAGTGAATGGTTGGGCACTGGGGGAAGTTGAAGGGCAGAGGGATCTCAGAGTGCAGGTACACAGTTTCATGAAAGTGGTGTCAGAAGGTGGACAGAGTGGTGAAGGTTTTTGGTACGCTGGCCATCAGCAGTTAGTGAAGTGAATATAAAGTTGGGATGTTATGTCTCTTCTTGTGCAGGACATTGGTAAGGACACACTTGGAGTTCCATTTGATATAGGAAAGATGCCATTAAGCTGCAAAGAGTGCGCAGAGGATTTACAAGGATGTTGCCAGGACTCGAGGGCTTGAGCTATAGGGAGAGGTTGGGCAGGCTATAGGACTTTATTCCTTGAAGTGCGGGAGGCTGAGGGGTGATCGTGTAGAGGTATATACAATCATGAGAGAATCTGAATGCAATCTTTTACCCAGATTAGGTGAATTAAGAACCCAAGGACATAGATTTAAGGTGAGAGGGGAAAGATTTAATAGAAACCTGAGGGGCAACTTTTTCACTCAAAGGGTGGTGGGTATAAGGAACAAGCTGTCAGAGGAGGTAGTTGAGGCAGGTACGATAATAACATTTAAAATACTTTCCATTTTAAAGATACTTGGAAAGGTACAAGGATAGGAAAGGTTTGGAGAGTTATAGAGCAAGGGAATAAAAAAGAAACAAAGTGCTGGAGTAACTCAGCGGGTAAGGCAGTATCTCTGGAGAACATGGATAGGTGGCATTACACGCAAATGACATTAGTTTAGGTGGGCCATCTTGGTCGGCATGGACAAGTTGGGCCGAAGGGCCTGTTTCCATGTTGATTGACTATGCTGGGTGTTTCCATTGAAACTGCTGGTCGGCTTCCCCGCCCCTAGTCCTCTGCCCGCCCCTCGATCTAGCCCTCTCCCCGCCCCTCGCCCTAGCCATCTCCCCGTACCCTCACGTCCCAGTTCTCCGTCTCTTGCCGTCCTGTACCATGCTTCTCTCCCCGTCCTCTCCACTCGCACTCTCCCCTGGGTCTCTCTTCATGCTGAATATGTGCTGTTGTCTCTCCCCAGTGAACAAGCAGCTGGCAGACAAGGAACGAGTGGCAGCGGCGCTGGAGAACGGCCACCTGCTGGAGGTGGTCAACCAGTGCCTGTCGGCGCGGCTCTGAACCGCACAGAGCACCCGTGCTCACGGCACGGCAACCGGGACAGGCGTGTGGGTGGGTCAGGGTGGGTGTGTGTGCATGCGGAGCAAGTGTATGTGTGTGTGAGTGTCTTGTGTTCGTTGGGTGTGAGAATGTGGAGCAAGTGTTCTTGTGTGGAGAGAGTGAGTGTGTGAACACGTTAAGTGTGTAAGAGCACAGGAGTGTGATAGTGTGTGGGAGAGTGTGTGTGTAAGGAGTGTGTAGAGTAAGGGTGCATGTGTCAGATACAGCTCAGTTTATTATAATCAGCAGGGGGCAATGCAATTCCTTGACCACGTGAAGCTCACGAAGAGTGTACATGTGAGTCATCGACACATCCATAAATGCAACGAGCAGTGCAAGGCAGCAGGGTGGTGCAAAGGCTGCCTAGGGTGTGTGTGTGTGTGTGTGTGTGTGTGTGTGTGTGTGTGTGTGTGTTGGTGTGCACGTGTTGGGCGTGTATGTGAGTGTGCATGTGTGTAGGGTGAGTGAGTATGGAGTGTGTGTGCATGCTTGTGTGCATATGCATCTGCTTGTTTGTCTAGAGGTTGCTAAGCTGAAAGATGGCCCCACAGGTTGTACGTGATACTGGTCTGTTATGGTTTTTGCTGCTCTGCTGGTCTGAGCTGGTTTTTGGTGTCTGATGGAGAGCGCTGGTATCGGCTGGCCAGTGCTGCTGTCTGCTGGTCTGTGCTGGTTTTTACTGCTCTGCTGGTCTATGCCGGTGGGACGTGAAAGGTTTCTGCCAAGGCTCTGGCTAGTAGGAGGGAGATTCGTAAAAGTCTCTCCACTGCAACAACATGCGGTTCCCAGCCGAGACAGCCCACCATCAGTATTACAAATGTCTGACATGTAAGACTGTGATTTCAGCCTTGCTCAAGGATGAGTGAACCAAACTGAATAAAAGCTTCAATGTGTTGGCTTTTGCTACCGTATTTGCCATGGTTGAGTTGCGTTTTCCATCCAAGTCTGTACAGCTGTCACTTGTTCATTGTTTTATTCATTCAAGGGATGTCGGCGTCACAGGCTCAGCCAGCCCACAAAAGGACACAATGTGTTGGAGTAACTCAGCAGGTCAGGCAACCTATCTGGAGAACATGGATTGGTGATGTATTGGGTTGGGTAGCTTCTTATGGTGATGCGTCACAGTGATACAGCGGTAGAGTTGCTGCCTTACAGCACCAGAGACCCGCGTTCAATCCTGACTACGGGTGTTGTCTACGGAGTTTGCGTTCTCCCTGTGACCGCATAGGTTTTCCCTGGATGCTCCGGTTTCCCCCCACACTCCAAAGATGTGCAGATTTGTAGGTTAATTGGGCTCTGAAAATTGTCCTTAGTTTATAAGGAGCGGATGAGAAAGTGGGATAACATAGAACCAGTATGAACAGTGATCAATGGTAAATTGACCCTATGTGTAGGATTGTGTTAGTGTACAGGGTGATTACTGGTCGGCATAGACTAGGTGGGCATAAGGGCCTGTTTCCGTGTGGTATCACTAAAGTCTATAAGTACTGTGAGCAAATTTGGGCCCCATTTCTGAGGAAGGATATGCTGACTCTGGAGAGGGTCCAGAGGAGGTTTACAAAAATGATTCCAGGAATTAGTGGGTTAGCATACGATTAGCGTTTGACAGAACTGGGCCTCCACTCACTGGAGTTTAGAAAGTTGAGGGGGAACCTCATTGAAACTTACAGAATAATGAAATGCATACATAGAATGGATGTGGAAAGGATGTTTCCACTGGTGGGAGAGTCTAGGTCCAGAGCTCATAGCCTCAGAATTAAAGGGTGCTCTTTTAGAAAGATCAGGAGCAACGTCTTTACTCAGAGGGTAGTTAATCTGTGGAACTCATTGCCACAGAGGGCTGATGATGCCAAGTCAGTGGATATTTTTAAGGCAGAGATGGACAAATTATTGATTAGAACGGATGTCAAGGGTTATTATTAATGTTTTATGTGTCATTCCGAACTGTCACTGTATGTCATGTCACTTGCGGGCGGAGCACCAAGGCAAATTCCTTGTATGTGAATACTTGGCCAATAAACTTTTTCAGTTCAATGTCAATGTTATAGGGAGAAGGCAGGAAAATGGGATTAGGAGGCAGAGATCAGCCCTGATTGAATGGCACAATAGACTCGATGGGCCAAACAGCCTAATTCTACTCCTATAACTTGTGAAGTCTAAAGTATGATGAGCATTTGACGGCTCTGGGCTGAAATTTTGAAAGATCAGGGGGACCTCATTGAAACTTAACGAATAATGAAAGGCCTGGATAGAGTGAATGTGGAGAGGATGTTTCCACTCGTGAGAGCGTCTAGGACAAGGGCACAGAAGAATAAAAGGATGTACATTTAGAAAGGAGAATTTCATTAGTCAGATGGTAGTGAATCTGGAATTCTGTCACAGACGGCTCAGGAGGCCAAGTCAATAGGGTATATTTAAAGCGGAGATTGACGGCTTCTTGATAAGTGAGGGTGTCACCTACTGGTTGGGGGCAAAGGCAGGAATATGGGGTTGAGTAGGAGAGCCATAATCAATTGGCGGAGAAGATTAATGGGCTGAATGGTCTAATTCAGCTCAAATGACATGAACTTCAGACGATTGAGGTGGAGGAAAGCTGCAGACCCTGAGGCATGGGCACACCCACAGCGCTGTCGGGGAGAGAGTTCCAGGATTGTTACCCAGGTTTACAAGAATGATCCCAGGAATAAGTAGGTTAACCTATGGTGAGCGTTTGTCGGCACTGGGCCTGTACTCGCTGGAGTTTAGAAGAATGAGGGGGGACCTCATTGAAACCTCATGTAAAGACCTCAGACTCACATAGGTTGAAACAGGTTCGTTGATTAGCGCAGATGACGCACGGTCTAACGGAATTTGCCAAAAAGAGCTTTTGGCATCTAAGACTGAGGACACACTTGCGCTACCGATCTGTGCCGCTACGTCCTCAGTGGTTCTCATCGGTAATGTTGGCGTTTGATTGCTGTGTTCATATCTTTTGAGATGCAGATGCATAATTCCTTGTCTTTCTTGGTGGTGACGACCATGGTGGAGACCCAGTCTGAGGGTTTGCTGACTTTGGCAATAACTCCGATAGAGACCATTTTTTTTTAGTTCATCGTGTATTTTCTCTCGCATGCCCTGAGGGACGCGGTGAGGTGCACGTACAATCGGGGAGACCGTATGGTCAATAGTGATCTTATATATTGTCGGTAACTTGCCGAGTTTGTCGTCAATCAAGTTCTTATAGTTGGATAGCATTTGTTGTGTTGGTTCCTCTGTCAGACCGTTTGTAGACAGTACGCCCAAAATAAACCAGACCCGAGTCATGACATGCGTTGATGCCAAGCAGGGTTTCAGAACTTGGTTGGACAATGTGAAAGAGTAAGTTCTTTGTCTGTTTGTTGATGGTACATTTCAGATCAGCTTTACCCAGTGGGTGTAGAAATTCCCTTCTGTAAGCATGTAGAGTGGAGGAGTCTTTTTTCATGAGCTCAGTGGTTCTTATCTTATTGAACACTTTGCGTGACATGACGTTTACTCTGGAGCCGGTATCGACTTTGACAATCAGAGGTTTGTTATTGATAATCATGGTCACCGCAGGATCAGTCATTTTACGTGGGGTGCGCAGGTTAGGGAAAGTATGGTAGACTCAGTGTCTGTATTATCAGAGTCGTACCCGTGGGAAGATTCATCCTGTTCATGGGAATCAGAATCGGCTGGGTCTTGAATCAGGTGCAGCTTCGTCCTTGAAGCTGCACTCCCACTAGACCGACAACAATTAGCAAAGTGGTTGAGTTTCTTGCAATTATGACATACTTTCACACGGGCTATGCAAAATTGGCGCCCGCTGGGATGGAAATAGTTGCAGTTAGAGCACCTCGTGGCAGGCACATTTTGATCTTTGCGAGACGCATTGAGAAACCTTTGTGGAGAATAGCTAGCCAGATTCACATTAAGTTGTTGATGAGTGTTAACGCCATCAAAGTCAGCAAGTGGTGCTACAGTCTCAGCCACCCGACAAGCATGAATCGCTTGCTCCAAAGTTAGTTCAGCGTTCCGCAGCAGTTCGGCTCTTAACTTGCGGTCGCTCATTCCTCCCACAATTTTATCAAGTACTAGCTCATTTGTGAACTCACCAAATCTGCATCAAGAGCTGATATGTCTCAGGTCGCTGATAAATCATTCTACAGGCTCATCAGCCTGTTGCATTTGGGCACAAAATCTTGTCCTCTCGAGAATCCAGTTTGACAGCAGGTCACAACGTTCTCTAAACTTCTTCAGCAGAACCGTCATGTTGTCAATAGTTTCAGCTGGCTCCACTACCAGACCATTCCCGTCTAGCTGAACTGGTGCAAATTCAAAAGAGTCAGCTCGGATCATAGCTTCCGGACCCGCTAAATTCAGCAGCAGCGATGCTTTCAAATCGTCGGGATCATTTCGGTAAACGATGCGGATATAATGAGAATAGTCTTTCTCAAACATTCGCTCGGCAATATCGGAGTCAAACACTAGCGGGCTAGGCTTTCGACAAGAGTTATCAAAATCACTCACAAATAAAAACTGATAAACAAAATAAATCGCGATAAACAGACGCGGGGTAGACCCGATATTCTGACACCATGTAAAGAGCTCAAACTCACACAAGTTGAAACATAAACATCTTGATTGTTCAGGTCAAGATCTTGTAAGCAGGTCACTACACATTCACACTGCTACGGCTACTGCCAGGCAGTGGACGAGTTCTTACACTATGAATGTTATAATTAGGCGGAGTTATAACTACTAAGCATTCTAATGGGCTAACATGCAATAACCAATCTACAATGCAGAATAGTGAAAGGCTTGGATAGAGTGGATGTGGAGAGGATGTTTCCACTAATGGGAGAGTCTAGGGCTAGAGGTCATATCCTCAGAATTAAAGGACGTTCTTTTAGGAAGCAGATTAGAAATTTCTTTCATCAGAGGCTGGTGAATTAGTGGAATCTGCCACAGAAGGCTGTTGAGGCCAAGTCAGTGTATATTCTTAAGGCAATTATAGATAGATTCTTGATTAGTACAGGTGTCGGATTATGGGGAGAAGGCAGGAGAATGAGGGAGAGATAGATCAGCCATGATTGAATGGCGGAGTAGACTTAATGGGCTGAATTGCCTAATTTTACTCCTATTCCTTATGACGGGGAAGCAACGGTGATATATCTCTAGGTCAGGATGGCAACCTTGGGTAGTGGTGTTCCCCATGCTTCTGTTGCCCTTTTCCTTCCAGTTGGTGGAAGGGGTGGCTTTGGAGGTCCTGTCTCGGGATTCTTGCTGAGTTGTTGCTGTGCATCCTCTAGATATACCAACTGCTGCTACCATTCCAACAATGAACCTTATTTCCTTTGTCACAATGTACTGTAGATACAAAGAACTGCAGATGCTGATTTACAAAAAAAAATACACATAGTGCTGGAGTAACACAGCGGGTCAGGCAGCCTCTTTAGAACATGGATAGATGTTGGCACCCTTCTTCAGACTCTTTAGTTCTTCAATCAGTATAATAGAATGAGATCGATAATCTGACAGAATGGTGCCAGAATAACAATCTTACTCCAAATGTCAGCAAGACCAAGGAGTTGATTATGACTTCAGGAATCAAAGAACCTGTCTGTATTAACAGATGGTGGTGGAGAGAGTCAGCAGCTTCAGATTCCTGCATGTGCCTCTCTCTGAAGATCTGTCCTGGACCCAGCATTTTGATGCAATCACAAAGAAAGCTCATCAATGCCCACTTTCTCAGAAGATTGAGGGGATTCGGAATGACGATGAATATTCTACTGATCTTCTACAGGTGTACGGGAGAGACCACACTGTCTGGTTGCATCACAATCCCTCCATTCCCTGCATATCCGTGTGCCCATCCAAACGTTCCTAAAGCGCCACTATTCTATCTGCCTCCACCACCAGTCCTGGCATCAAGTTCCCAGCACTCACTATCCTCTGTGTAAAAAAAGCTTGCCCTGCAAATATTCAACGTCTTGCCTTATACTTTTGCAGTTTTTAAAATCTTTTTAATGTCCTGCATAATTGGATGTGTAATATGTTTTTGTGTGTGTTTGTCTGAGTTTCACTGAGTGTAATACTGAGGCTCTGTAAGGCGCTGGTCAGTCCGCATTTGGAGTACTGTGAGCAAATTTGGGCCCCTTATCTGAGGAAGGACGTGCTGACTCTGGAGAGGGTCCGGAGAAGGTTTACAAGAATGATTCCAGGAATTAGTGGGTTAGCATATAATAGTGAGATTAAACGAGAACTTACCTGTTCGAAGTTTGATCTTTATTTTATGAGGAGTTACGATGAGGGATTACGTGAAGAAGCCCCGCCTGGCGCTGGATCGGCATACTTCAAAGCAGCGGCATGAAAAACACAGAACCAATAGCCGGAGTAAAATAGTAAGGCTCAAAATAGACTAGAACTACCAGATGATCATTTACATTATGAGGGTTGGGAGTGGAGGGCACGTAATCCCTCATCGTAACTCCTCATAAAATAAAGATCAAACTTCGAACAGGTAAGTTCTCGTTTAATCTCACTATTTTACTTCGGAGTCACGTGAGTGACTACGTGAAGATTTTAAAGCTCTGTGTTTTCCATGTCGTAAATTCATTTCATACGACTCTCTGTTTGGTCAAAATAGTAGTGAGTAAAAATTATTTTAACACATTGTTACAATTTATGTAATAAGTCCTTTAATTATAAAAAGAACAACTTTTTTAATAATAATAACCCCTCTATCGCAGGGGAAAAATTACAAAATAATTGATAAATGATGTCAATGGTAACATAAATCGATAATATAAATCGATAATATAAACAAAGCAAGCATTTAAAGAGAACCCAGTACTGCGTGTCCAAATCCTGGCACCGTGACAACAGGTTTATTGTAGAACTTTGAAAAAGTTTCTTCTCTGGACCACCCTGCGGCCTCTAAAATTTGATCGAGTGGTACGTCCTGTACCTTCGCCGCGGACGTAGCTGCCGCCCTAGTGGAGTGAGATTTAAACACATCAGTGTCTATTCCTGCTAGACCCAAAACCTGTTTTAACCATCTAGAAATGGTTTGAACTGAAACTTTTGTATGTGGTTTTTTGTGTGTTATCAATAATGCTTTCTCAGAACCTCTGAGATTTTTGGTTACCTCCATGTATTGAGTTAAATGCTTAACTACACACAATGTTTCATCAATAGGATATGCTTTAAACATTACCTTCATTCCAGTTCTCCCTGGTCTGCTTTGTTTGATCAAGTCATAAACATAAAACACAATGTTATCTGAAGTCACATGCATGCAATCCAACCTTAACAATTGCAAAGTTTGTACTCTTTGAGCTGATACCAATGCCATTAACATAACCACCTTGAATGTTAAGTTCTGCAAAGACATTGAATTAATTGGAGTCCATTGTTTAAGCAAAGTGAGAACAATGCTAACATCCCAAATTTCTGTATATCTGGGCTTGGGAGGATTTTTATTAAAAATACCTTTCATGAATCGGGATACTAATGGGTGAGACCCAACTGAATCCCGATCCGAAATTTGTCCTAAATAGGATGACAATGCACTCCGAGCACAATTAATGGCACTATAACTCAAATGCTCAACAAAGTGTAACCCAGCAAGGAACTCCAATACATTTGAAATGTTTGCAGAATGATAAGATATCTTTGACTGTGTACAAAAGGCTTCCCATTTCCTTATATGCGTCATATATTGTTTTTTAGTGCTAGTCCTCCAAGCTGCATCTATAACATCCATGGTCCTGTCCGACAGTTCAAACTCTTGCAATGGTCTGGTCAGAACCTGCAGATTAACAAATTCATATGATCATGCAATGGATGAATTTCTTTTGTTACTGGTTGTGTCAACAGATTGTCGCAACTGGGAATTGTCATACATGGTTCAATAATCATTTTTAGCATCAATGGGAACCATGACTGTGTGGGCCAATTTGGCACCACCAAAATGCCTTTGGCAGCGTCTTGCGCTATTTTCTTGAGACATTGCCCAATCAGACAGAATGGGGGAAAAGCCCAGTGTAGCGAGAAAGCATC
This sequence comes from Raja brachyura, assembly GCA_963514005.1. The sequence goes on along the minus strand of OY740797.1, from coordinate 26,696,594 downwards.
CACCGCTACTGCCCCTGGATCGTGTTCCCAAGACGTATTTCGGCAATTGGTGATTCAATCTAGATGCAAACAGATCAATGTCCGGTACTCCATACCGACTGACAATATTTTTGAAAATTTGTGGATTTAACATCCATTCTGTATTGTCTTTAAATATTCGTGATCTTTTGTCTGCCACAACATTGTCTCTCCCTGGGAGATAAATAGCTGAAAGCCAAATATTTTTTGCAATACACCACTGCCATATCTGGTTTACCAGATGATCACATGAAATTGATCTGACACCACCCATGTGATTGATATATGCCACAGCTGTGGTATTATCTATTTGTACTTGGACATGCAAATCCTTTAATGAAGAGCAATAAGCTTTTAATCCATAAAATGCTCCCAGTAGCTCCAAATAATTAATACCATATGTTTGGAGCAACAAATCCTCTTGGACAGCCCATCTGCCTCCACAGCTGGTCTCATTGTCCGTAGCCCCCCATCCGAGAGAACTTGCGTAGGTTTGTAAAACCACGACTGGCTGATGAACTAAAATGTTCTTAGCAGCTTGTGGAACATTCTCAATCCACCAATGTAATTCTGATAAAGCTTCCTTAGGCAATTGCATTGGCCTATCAAAATGGCCTGCTCGCTGAATTAGCGCTTTAGTTTTTGCCCTTTGAAGATTTTGGTAATGTAAACGACCAAATTCTACTGCTGGAAATGCTGCTACCAATTTACCAATACCCTTGGCAACCTCTCGGATGGAGGGATAAGGTTTGTTAATCAGGTTCTGACACACATTTGTCAAATCTAACACCTTATCCATTGGTAAAGTTACCAACATGGTAACTGAGTTGATCACAAACCCCAGATATTCAATGGTTTGGGATGGCTGTAACTTAGACTTTGTTGGATGGATCAGAAAACCCAACTTCTCAAACAAGCTAATAGTTGCTGAGACTGATTTTCCAGCTGATTCCTGATTAGCATTGACAATTAAAATGTCATCTAGATAAGCCATAACGATGTGTTTTTGTGCCCTTAGCAGTGCAAGTGCTGGCTTTAACAATTTAGTGAACAATCTAGGTGCTGAACATAATCCATTAGGCAAAGCTTTGTATTGCCACAGCTGTCCCATCCATTTAAACTTTAAATACCTGCGAAAATTATGATGAATTGGGACCGAATAATATGCATCCTTCAAGTCTATTGTAGCCATATAACAGCCTGTTGATACCAACTGCATTGCAGTGTAGAAAGTGTCCATTTTAAAATGTTTATACTGGACAAATGTATTCAAAAATGTGAGATCTAAAATAATCCTACAACCCCCATCTTTCTTTGGTCTGGGGAAAATGTTTGATATAATTTGTTGTGGATCCTCTCCTGTTTTCTCGATAACTCCTTTTTTACTCAAATTCTTAATCTCTTTGTCCATTTGATTTATCTAAAACTCTGAGAACCTCAAAGGATGACTAGGCTCATTCTGTCCCAATGGAACCATACCTTCCACAAAATCAATGGTAGATCCTAGTACAGTGTCTAATACCACACGATCAACTGTAATATTGTCCCATTCCTTATAAAACATTTGGAGTCTACCACCAATCTGTGGCTCATCCCAGCATTCCTCTTTAATAGGATAATGTTTATGTACCTCTCCAACTGGACGAAATGATCTCCTTTTCCCAATGAATGGGCGTACATTCGGCTGTGTTGGCTGGAAAATTTTCCTTATCATACTCCTGCCTCGGCTTGTACCAGCTCCAAAATCAAATCTCTTCCTCGTATAGCCAGTCCATCTCTGGCCAAAGTTGAAGGGTTTCATACGACCAAGAGTCTTTGCCTCTTCATCTATTTCTTTAATTTGTTTAGACAAATCCTCTCCGAACAAATAACCAGGAGTTTGAACATTGCTTGGTTTACACAATCCTGCAAATCTTGGATGTAACAGAGGTCGAATGGCAATCTTCCTCATACAATTTATCTCAAAAAATGAGTTGCAAAATAAGGCCAACATATGTTTCTGCACTTTGGTCATTCCACAACCTTCCACTTGTCTGCCAAATGCAGTAATGCCAGCTGAAATCAGCTTGAGGACTCTTTGAAATCGAATTTCCTGCGCCCGCATAATTGATGACATTGGCGCCCAAACAACCGGATTCACCGTAGGTACCTTCAATGAGGCACAATTGATAGGTGTTTTATACATTTCTTCTGTCTCAACCCTAACAGCATCTTGAAGCGGGTGAGAGACCATATAATTAATATTGGCCGTCAGGTTATCTTCCATGGCCTCACCGCCTCCTCCAGGTATAGCAAAATCTTGTGCCACATCAGGCACACCTGGATCCATATAATTGTATTGTGGTGTGTACTCCGGACCACAATCACCACTTTCAGGGTCTGTCTCATACAGCCCTGGTACTCCTGAAACTTGTTCAAAGGAGACTTCCTCCAGTCCATACCCAGGCACTGGAGTTTCAAATTCCCAATTCGAACTGGCACCATATTCACGATATGGAACCCCCTCAGGGGCTGCCTGGGAATATTCTGGGTTCTTAGACCCTTGGTTGATAATAGTTTGGAGCATTTTCTCCATTTGGTCCATTCTGAGCCATAAGGCTTTTCTTTCTGGACCTTCAGAATCAGAGTCCTCAGAAACCCCAGGCCCTTCAGTTTTTCTTTTACTTTTTTTAGGCACTGGGATTTCCTCTACAGTTTCTGTTTGTGGAGCAATCAAAGCCTCACTAATGGGTGTTTCAACGGCCACCGGTATCGGAACCGGCTCCGCAATAATCTGCTGTCCCGACTCTTCTGCACCCCGGGACGCACGTTTTACCCGCTGTTTTTTGGCCTTCTCCATTTTGTTTTTTACTAACTCCTCCTGGTTTACCCACCAGGCTACGGAGTTCTGGAACCTCGCCCTAAATTTTTGTAGAACTCTCTTACCTGCGGGCCGGTTCCTTACCGCTGTGTGGAGCTGCGCTCTGCAGCTCTTTCGCTGCCGACAGCGACGACGTAATGCCGATCCAGCGCCAGGCGGGGCTTCTTCACGTAGTCACTCACGTGACTCCGAAGTAAAATGAGCGTTTGACAGCACTGCGTCTCTACTCGTTGTTTAGAAGGTTGAGGGGGGACTTCATCAAAACTTACAGAATAATGAAAGGCATAGATAGAGTGGATGTGGAAAGGATGTTTCCACTGGTGGGAGAGTCTAGGTCCAGAGCTCATAGCCTCAGTATTAAAGGGCGCTCTTTTAGAAAGAAAGTGAGGAGGAGCAGCTTATTCAGAGGATAGTTCATTGTGGAACTCATTGCCACAGAGGGTTGTGGAGGCGGTCAATGGATATTTTTAAGGCATAGATAAATTCTTGATTAGAACGGGTGTCAAGGGTTGTGGGGAGAAGGCAGGAAAATTGACTAGGAGGCAGAGATCAGCCATGACTGAAGTTGGAGGTCAGTGTTGTGCGGTATTCAAGAGCTTGACTCGATGAGTCAAATGGCCTAATTCTACTCCTATAAATTGTGAGTCTATGTGCCTGTGATTCTGCTGCAAGATTTTCACTGTACCTGTACCTCACTGTATGTGCCTGTAACAATCATCTTGACTTGAGTTGATTGTCATTCTTTAACTTCATTTCCCTGCATTAAATGTTATGTAGTTGCTGCCTGGAGGGCAGGTTACTGTTGCCCAGAGATAGCCCTCTACCTCAGTTCCAAAATACCATGCACTTTGCACCAAGCCTGCACCATGTACTTTGGCCTGCCTTATCAAGCTCTGGTTTACTAGAATACTGATAGCTTGTTGTATATTAAAATGTTGTATTTTAACTAATGTGCCGTAAAAACTTAAACTGCAGAGCAATTTCTTCAGCCAGAGGGTGGTGAATCTGTAGAATTAATTGTCATAGACAGCTGTGGAGGCCAAGACATTGGGTATTTTTTAAGTGGAGATTGATAGGTTGTTGATTAGGAAGGGCGACAAAGGTTACGGGGAGAAGGCGGGAGAATGGTGTTGAGACGGAAAAATAGACCAGCTGGTGGAGGAGACTTGATGGACTGAATGGCCTAATTCTGCTCCTATATCTTATGGTAAGAGTCAAGAGTGTTTAATTGTCATAAGTACTGGCATCCTACTACAGCTTTACAGGTCTATTAATGTGGTAACACACATAAATATGCAACAAACAATAAATTAATAATCAGTAATAGTAGTTAACCAGATAATAATATTGCAAAACCAAGGATCGTAGTGCAACCAAAACAAATTCCATGAAGATCGAAGTTGCTGAGGTCAGTGTTGTGCGGTGTTCAAGAGCTTGATGGTTGGGAAGAAGCTGTTCTTGAACCTGGATTGTCACTGTTTTCACGTTCCTGATGATAGCAGTGATAAGAGAGCGTGGCCAGCGTGGTGTAAATCTTGGATGGTATTAGCTGCCTTTTTGAGTCAGCGTCTCATGTAGATTTCTTTGATGGTGGGGAGGTCAGTGCCTGTGATGAACCGGGCAGTGTCCGCCACTCTCTGTAATCTCCTTCGTTTCTGGGCGTTCGAGTTACCGATCCAGGCCATGATGCAACCAGTCAATATGCTCTCCAACCTACTCCTGTAGAAGATGGAAGAATATCGATATGTAACCTTGGTTTATGCCTGAAGGTGAGAGGAGCAAAATTTAAAGGAGATGTACGGGTTATGTTTTTTTTACACACAGAAGGTGGTGAATGCCTAGAACGTGCTGCCAGGGTTGTGGTGGAGGCAGATTCAATGATGGTGTTTAAGAAACATTAGATGTACAGGGAATGGAATGATATTGTTTATGTGCAAGCAGATAAGAGCTGGTTTTGGCATCATGTTTGGCACAGACATTGTGGGCCGAAGAGGCCTATTCCTGTGCTGTACTGTTCTATGTACCGCGTTATCACCAATTTTCCCTGTAATTTGGGAATTTCCTGATTTTCTCCGTGGATGAGATGGAAGATCGGAACACCGTAGTTCTTTGCCAACACAAACAAACTTTCCCCTCTTGCATTCCTGCAGGCAGGAAGCAACCTGCAGACAGAACATGATGTGTCTACTCTTACACAACCGGCTGGTTGGATAACAAACGTCGGCAAACACACAGATCAAGGACCTGTCTCACTCTGGCCACTCTCTCCTCTCCCCCCTCCCATCAGGCACCTCGGCACACGTGACAATAATAACAAATTAAACCAAATCCAAAGGGACAGTCCGGAAACGATGGGCCAAATAGCCTTTAGTGCTGCAACTTTATTGCAGGTTTAATACTTTGTTGAAAGAACGACACATTCAGCTTCATCGCGTGTATTCTCTCCTAAGATATCAGGCCTTCATGGCGTGATTGACAGGAGAGAGATTCTCAGCATTTCTTAAACACTAATAACACTTTTATTTTAAATTGATGGGAAGAACCCTCTGCACTTGCTGAGCGGAGGGGGACTGAGAAAGTGGGAAAGAGCCGTACGTGGTAGCATTTTATCTAAAATCAATATACAGTGCAAACAGGAAGTTACCCAAATCACCCAAACACCATTTACAGTAGTGCCTTTTAACCTCAACCCAAAGCACCCAAACCACCATTTGCAGTAGTGCCTTTTAACCTCAACCCAAAGCACCCACACCACCATTTGCAGTTGTGCCTTTTGACATCAACTCAAAGCACCCAAACCACCATTTGCAGTAGTGCCTTTTTATTTCAACCCAAATCACCCAAACCACCATTTGCAGTAGTGCCTTTTAACCTCAACCCAAAGCACCAAAACCACCATTTGCAGTAGTGCCTTTTTACTTCAACCCAAAGCACCCAAATCACCATTTGCAGTAGTGCCTTTTTACCTCAACCCAAAGCACCCAAATCACCATTTGCAGTAGTGCCTTTTAACCTCAACCCAAAGCACCCAAACCACCGTTTGCAGTAGTGCCTTTTAACCTCAATCCAAAGCACCCAAACCACCATTTGCAGTAGAGCCTTTTTACTTCAAACCAACCATATTTTGATTTTCAAACCACTAAGGGCACTCACAGTTGAGTAGACATGTTGTCAGTGTTATTCAGAGCTGAGAGAGACGTGACCCTCTGGCTTCCTCCATCTTGCAGAGACTGAGTGAGGCACACCACTTCCGGGTTTTTTAGTCCCTCCCCTCTCCCACCAGCAGGGGCAGCAGAGAGAATGTCAATTAAAAAAAACCCATTAATATCTCTCTGATTTTTCATCGATGGGAAAATCCTCCGGTCCAGGAAGGCGGAGGGGGAGGGGGGGCTCTGAGCGAGGTGGCCATAAATGACGGCCGTAGGTGGCGGCGTTCTCTCGGAAATCACAGCACAGCGAGCCAAAAGCGGTCAAGATCAGACTTTTAGTAATATGGATATAATTGACTTTTACAGGCATTTGGGCAGATATATGGATAAGATATATCTAATCCACCATTCGATCTATTTTTTCCCTGCCAAGTTCATTCTCCTGCCTTCTCCCCATAACCTTTGACACTCTTACTAAGCAAGAACCTATCTTAATATGAGATAGGGTGTAGAAACAAAGAACTGTAGATGCCGGTTTATATGAAAGAGAGACACAACGTGTTGGAGTAACTCATCGGGTCAGGCAGAAAAAGGACATTTCACAATGGGACCCCTCCTGAGAATGACCCAAGCTGAAACATCATCCATCTGACTCTTTATAACCTTCCTATCCATAGATCTTGTCCAAATTGTATCGGCTTCTATCGCTTCTTCTGGCAGCTCATCCCAGATACAGACTGCCCTCTGAATGAAAAAGCGTGAGGTTATTCGTAAACCACTCCCCTTTTACCTTAACCCGTGTCCACTAGTTGTAGAATCCTCCACCATGGGGGGAAAAGATGCGAGCGGTCACTTTATGCTCATTATCTTGTACACCTTGGTAAGGTCACCTCTCAGCCTCCTACAAGAAAAAAAGGACAGTTTTCTCCCCCAGACTCAATCAATCTGAAGAAGGGTCCTGGCCCGAAACGTCACCTGTCCAACTCCCTTCACACATGCTGCCTGGCCCGCTGAGTTCCTCCAGCACTCGTTTGTAGCCTCGTTGTCACTTTCACCTCAGCCGACAATGAACCTTTGTACATTTCCTTGAACATCGTCTCCTTTGATCTGTCCTTTTCACATCCTACATGCTCTTTGTACTCTTCCTTATCTCTAGTTTACCTCTCTCCTGATTCTCAGTCTGAAGAAGGGTCTCAACCCAAAACATCACCCATTCCTTCTCTCCAGAGATGCTTCCTGACCCGCTGAGTTACTCCAGCACTTTTGTGTTTGTTTTTGGTGTAACGCAAGGCAAAGTCAAAGTCCAAAGTCAAAGACTGGAAGGGCCGAAGCAAAGATGCTAGAGCTCCTCTCTTTTCGCGCTGTACAACTCTCGAGTCTCTACATGCATTGACTGCATAGTCAGCAAACGACGGGGCAATAATGGGGACTTCACAATTAGTTTCAAACTTTAGTTCTCATTTTCCAATCATCGGTTGATGACGGTGCCGACCAAAGATCCTCTGGTATCTTTGATGTTGACCGTGGCTCCGGCCAGGTGGTGGGGAGGTGAATGGGGTTGGGTGAGATCAGTGGGGTTGGGGGCGGCTCTGGGCGGGAGGGCGGGACAGCGCAGCTCCCGGTCCGTCCCCGGCCGCCGCAAATAAAGCCGTGGCCCGGGGCCGCCCCGCCACATTCACTCGGGAGTTGGGTTGGCCGGGCTTGGCTGAGCAGACATGGGTTCGGGGCTCGCAGCCGCCGCTCTACTCGCCGTCCTGGCGCTGGATATAGCCGCAGGTCAGGAGTGTGGGATGGGTGGGGGGGGGAGAGAGAGAGAGAGAGAGAGAGGGTGGGGGTGGGGGGGAGAGAGAGAGAGTGGGGGGGGAGAGAGAGAGAGAGAGAGAGAGAGTGGGGGGAGAGAGAGTGGGGGGGGGGGGAGAGAGAGTGGGGGGGGGGGGGGGGGGAGAGAGAGTGGGGGGGGGGGGGGGGGAGAGAGGGAAGGTGAGAGGGACGGGGAGAGGGAGGGAGGTGGGGAACAGAATGGGATGGGGGTAGGGGAGGACGCAGGAGGTGTTTAGATGTGGGAAAGGAGCAGAGTCAGAAGCCGATGCAGATCGATCACCGGGCAAGGTGCAGGGAGGTCGGGAGTGGGTTGGACGGGGCCGAGGTCCACCTGTGTGTGTGGCGGGGTGAAGTCCGCTCCTGGGCTGGGAAAAGCTTCCACGCTCCACTCCCTCCCGCGGAGATGACAGAGATTTGCCCTCTGACACCACTCTGCACCACTCATCTCCTTGTTACTTCAACAAAAGCCTTATTTCACAGTACATAACAATGACACTTCATATTCCGTTTGTGCAGCTAACAATCCAACGGTGCAATAATTGAATTCTCCAATTTCAAGGAACACCATCTTTCCCCTGCTCCTCGCCCACCCCGGGCACACACACCTCTCCCACTATCCCACTCACCTTGCTTCCTTTTCCACTTCCATACGCTCGTCTCCCATCCCTTTTAACTCGGTGTCTCCTTCCCCTCCTCCCACGTCCCCTTCGTCCCATATCCGTCCCTCCAGCTTTGCATTTCACTCCTCTTCCTGTGGAAACAGGCCCTTCGGCCCACTGAGTCCACGCCGACCATCGATCACCCGTTCACACTAGTTCAGAGTCAGAATCAGAATCACACTTTATTCACCAAGTATGTTTTGGTATACGAGGAAACATACGAGGAATTTCACTGGCCAGGTCAGTCATACAATTAAAAGCACCAGACTCAAAAACACATTTTAACATGACCATCCACCACAGTGACTCCTACACATTCCTCACTGTGATGGAAGGCGAAAAAAAGTTAAAGTCCTTATCTTGTCCTTCCTTGGTCGGGGGCCATGAGCCCTCCATTGACGGGACGACGTTGACTCCCGTAGCCGGTGCGTTCGGGCTCTCCGCGTCGAGGGGTCAGCTCCTGCATCCGGGGGGATGTCTGCTCCCCCGCTCCGGGCGATCGAACCTTGCGCCGGGGCTGGTCGAGCCGTCCGCGGCGTTGGAGCTCCCGACTAGCCTCTCCCGAGACTGCGAGTCCTTGATGGTAAGTCCGCGGTGGGAGCGATCCCAGGCAAGGGATCCGCTCCAATGTTAAGTCCACGCCCCGCGATGGGGCTCACAACAGTCCGAGGAAGCCTCCAGCTCCAGCTCTGGTAGACCGCAGAGCACGGAGAATGTGATCGGAAAAGTGATCACATCTCCGGGAAGGTAAGAACCTGAAAAAATGTTTCCCCCGATCCCCCCCCCTCCCCCCTCCCCCCCCACATAAAACATACCAAAGCACATTAAACAAACTTTGAATGCACTAAAAAATAATGAACAGACTGCCAGCAGGGCTGCCATCTCCCCGGTGCCCCTGGTTCCATGTTATCCCAATTTCACATCCACACCCTATACACTCGGGAACCTTAAAGAGGCCAATTCATCTACAAACCCGCACATCTTTGGAATGTGGGAAGAAACCAGAGTGCTTGGAGAAAACCCATGTGGTCACAGGGAGAACGTGCACACTCCACGTGGACAGCACCGGTAGTCAGGACTGACCTCAGGTCTCTGGCGCTGTGAGGCAGCAACTCTACCCGCTGCCATTGTGCCGCCCGCCTTCTGAAGTCATTCACTGACTGAATAACTTGTCTTAACACGACTGGTTTTGTGTGTATGGAGGGCGCAGCTGTGGGTTGTTATTGATCTATTATTCTCACGTGTACGACGCACAGTGAAAATCTTTCAATGCTATCCAGTAAAATCACACGAGTACAATCAAGCCATATAGAAGTACAATAGGCAGTGAAAGAGAACAATTCCAGATTGCAGAATGTAGTGCTGCAGCGTTTAGCATTATAGTTGTAGAGAAAGTGCAATGAAATAAAAAGTGCAAGATCTACAATTAGGTAGATTGGGACCACACCCTAACTTATGGGAGGACCAATCATCATCTGAAAACAGCAGGGAAGTAGCTGTTCCTGAATGAGGTGCTGCGTGCTTTTGAGCTTTTGAATCTTCTGCCTGACGGGGGAGGGGCAAAGAGGGCGACCAGGGTGTGAGTGGTCCTTGATTATGTTGGCTGCTTTCCCGAGGGAGCGTGAGGTGTAGATGGAGTCAATGGTGGGGAGTCTGGGCTGTGTGATGGACTGGGCTACATCCACAACTCTGCCATTTGTTGCGATCTTGGGCAGAGCTGTTCCCAAACCAAGCTGTGGTGCATCTTGGAGGGATGCTTCCTACGGTGTGTCTGCAGAACCTGGGGGGAATCATTGACAATGGGACAAACTGCCAGAGGTGCAGGGTGGAGAACTAAAGATGCTGGAATATTGATCAAGACACATAGTGCTGGAGGAACTCAGCAGGTTCGGCAGCATCTCTGGAGACGTCGATGGGTGATATCTCGGGTTGGGACACTTTGCTGCATGCTGAGTTACTCCAACATTTTATTACCTTTGGTATAAAGCAGCATCTGCAGTTCCTTTTTATTACAAAGTGCTGGAGGAACTCAGTGGGCCTGAGGGAAGGGACAGACAACGTATCAGAAAGCATGACTCCCCGACACAGGTGTTTGAGCTCCTAACCGTAGAAATGTAGAACTGCAGATGCTGGTTTATACCAAAGATAAACGCAAAGTGCCAAAGTAGCTCAGCAGGTCAAGCAACATCTCTGGAGAAAAGGTTTAGGTGACGTTTCGGGATGAAACCGTTCTTCAGACTGCAGGAGCGTCACCTATTCTTTTTCTCTAGAGATGCTGCCTGACCCGCTGAGTTACTCCAACACTTTTTTAGTTTAATTGTCACATGTACTGAGTAACAGTGAAAAGATTTTTTCTCGCGTGCTATCCAGTCAGCAGAAAGTCTCTACATGAATACACTCGAGACGACCACAGTCTACTGATACAGGATAAAGGGAATAACGTTTAGTGCAAGATAAAATCCAGTAAAGTCTTATTAATCTGAGAATTTACCTCAAAAGTCATCATTCAGTGCAGGCAGCAAATCCAATCTCACAGCTAGCAGAGTGCAGGCCGCTAATCTAATCTCACAGCACATCAAGCAGAGTGCGGGCAGCTACCCAATCTCACAGCACTTCAAGCAAAGTGCAAGTAGCAAATCCAATCTCACAGCACTTCAAGCAGAGTGCAGGAAGCAAATCCAATGTCACAGCACTTCAAGACGAGTGCAGGCAGCAAATCCATTGCCACGGCAACTCCAAGCAGAGTGAAAGCAGCAAATCCAATGTCACAGCACTTCAAGCAGAACGCAGGCAGCAAATCCAATCTCACAATACTTCAAGCAGAGCAGAAAATCTAATCTCACACCACTTCAAGCAGAGTGCAGGCAGCAAATCCAATCTCACAGCACTTCAAGCAGAGCAGCAAATCCTATCTCAGAGCACTTCAAGCAGAGTGCCGGCAGCAAATTCGATCTCACAGCACCTCAAGTAGAGCAGCAAATCCAATCTCAGAGCACTTCAAGCAGAGTGCAGGCAGCAAATACAATTTCACAGCACTTCAGGCAGAGTGCAGGCAGTGAATCCAATCTCACAGTACACCAAGCAGAGTGCAAGCAGCAAATCCAATGTCACAGCACTTCAAGCAGAATGCAGGCAGCAAATCTAATCTCACAACACTTCAAGCAGAGCAGCAAATCTAATCTCACACCACTTCAAGCAGAGTGCAGGCAGCAAATCCAATCTCACAGCACTTCAAGCAGAGCAGCAAATCCTATCTCAGAGCACTTCAAGCAGAGTGCCGGCAGCAAATTCGATCTCACAGCACCTCAAGCAGAGCAGCAAATCCAATCTCACAGCACTTCAAGCAGAGTGCAGGCAGCAAATACAATTTCACAGCACTTCAAGCAGAGTGCAGGCAGTGAATCCAATCTCACAGCACATCAAGCAGAGTGCAGGCCGCAAATCCAATCTCACAGCACTTCAGCAGCATGCAGGCAGCAAATCCAATCACAGCACTTCAAGCAGAGTGCAGGCAGCAAATCCAATCTCAAAGCACTTCAAGCAGAGTGCAGGCAGCAAATCCAATCTCACAGCACTTCAAGCAGCCCCACACCCCCCCCCCCCCCCCCCACCCTTACCATTTCTGTACTTTTTCGAAAGCTGCCATGACCCATTTGATGTCATCCTTCGCCCTGCTCCTGGTCTCGGCCCGCACCGATCTGCCGGACATGCTGTGTGTGTGTGTGCTTGTGTGTGTTTGTGTTTGTTTGGCGGAGTCTGAGGGGAGAAGCGCCGGCGCCAAGAGTGAGCGAATGCGCGGACAAATGGACGAAAGCAACGATTATAGAGCGGAATAGGTGAGTTTCGGGCAGAGACCCTTCTTCAGACTGACAGTCAAGGGAAAGGGAAACGGGAGCTATAAATATGTTCCATTCGTTTGTCCTTAGTACCGTCTATATCTATTGTTCCTCTTTCCCCTGAATCAGTTTGAAGAAGGGTCTCGATCAGAAATGTCATCTATTTTGCTCTATGATCATTGCTTTTGTCTGCCTGTCCGCTCATTCGCTCGACCTTGGATTAAGTAGCGCAGGATAAAAGTTGCAAATTCACGCACAGGATGGAAGCTGGAAACTGAAAAGTAGGGGAACGCCGTCCCTCTGCGTACCTCCCCATTTCCATCACTGACACACATATACACTCACTCACACACACACACTCACACACACACACACTCACAAACACACACTCACAAACACACATACACTCACACTCACACACATGCACGCACACACACACACTCACACACACACACTCACACACATGCACGCACACACACACACTCACAGACACAGACACACACACACACACACACACACACTCACACGCACACACTCACTCACACGCACACACTCACACACACTCACACTCACACACACACACTCACACACTCACACACACGCACACACTCACACACACTCACAGACACACTCATGCACGCACACACACACATACTCATTCACACACACACACACACACTAATTCACACACATACACTCACAAACGCACACTCACACACAGACACTTACACACACACCCTCACAACCACAGACACACACAGCCACTCACTCACACACACTCACTCACTCACACTCACACAAACACACTCACAAACACACACTCACACTGACAAACACACACACTCACAAACACAGATTCACACACACAAACACACACTCATGCTCACAAACACACACACTCACACACACACACAGACACTCACACACAGACACTCACAAACACATACACACACACCACATATATGGCAGTAAATTTGCTTGAATTTACTCACACGGCTCAGCGCGGTTCTCCACTTTGGGGCCTCCACAGTCAGCGGCTCTTCCGCAATCTGCGTGACCTCTGCACACACCGGAAATTACGCAATCAGCGTGACCTGTCCACTAAGCGGAAGTCACAAAATGAGCGGGTCTTTTGAATCAAACACAGTCGGGCATTGCAGTTTCAAGTACAGGCAGGGCAGCAGGCCAAACAACTCATTTCATTTTCATTATGCGCTAACAAATAATTTATTCAAGTACATTGCACAGTTCAATTGATTCCCAGCTTAGAATGAGAGTCGTGGCCTCTCCCTCGCCATCTTACAGAGAGGCTCTGTCCAGGCATCCGTGGTTATATAGTCCTGCCCCCCCTCCCCCCCAGGAAGGGGCGTTACCATCATCGCAGTGATTGACAGGTGAGAGGATCTCAAGTTTTTTTAAACACTCATAACTTTTATTTTTCATCTATGGGAAAAATCCTCAGGGCCTGATCAGCGGAGGACTGTGAGTAAGATGGCCAAAAATCATAGCAATATATGGTAATATATTTTCTCAAAAATCAATATACAGCACAGACAGGAAGTGGCCAAGATGAGACATTTCATTATATAGATATTCCGAGGTTCTCCAATGAGATAGATGGGAGGTGAGGAGTGCTCTCTAGTTGGTGATAGGCTGGTTCTGCCTGATAACCAAAGATCCTAGAGGAGCAATCTTTGCTGATAACCGCTGGGAGTATTTGAGCTTCTGACTGCCCCCTAGTGGAGAGGGGATGCAGGGACACCTGCAGCTCACCCTACCCACAGTGTGTCTGGAGGACTTTCCTTTGCAGGAAGAAATCCGATAGCTCTGTTTAAAAATAAGAACGCTCACTTTTTTTTTGAAATGGTAAATTGAAAAGAAGATTTCGACACGTTAATGAATGAGTAATTAGAGAACATGGGTTTAGAGTTAACATCATAGGGAGTGTTAGTTGACCGTCTTTGTTCAGTATTATTGTTCAGGTCACTCTAGCCCCAGGAGAGTTGCTGCTCTTAGTAGCAATGTTACAAAATTTTGAGATTTAAAAAATCAAGTCTGCAATTTATCCCATCAGATAAAGCATAAAAAGAAGTTTAATTTGACACCTAATTTAATTTCATATCTTCAGTATTAAGAAAGTAATGGCCATTTTCATACTCGGAAATTAGCATCTTGCTCCCCATTGCCTTTCAATTGACTTAACTCAAAAGCTGTGATCTGGAAGTTAAAAGCCCATAACTTTCTTAAAAATTAAGAGAACTCAATGAAATTTTCAGTTATTATAGATTGAAGCATTCTGAAACAAATATTAAACAATCTTACTTGGATTACCTTAAAATAAAACATATAATTATTTAGTTATCTAATTGTAGCTAATTACAAAATTCAATGAGTAGATCTAAACATCCATCCATTTCTTAAGAAAAGATAAACTTTTTTTAAATTGCCAAAGTGTCCAAATAACATTCACACAATAATCCACAATATAACATAATTTTTAAATCTCATTTTCATGAATTTCTGGGCCAAATGGAAGGAATTTAGTGTTTGATTCCTGTAAATTAATGGCCATTTAAATCAACTAGCGAGTGGGTTTTAGTGGAATGCGGTGGATTGGAACGTTGCGGTTAGCGGTGAAGTCGGGAGGAAAAATACTGTTTGTTCATACATTTTTTGGGACACCATTTCGCAACATAAAAATATTATTAAAGCCTCCCAAAAAAACAACTTTTAATATAAAAATAAACTATTTACCTTTTTTTCTCCCCTACGGAAAATCCTTCCCGTTGTCGGTGCTCACGGCTTTTGAAGGTGATTTTTAAATTACTTTAGTTAACAAATAATTTAGAGTAATTTAAAAATACCTTCATTGATAAAATGTCGGAGCGATTTTTCTTCTGCAACTAAATCGCCCGACATTCATCGATTATCCAGGTCTGTTGAAAAACGGCACTTTAAGCCCGCCCCCCTCTGAAAGGCGCTAAAGTCGCGCACACGGGGAGCGGCAGAAGTGCAGCGCCGCTAAAGGTAAGTTTTGCAACATACCTACTCTTAGTACCACTTGAATGTGGGGGTGGGGGATTTCGGCTGTAGAGCAGAGCCCCCTCTCTCTCCCGCCGTGGAGTGCGGAGTGCATTTGTTGTGCCACCCACACCAGCTTCACGTGGACATGCGCGTTCAGAGGGAGCGCTGGAGAGGGACATACAATAGGAACTTCTGAGAATGAATTGGACAAATATTTTAAGGAAGTTTTGCAAGGGTGAGAGAAGGAGCTGGAATATTTGTGGGATTAAATGTGAACATAGTCGGATAGGGTGGTGAATAATGCGTTTGGCATACTTGAGTACAAGGATTGGGTGCATGGAACGAGCTGCCAGAGGAGGTAATTGAGGCAGGGAACATCGCAACCTTTGAGAAGCCCTCAGATAGGGTACTTGGATAGGATAGGTTTAGAGGGATATGGGCCAAATGCTGGCAGGTGGGACTAGTGTAGATGGTACATGTTGGTTGATGTGGGCAAGTTGGGCCGAAGGGCCTGTTTCAAGTCAAGTCAAGTTTATTAGTCACATACACATACGAGATGTGCAGTGAAATGAAAAGTGGCAATGCTCGCGGATTGTGCAAAAAAAACACCAAGCTACAAAACAGAATGGAACAGAATCACATATTACATATGGGGGAGGGGATGGGGAGAGGGAGGGAGGGGGAGAGAGAGAGAGAGAGAGACAGAGAGAGAGGGGGGGGTGGGGGAGGGAAAGAGAGAGAGAGAGAGAGAGGTGGTGGAGAGAGAGAGGAGGGGGGGAGAGAGAGAAAGGAGGGGAGAGGGGGGGCATCACAAGGTTTTTATCAAAGGACTTGCGAGCGGCACGATTGGCAGCACGTTGGGTTTGCAGCGGGAGGGAGGGGCGTGACTTGACTCACTGCGCCGGGTTTTCCAGAGGGAGTAATGGCCGCCATCACCGCCATGTTCTACCATCGGGCGGGGAGATGGAATGGATTCAGAAGCAGGGGATGGGGGACAGATGATCGGGCCTCCTCGGAGAGGAGGGGGGGGGGGGGTAAAGAGCAAAGATCCTATAGGATCTTAGGTAGGGAGGAGAGGGTAGAGAGGGAGGAGGTGGGAAGAGGACGGGGGGATTTGGAGTGGAGCCGGGTGGGTGAGTAGGCTGCCAAATGAGGAGTGAGACAGAAGCGGCTTCTGAATCTCTGGAAACCCACAGTTGGAATGAGCAGGCGGGCGGGGGATAGGAGCGTCGGGGCTTCACGAGCTGCGACGGCAGTGTGGACAAGGTTCAGCGCGTGAGGTGCCGCTGACCCCGAGATCTGCAGAACAAAGATCCTATAGCTGAGCTGTAGAATCTTTGTTCTGCAGAACTTTCTCGACCTTTCTGCGCCTTTTGAAGAACGGGGGGGATGGGTGGGCGAATGTACCTCATGGAAAACTGCGCATTCACAGCAGCTACATTAATCCACAGCGGTGGGGGGGGGGGTGGGGCCAGGAGGCAGGTGGGCCTGGATTGGTGGGCATGTTGGCTTTGTGACGTCAGCAGCTGGCAAGCAGCGATTATTTTTTGAAAAAGTGACTTTTGTGAACAATCTGGGGATATAATTGACTGAATTTAGAGAGGAGGGAATTTATGAAATCATAAGTTAAATCCCTACCGAAATTGTAAAAATGCCACGTTTGTGCATCTGGTTTTCGAGGAGATATGTTTCAAAGGCAAAATGACATACACCCACACACACACACACAGACACACAGAGTTTTAAAAGTGTATAGATAGATAAATAGATAATTAACCATCTGGAACCTTGCAGCTGCAGATGATGGCCGTCCGATTGTGGTCACCAGCTACGGGCCACTGGAGGGGAAGCGTGTGTCGGTGAGAGGGACGGACACGCCTGTCTACAGCTACCTGGGGGTCCCTTTCGCCAAGCCCCCCGTCGGCCCCCTGCGGTTCTCGAGGCCGGAGCTGCCGGAGGGGTGGACCGGGACCAGGAAAGCCACGGCCTTGGCCGCAGGGTGAGTGCCGCACCTTTACCCCGCTCTCGCCGGGCCCCACGTAGCCACGCGATCACCGACCGCAGGTAACTGCTCCTCCCCCGGTCACCGGCTCTCTCATGGGGATGGGGATTCTCCAGGCGCCTGGCAGGGTAGATGCAGGAATTAAATGTACACCGAACAGCACAGGAACAGGCCCTTCGGCCCACAATGTCCATGCTGAATACAAAGCCAAATTGCACCAACCTCCTCTGCCAGCACGTGATCTATATCCCCCCCAATTCCCTGCACATCCATGTGCCTATCTAAAGGCTGGTCTGCAGAGGGTCCAATCTGATGAAAGACTGCATTAGGAAAGCAGCCAACATAATCAAGCACCACTCACACCCCACTCACTCCCTATTCTCTCCTCTCCCATCGGGCAGAAGGTACAGAAGCTTGAAAGCACACATCATCAGATTCAGTAACAGTCTGTTCCCTGCTGTTATCAGACTACTGAACGCTCCTCCCATAAGCTAGCATGTAGCCGTGAATTTCCAACCTATCTCATTGTGAACAAAAATGTAATCTGACTTTCTCTGTAACTGTAATGCTATAATGCTTCAACACTGTATTCTGCACCCTGGTATTTTTCTCTTTACACTATCTGTTGTACTTGTGTGTATCTTGATTGTACTCGTGTACAGTATGATTTGATTGGATAGCACGCAGATAAAGTTTTCACTGTTTCCCAGTACATGCGCCAATTAACGAGCTGATACTGAGCTGCAGGCTGGTTAACTGCTCTCTGCCACACCGCAGGTGCCCACAGGACCCCGTCTTGGAGGACATGCTGCTGGACATAATGAAGATCACGTTGGCCCCGCGGACGTACAGTGAGGACTGCCTGTACCTGAACGTACACACTCCCGTCAGCCCCACCGACACCCAGACCAAGCTGCCCGTGAGTAGCCTGGAAGCCTGGGCTTGTCAGGGAGTGCCTGACACTGAGCAGCGCACACACATGCACACACATCTTTATATATATATATATATATATATATATATATACTTCACGCTGCCTCAGGAAAGCATCTGACATAATAAGCACCACTCACACCCTGGTTACTCCCTCTTCTCCCCTCTCCCATCAGGCAGAAGATACAGAAGCTTGAAAATGCACATCAGTAGATTCAGAAAAAAAGTCATTCTTGCATATTCATTTATATATATATATGTATGTATGTGTGTGTATATGCATGCATATACAGTATGTACGTGCACACACACACATACATACAGCACCTAGATACACTCAGTACACAGAGACTGGCACCCACATGAATACTCACCGTTCATAGCGACGCCTGCAGAGTACATAGAGACACATACGCACACAGTGTGTAGAGAGGGAGGGGCACATGGTGTGATGTACAGAGAGAGAGAGTGACATGCATACATGTAGCAATGTTACAAAATGTTTAAAATCAAGTCTGCAATTTATCCCATCAGATAAAGCATAAAAATAAGTTTCATTTGACACCTAATTCACTTTCATATCTTCAGTATTAAAAAGGTTATGGCCATTTTCGTACTCGGAAATTAGCATCTTGTTCCCTATTGCTTTTCCATTGACTTAACACAAAAGTTGTGATCGAGGACAGTCAAAAGCCCATAACTGTCTTAAAAATTAAGAGAACTGAAAGAAATTTTCAGTTATTGTGGGTTGAAGCATTCTGAAACAAATATGAAACAATCTTACTTGGATTACCTGAAATTAAAGCATATAATTAGTTAGTTACCCAATTGTAGCTAATTACAAAATTCAATTACTAGATCTAAACATCTATCCATTTCTTAAGAAAATATTAACATTTTTTTAAAAGCCTAATTGTCCAAATAACATTCACACAAGAATTCACAATATAACATGATTTTTAAATCTCATTGTCATGAATTTATAGGCCAAATTGAAGGAATTTAGTGTTTAATGCCTGTAAATTAATGGCCATTTAAATCAGCTTGCGAGTGGGATTTTGTGGAACGCGATGGATTGGAACGTTGCGGTTGCGGTGAATTTAAACCCCATACCGGCAGGAAAAATACTGCCAGTTCATATGGGGAATAAATCACCGTTTCGCAACATGAAATGTTGATTAAGGTCATCTTAACAAGCAAGTTTACATGTAAAAATAAACGGCGTTTCTTTACCTGTCCCCTACGTAAAATCCGTCCCCGTTGTCGGCGTTCACGACATTATAAGCTAATTTTTATTTTACTCCAGCGCTGAAATAGTCGGGCGATTGAAAAAAAAAAAATGTCACATACTGGCAGTCGGAACGAATCTTTAGCTAAAGCTCGCACTCCGAGAAAATATACTTCCGGAAAGCTAAGGAAAACCGCATTTTAACCCCCCCCGCCCCCCCCCCCCCCCCCCTCCTTCAAAGGCGGCAAAGTCGCGCACACAGCCAGTGACAGAACTGCAGCGCCGCTGAAGGTAAGTTTTGTAACATACCTGATACATGCATAAAAACACATGGTTCATCGGGAGATTCCTACGTGAATGTCTTCTGCACATTGTGGGGGGTTTGGTGCGTCGGTGCGGGTCTGCTGCACCCCTGGTGATGGAGTGGGTTGAGGGTTTGGTTCCTGGGTTGGGGGTCAGTGTTATGAGGGTGGGGGTCTGTACCGAGCGAGGGGGGTGGGTGTGGATGTGGGTTTGTGCTGACCTCCTGCCCTGCCCCAGGTGATGGTGTGGATCCACGGCGGTGGTTTTGAGATAGGCAGTGCCACGTTCTACGACGCCACGCCGATGGCAGCTTACGAGGGGGTGGTGATAGTGGTGATCCAGTACCGGCTGGGGATGCTCGGCTTCTTAAGGTAAACAACCTCCTCCTCCCAGCCCCTCTTTTCCCTCTCCCCTCTCTCCCCCCTCTCCCCCTCACATCTCTCCCCCTCCCCTCTCTCCCCCCTTTCCGCACCCTCCCCCTCCGCCCCCCCTTCCCCACCTCCCCCCCATCATCTCCCTTCCCTGTCATCCCTTCTCCTCCCCCCTTCCCTCTACCTCCCTCCTCTCTCCCCTCCCCTCTCCCTCCCCCCGTCCTCCAACCCCTCTCCCCACCCTCTTCCCCCCCCCTCACTCCAGCGCTGCTGCTGCTGCGGTGCTGCTCACGTTGCAGGGTCACAGCGCTGCCTTTCTCCCCTCAGCACGGGTGATGCTGCAATGCCGGCAAACCTGGGCATGTTGGATCAGGTTGCAGCCCTGCAGTGGGTCCAAGCAAACGTCGCCAGTTTCGGGGGCGACCCCCGCTCCGTCACCATCTTTGGGGAGTCGGCCGGGGCGATAAGCGTCTCGCTGCTGGTAAGCTCTTTGGCCCTCCTTTGTTCTACACTGCTCTCAGTCAATTCCGCCCCCCCCTTACCCCCACCCCCATCCCTACCCCCACCGACTGCACTCCCCGAGACCGCACATTGCACTGCTCCTCCTCCTCCTCCTCTCCTCATCTGCCCTCCCTTTCAACTTTTGTCTCACTCCACCCATTTGCCAATCAAACCCTGCCTCTTACCTGTATCCACCTATCACTCAGAGTACTGAGTAACTCAGTGGCTCAGGCAGCATCTCTGGAGAAAAATAATAAGTGATGTTTCAGTTTGGGACTCTACTCATGAGTCTAAGTGAAGAAGGGTCCCTACCCGAAACGTCACCCATCCTTTTTCTCCAGTTGCTGCCTGACCCACTGAGTTGCTCCAGCACTTTGTGAGTATTTTCCGTATGAACGAGCATCAGCATTTCTTTGTTTCTATCACTCGCCAGGCTTTGTCCAGCTCCACCTCTTTTCCAGCTTTCTCCACATCTACTCCATTAGTCGGAAGAAGGGTCCTGGCCTCACACGTCGTCTGTCCATTCCCTCCACAGATGCTGCCTGAACCATTGAGTTCCCCAAGCAATTAGTGCTTTAGCTCAAGATTTTTAAATCTGCTGTACTTTATATTTCTGTTTCACCGGTGGTAGTGATTCTCTGTTCTCTTGCATGTTTGCACCTGGAGAGTTGGTGATGTCCACCCATCTCACCCCACACCCATGAGAAGACTTCTGTTCTCCATAGAGTCTTGCAGCGTGGAAACGGGCCCCTTGATCTAACTTGCCCACACCGACCACCCTGACCCTTCTGCACTAGTCCCACCTGTCTGTGTTTGAACCATGTACCTGTCCAAATGTTTCTTAAATGTTATAATAGTACCTGCTGCAACTACCTTCTCTGGCTGCTCATCCATACACCTACCACCCTTGGTGTAAAAAAATCCATTAAATCTTTCACCGCCCTCCTTAAATCTATGTCCTCTGGTTCTCGATTCCCCTACTGTGGGGGAATCCAGGGAATTCACCTTATCTAACAGACTGTGCATTCACCTGATCTATTCCCCTCATGATTTTATTTCTTGGAGTGCAGAAGGATGAGGGGTGATCTTATCGAGGTGTATGAAGTCCTCATCTGCACAACCTCTACCTATAGTTCAGTTCCTAGAGTCCTGGCAACATCCTCGTAAATCTTCTCCGCACCCTTCCCAGCATGACAACAACTTTCCTATAAGACGGTGACCAAAGCTGAACACAATAATCTCAATGCAGCCTCACCAAAATGTTGTATAACTGCAACATGACGTCCCAACTTCTCTATACTCAGCACTGATGAAGGCCAATGTGCCAAAACCCTTTTTGACCACCCTATCTACTTGCGCCACTGTTTCCATCTAAAACCCGTAGCCCCAGAGCCGCTGTAACCACCTGCCCTCCCTCCTTGCACCTCCCCCCCCCCCCCCCTTTCACCTCCCCAGACTAGGGCAGGGGTCTGCCGGTGAGTCCCAGCTGATGCCCCCTGTTCTTTCTGCAGCTCGTTTCTCCGCTGGCCTCTGGCCTGTTTCACAGGGCGATCTCGGAAAGTGGCACCGCGTTACTGAATGGCCTTGTCACCAGAGATCCAATGTCATCAGCTCAGGTGAGTTGACTTCAAAGAATCTACGGCTTTCTGGTGTGAAAACTTCCCACCGAGTTCAAACGCCCTCAAAGAAGCAGGTCATAGAAAGAGTTTCGTTGTTCCGTTTCAGGACGTTTGACAAACACTTTTGACACAGAGTCTCAGAGATGTGCAGCACAGAAACTAGCCCTTTGGCCCACTCGTCCATGCCAACCAAGATGGCAGTCTGGGCGAGTGCCCCTTCGACCAATAGCCTCCACAATCTTCCAGGGCATGAAAACCAACATGACTAAAACATTGAAGATAGACATCAAGTGCTGGAGCAACTTGACGGGTCAGGCAGCATCTCTGGAATAAAGGAATAGGTGAAATTGAGTTACTCTAGCATTTTGTGATTAAGGGTCTTGACCCAAAATGCCACCTATTCCTTTTCTCCAGATATGCTGCCTGACCCACAAAGTTACTCCAGCATTTTGTGTCTATCTTTAGTATAAACCAGTAGCAACAGTTCCTTACTACACGTTTGGGCTAAAACATTCCCCTGCCATTGTTGTTTTATACAATGCCATTGAACCAATCCTGTTCCCAATCACTCCAGTTCCACTGCACCCCAATGGAGCAGCACCATTCCCACTCCGTGCATCCCAGTGATCCTACTTCCTCCCCACTGTGTAGTCTCACTCGACATCCCCTCACCTTCCTTCCCAATCCTGTAGAAGCCAATGATGTCCAAACCTGTTCCACTTCATGGATGAGATGCGGAGGTGCAGCTAGTAGAGCGGCTAGCTCACGGAGCCAGAGATCCAGGTTCTCAGGATTGGTGAAGGCCTGACCCAGCGCGATGCCGTCGGCTCCATCCAGTTTAGTTTATTGTGGTGCAGGAATGAACTGCTGGTGCTGGTTTATACTGAAGAGACACAAAATTCTGGAGTAACTTAGTGGGTCAGGCAGCATCTGGAGATGGAGGATGGAAGGTGTTTCAGGTTGGGACTCTTCTTCAGATTGGTTAATATTATAGTATGCTTATTGTTGTCATGTGCACCGAATTACAGTGAAAGAGTTCACATGATTACAATCAATCTTCAGACACGAAACGCCAACTATTCTTCTTCTCCAGAGATGCTGCCTGACCCACTGAGTTACTCCAGTGCTTGGTGTCGATCTTCTGTGTAAACCAGATTCCGCAGTTCCTTCCTACACATGATTGCAATCAAGACATCCTCTGTGTAAAGAAACAGGATAACATGATAACATGAATAAGATGATGTCCAGTAAGTCTGATTAAAGATAGTCTGAGGATCTCCAATGAGGTAGACAGTAGTTCAGGATCGCTCTCTAGTAGTTGATAGGATGGTTCAGTTGCCTGATAACAGCTGGGAAGAAACTTGTCCCTGAATCTGGAGGTGTGCGCTTTCACACCTCTGTACCTCTTCCCTAATGGGAGAGGGGAGAAGGGGGAGTGACCAGGGTAAGACTGGTCCATGATTATGCTGGTGGCCTGGCCGAGGCAGCGTGAAGTGTAGATGGTTAATACACAAAAGGACACAAAGTGCTGCAGTAACTCAGTCGGTCAGGTAGCATCTCTGGAGAACATGGACAGGTGACGTTTTAGGTTGACACCTGAAACATCAGCTACCCATGTTCTCCAGAGATGCTGCCTGACCCACTGAGTTACTCCAGCACTTTGTGATCTGCAAGCTCTGGTCTTTGTCCTTTAGAGGGTCTAGTAATGGTCACTGGGCCGTGGGCTGAGAAGTTGCAGATGGAATATAGAGTGGCTAAGTGTGGAATCATGCAGGTTGGTGGTAGGAATAAATGCATAGACCTATTTTCTAAATGTGTGAGAAAAATCAGAAACCACAGGTGCAAATGGACTTGGGAGTGCTGGTACATGACTTCCAAAAACCTAATTTGCAAGTCAAATCGGTAGTAAGGAAGGCAAATGCAACACCAGCATTTATTTAGAGAGGAGAAGAAAATAAAAAAAGGGATGTAATGATGAGGCTTTACTGGGCACTGGTCAGACCGGCAAACTATTGTCAGCAGTTTTGGGTCCCATATCTGAGGAAGGATGTGTTGGAGCTAGAGAGGGTCCCGAGGAGGTTTATGAGAATGATCCCGGGAATGATTGAATGGTGGAGTACACTTGATGGGAGGGGGTCGGGGGAATCTTTTTTTCAATCTCTTACCTTGCCAGAGATGTGATTGTTTTCCTGATCGTATCTCTGGTCGCTCTGCGGCCTAACATCATGGAGCTGGAGGCCTTGCTCGGGACTGAATTTGACCCCACCGCAGGGATGTGGAATTACCATCGGAGCCGATCCCTTGCCTGGGGTCGACGCTCCAACCACGGCCTGCGGATTTCAACATCGCGGAGCTCGCAGTCTCGGGTAGAGACTGATGGCGGGATGCTCCAGTCGCAGAAGGTTTTGACCAGCCCCGACCCGGGTAGATCGCCCGGCACTGGGGAGCTGAGATTCCCATTGATGCAGGAGCTTGATCGCCCCGACACGGAGGGCCCGCTGACGGCTACGGATGCCAAGATCGTCCCGTCAATTGAAGGCTCGAGGCCCCCAAGCACGGGAGAACATAGGAGGGAAGAGTTTGAACTTTTTTCGCCTTTCATCAAAGTGATGAATGTGGAGGAGTCACTGTGGTGGATGTTTATGTTAAAATGTATTTTGTGTGTTTTGTTGCTTTTTAATTGTATGATTGTATGGCAAATGACATTCCTCCTATGTTGCAAAACATACTTAGCTGATAAAGTATTATTATGATTATAACGTTTTAACTGTCAATTCTGTTGCAGTTGGTGGCCAACAAGACGGGCTGTGGCATGGACACTTCACAGGAGCTGGTTAACTGCCTGAGGAGCAGGTCAGAAGAAGAGATGGTGAACCTCACCAACAGCATTGTAGGTGAAACCCACTGCGTTAGGTCCTCACACTATGAGTGTGTCTGTTGCATTGTCTCGGGTAATGTTGCTGGCCACAATGGTCTTGGATTCAATGGTTCTTGATTGTCACATGTACCAAGGTAGAGCGAAATTCTTTCATTGCATAGTTCAGTAAATTCAAAATACGCGCATGAGCGGATGCAAACTCTCACTCTCACACGCACACGCACATGCATACACACACTGCAGGGGCTTTGGTGGAGACAGGTACAAGTTTAAGAGGATTCGGGATAGGCACATGGATATGTAGGGAATAGAAGGTTATGGATCACATCCAGGCAGAAGGGATTAATTAAACCTGACATCATGCTCAACACAGACATGGTGAACCAAAGGCCCCGTTTCTGCTCTCTGTGCTTTAGTTTAGTTTATTGACGGTCACGTGCACTGAGGTACAGTTTTGTTGTGTGCTAACCAGTCAGCAGAAAGACTATACATGATTAGAATTGAGCTGTCCACAGTGTACAGATACAGGATAAAGGGAATAACGTTTAGTGCAAGATAAAGTCTGATTAAACTCAGTCCAAGAGTCTTCAATGTAAATCTGGATGTGTTCAAATATTTCCTCCCTGAACTCTTTCACAGCTGTGTTTCTCACACTATTCTGCACTGACTTTTACTTTAGAGATGTAGCTTGGAAAAAAAGTCAGCTTCCAACCCAGCAGTATGACTATTGATTTCTCTAACTTTAAGTAACCCTTGCATCCCCCCTCTCACACCTAGTCATCGTGCTAGTTTCACTGCCGTCCTGTTGAGTTTTGCTGTCTGTATAACTCGCTCTCACCTACCCCACAGCGAACAATGGACCATTGTGGGCTCCCCCTTTCCTTAATCATTGCTCTTTTTGCATATCTTTCATTCAATTGTGCTTTATCTATATATCATCATCTATATCTCGACCCGAAACGTCACCCATTCCATTTCTCCAGAGATGCTGCTTGATCTGCTGAGTTACGTTGTGTCTATTATCGGTTTCAACCAACATCTGCAGATCCTTCCAACACATGAAAAAAAGGCAGTACACTACATCGCCCTACACACTGGAGATAATTTACAATTTGCAAAAACCAATTAAACTACAAACGTGTACGTCTTTGTAGTGTGGGAAGAAACCAGAGCACTTGGAGAAAACTCAGACAGTCACAGAGAGAATGTACAAACTCTGTATAGACAGCACCCGTAGTCAGCATCGAACCCAGGTCTCTAGCGCTGTGTAGCAGTAACTCTACCACTGTGCCATTGTTTTAAGCCTTTTTCTCTTTCTGTTTCCCACAAGCGGATCACACCTATAGTGGTGGATGGAGTGTTCCTGCCCAAAGAAGTTGATCAACTCCTTGAGGAAAAGCAGTTCAACGTGGTCCCGTATCTGTTGGGAGTCACTAACCATGAATGTGGTTGGCTCTTGGCTCAGGTGAGATCAAGTTAACCTCAATGAAGGAAATCGCTCGGAAACGTTGACCCTCCCTCTGTCTCCACAGATGCTGCCCAATCCGCTGAACTCCTCCACAAGTTTAACAACAGATCATTATGACTCCAGATCTTTCTTGGTCTGATGGTTTGGGTTTGGTGGGCCGGATGGGAAATGCTAGCTGTGGTTCTAGAGAGCGTGCTGGACATGGGCAAGGTTGGGCTGGTTGGCACAGTGGAAGCCAGCTGCGCTGGTGGCCATAACTAACGTTTTGGGCAGAAATAGCGGTCAAAACCGATCACCAGCCCCTTGTCAGTATCCTCAGTAAACTGATCCCCACGGCATCAGCGCGTTTACAAAGCATGATGATGGAACTACAGAAATATCACATCAGACTAACCTACAAACGCGGTAAGGACATGCACTTAGCTGACACTCTCTCGTGGGCACCTCGCCCAACCTGCGAAAAACACCTGTCTGATGGTGCGCACGAGGGGTGTACGGTTATGATGGTCTATTGCATTCCATCCGCAGGCTTAGACATCCTAGTGTCACGAACGGCTGCAGATGAAACACTACAATCGCTGTCCACTGTCACCCGCCACGGCTGGCCAGACAAACAGCACCACCTGCCACTCGCTGTCCAACCATTCTACCCTGTCCGTGACAAACTGGTCATTCAGGACAGCGTGATAATGAAAGGACACAAGGCGGACATCTTGAAGTCTCTTCACAGCAGGTTCTTCGACATTGTCCATGGGGGCCATCCCGCTGCAGAAATAACCCTTCAACATGTGAAAGGAATGCTGTTCTGGCCAGACATGGGTAACTACATTCTAGAGAAGGTTGCTGCCTGCCCGATCTGCAATAGCTTGACCCCTCACCAACAGAAACAACCACTCCTCCCGTACCCCACACCAGACTTACCCTGGTCCACAGTAGCAGCAGACATCTTCGGGTGGCACGGCCAACAATACCTGGTTTTATTTGATTCCTACTCAGGGTGGTTTGAAATCGACCTGCTCAATAGCCTGACCTCAGCCATGGTCATTCAGAAACTAACTCGTCACTTCTCTGTCCACGGAGCCCCCCTAAACTGCTCTCAGACAATGGACCTCAGTTCTCCAGTCAGCTCTTCAGGAATTTCGTGAAAAACGGGGACTTTCACCACATCACCAGCAGCCCCGAGTACCCGCAGTCCAACGGCCTGGCTGAGCGCGCGGTACAAAGTGCAAAGGAACTAATGGAACGCTCACACAGGGCCGGCTCTGATGTTTATCTTGACTTACTCAACTTTCGGAACATCGTCCGCGACCCTCTCCTGGGATCTGCAGCCGAACGGGTGATGTCACGGCGAACCCGCTCCACTCTGCCTGTGGCCAAGCAACTACTAGAAACACAAGTTAGTGCGCCGCCAGTTATCCAATCCCAGCTCCATCACTGTCGCAACATACAGAGAAAATACTACGATAAAACCAGCTCTCTGCTTCAACCACTCAACAAGGGACAGGTTGTCCGTTTGTGGTCACTTCGAGGTTACGACCGCCTCTGAGTCATTCTGGGGTCCACCGCGGAACCACGCTCGTACTTGGTCAGTATTGACAATGGCATTTATCGGTGAACCTGCCAACACCTCCTTCCGTTTAATGAACCAGCACCTCCACATCCCTACCTGGACCAGTCTGCCGGTCTTCCCTCATGCTATGCGAATGCTGCTCCCGCGATTCCCCTGCCGCTGCCGGTGTCATCCCTGCCTTCCCCGGTGCCCCAATCTCCACCGGCGTCTTCTCCTCCACGTTCACCCGATAAGGGACTTGCTTCCCCAGCGAAGGGTGAGGTGTCTGCTGGAGGTTATTATCGTACATGTACAGGTCGTGTCTGCAAGCCAAACCCGCTAATTGGAACATTTACTGGCTATTCCTGAACTGTTTAGTTTTATGTGCTTTCATATGCTTTTAATTGCCACACGTACTGGTGTTTCATATCTGCTCCACTAACCACTATATATGCTTTACTTCTTTAAGAGGAAGGATCTAGATGAAGCTTTATTAATTCATGCCATTTATAACCTTCATCACACAAATATACATGCCACCCTTTACATTGTATTACGGTACTACACTCTCTCACTACATGAAGACTCTCTGTCTGTCTCTCTCTCTCTCTCTCTCGCTCGGCCACTAGTTAGAAAGCCAGACGCAAGCAGCTGGCTGTTGAAATGCTCCAGTGTATTTGATGAAATGAAGTTGGACTTCATCATGAATGTGTTTTTATTATTGGCCGCCAATAAACATCGACCTGAAACGGCGTCTGTCCATTCCCTCCACAGATGCTGCTTCATCTGCTGAGTTCCTCCAGCACTTTGTGTTTTGCTCAAGATTCCAGCATCTGTAGTTAGACTTTAGCAATACAGCGCAGAAACAGGCCCTTCGGCCCATCGAGTCCGAGCCGACCAGTTATCACTATCCTACACACTAGGGAAAATGTACAATTTATTTGACCAAAGCGAATTAACCTACAAACCTGTATATCATTGCGATGTGGGAGGAAACTGGAGCACCCGGAGAAAACTCAGGCGGTCATGGGGAGAATGTACAAACTCCATACAGACAGCAACTGGGTCTCTCCCTGTCAGTGTGGATGGGCAGCTGAGTGCATTGATCTATAAATTATGGATGTACGGATGAGAATTCTCACTGCTGTATTTTCCCAACAGTTATTGAATCAGCCTGGCTGGGAGGAAGGAATGGACAGAGAGATGGTTGAGAAGGTCATCAGATCCACAAAGCTGGTGAGTTTCTCTCAACCCCCACTCGCCTATTGGGATGAATTCCACCAAATGTCGTCAGTCTGTTAAACTTGGGGCCAACGTTGACTGTGTTGGAAGATAGACACTAAGTGCTGGAGTAACTCAGTGGGTCAGGCAGCATCTCTGGAGAAAAGGACGAGGAGACGTTTCGGGTCGAGACCCTTGCTCAGACTCCCCGGGATTACCGACGCTTCCACCACCGCCAACCTTCGCCATCTCCCCAGAAAAATTACAGTCTGAAGAAGGGTTCCTCTTCCTTCTCTCCAGAGATGCTGCCTGACCCGCTAAGTTACGCCAGCATTTTGTGTCTATCTTTGGTGTAAACCAGCGTCTGCAGTTCCTACCCACACGATTTGACCGTGTTGGATTTGTGGTGTTAGCACCTGTCCCACCATTGACATGGGAGGGTTGTGGCGGCACAGAGTGATGATGGAGTGTATGGTCACCGTTTCAACAAGTCAGAACGAGCTGCCAGAGGAGGTATTCAGAGTCATGGTGTCAGACAGCATGGAAACGGGGCCATGCTGACCAAGATGTGGAAGGGCCTGTTTCCATGTTGTATCGCTCTATGACTGGAGGGATTTCTTGTTTCCACTAGTGGGAGATCCTTAAACAAGGGGAATAGTTGCAAGATGTAAGGTGAGGGACTTTCGGTGGCGCTATGGAGTAGGAGGAACCAGCGCCATCCAGCTCCGCAAAAATTGTATTAAAAACGGGAAAAAACAGGGTTATTTATAGCTACTCACCAGAGAGGAACGTTTGTGAACGGCACCGGCAGCTAGATAAGGTCCGTGACGTCATCAGGCGCGTGACTTTTAAAGCAGTAATGTCGATGAAAAGAACCCCCCCTCCCAAAGAGAGAAAATCAGTGCTGAAAAAAGAGGTAGGCCCAGCTGAAGCCTCGACCTCGAGTTTGACTGGCTCTCTGGAGGATATCCCAAGGAAGAAATCTGAAATGGAAGATTTGAAAGCCACCATGATGGGTGAGTTTAAAAAAAATGAAAAAAGAATATAAAGAAGAATTTAAGCTGCTCAGAGCTGATATTGAAGTATTTAAAGAGCAAGTTAAAGAGGAGTTGAAAAATGAAGTTGTAACCACAGTAAAAATTATGATGGATGAATGGAAGATAAAAGCAGATGCTGATCTAAAACAACAGATGGATAAAGTTAATCAGAAAGTTGGTGGTTTGGAACTCGAGGTCAATCTCAAGTTGGAACCTATTCAGAGAACACTTGATCAACAACACGAGGCAATAAAGGAACTGACCAATATTGCTGATTCAAGTGCTAAGGCGAATGAGAAACTTCTCTCCGAGAACAAGCATTTAACAGATTTATTGAATAAAATAACTGAGAAATGTATTGACTTGGAGGGAAGGCAACGACGTAAAAACTTGCGTATCGTGGGTGTGCGTGAAGGCAAGGAGGGAGCTCACGACACCAGAGAATTTGCAGCAAATCTTCTGAAGAATGTTTTGAATCTGGATCAAGCACCCCTACTTGACCGAGCGCACAGAGCACTGAGACGACGTTCAAAGACGGGTTCGCCACCAAGACAACTGATTGTGAAAGTAGTCTACGATCATGTTTTGGAAGATATGATGAAGATAATAATTCGCAAACAGAATCTGTTTTATGATGGTGACAAGATCAGCATATTCAGAGATTATCCTGCGGAAGTGGCCAGGAGAAGAGCCCTTTTTACTGAAACAAGGCACATCCTCAGGAATATAAAGGGCGTGAGATATGGTCTGATGTACCCTGCCACATTACGAGTGAGCTACGACAATAAAGAGCACCACTTCACTAAACATACTGAAGCTCTGGAGTTCGCACGTAAAATCGAGAAGGAGTTGGATGAGGAAGAAGGAGAAATAAAGGGAACACAGAGAGAAGACGATGATGAAGATGAGGACGAAGATTAACAAACCTGAATTATACTCAACACTTACCTGATGCCGATCTACACCCAGCATTAAGGAGGAAGAATGATGAACTTTTAAAATTATTGGAGAGCTCAATGATTATTAATAATAAATTAATAAATAATAGTATTAGTTCAGTACTAACCATTATTAACAAATGTATGTGATACCTCCTTAAATAACCTAAAATGATAGCAGCAAATTAAAACAATATAGTATTAATAAGAATGGAAATGTAACACTCCGCCCCTAAATATATTGCCCTTAAGGCATTTACGGAACTGGAAATATAAACATCTTTTTTTTTCCCAACGGAAGTCCGTAGTTTAACAGCCACGCTAGTGTGGCTTACACTAACATCACTTTACATAGCTTTAGACACTTTTTTTTTTCCTGCACTTTTCTAATAATATTATTAACCTTTTTTTATTTCTTTTTTATATTATTTTTTTTTATACATTATATGTGGAATTATATTACTTTACTTTTGAATGGTATTATACAGTAGACTTGAGGGGATATGTATGTCAAATAATGTTATTAGTATTAGTTGATCATAAATTAGGGTACGAAATTGGGATATATGTGCTGAGACATCTACCTCATTATAATCCACCATAACATCCAAATGCAAGACACTAATAAGAAAAAGGGGGGTGATGGAATCACCTTCTGTAGTTGGAATGTAAAAGGTATTAATGAACCAATTAAAAGAGGTAAGGTTTTGGCGCAATTAAATAGAATACAAGCTGATATAATCTACCTTCAAGAGACACATCTAAAAAAGGAGGCACAATATAGGTTAACGGCAAATTGGATTTCTAGGGTGTATCATTCATCATTCACTCATAAATCTCGAGGAGTTGCCATTCTTATTCGTAAAGGTATTCAATTTAAACATAGTTCAATAATAGAGGATCCTGAAGGTAGATATATAATAGTTACGGGTGAACTATATTCGAAGACGGTTGTACTTATGAATATATATGGACCAAATTTTGATAATCCGCTATTTTTTAAGAAAATATTTAACACTATTCCTACAGTAACACAGAACAATCTAATAATTGGGGGCGACTTAAATTGCACTTTGGATAACTATTTGGACAGATCTTCAACCAAAAGGAAGGCTATTTCTAAATCCAGCGAATTCATAAATTCCTTTATTAGATCAGCTAATGTCAAAGATATTTGGAGAAATGTAAATCCTAATGGTCGAGAATACTCATTTTATTCTCCGGTATTTGGAACATACTCCAGGATAGATTATTTTCTAATAGACTCAAAACTTGTTCCATTTACGTATGACTCAAAATATCATAATATTATTATTTCGGATCATGCTCCATTAACATTCAAGATTAATTTAAAGGGTATAACTAAAGGATATTCGCAATGGAGACTCAATCCTCATATCTTAAATGATAAAGTGTGCTCAGATTATCTGGTTAAACAGATTGAATTATTTTTTGAAACCAATGATAAACCTGGAATCTCATCATCTCTTTTATGGGACACATTTAAAGCTTTTATACGGGGTGCTATAATCTCAGTGCAGGCACATCTGAACAAGGAAAATAGAAAGATTCAACAGAAATTGGAAAATGAAATAAGGCAGTTGGACATGGAAAATGCTATGTCTCCATCTAGGGTTATATATAATAAAATTGTAACATTAAAATATAAATTAAATGAGATACAATCAAAGTATGTTATTAAACATTTTCAAAAGACCAAACAAGTACATTTTGAATTTGGGGATAAACCGCATAAATTGTTAGCTCGGCAACTAAGAAAATCAGAAGAAGAACAAATGATATATAAGGTCAAATCTGAACAAGGAGAAATATTAACTTTACCAAAAGATTAATGATAGATTCCAAAAATACTATCAAAAACTTTATACATCAAAAGTGATGGATCAACCCGAGACAATAGAAACGTTTCTCCAGAAATGTCACATTAATGGATTAGATCGGGAAAGTAGAGAATTATTAGATGCTGAAATATCAGCAAAAGATATTGAGGAATCAATTAGATCATTGAAGAATGGTAAAGCTGCAGGACCCGATGGTTTGGTGGTTGAATTTTATAAGAAGTTTCATGATTTGATCGTCCCACGGCTACAAACTATGTACAAAGTTGCCTACGAACAAGAACAACTTCCAGAAACCTTAAAAGAATCCACAATTACACTTATTCCTAAGGCAGACAAAGATCCAGAAAACCCAGTATCATATAGAGCAATAGCTCTTTTAAATACAGATCAAAAAATATTAACAAAAATTTTATCTCAAAGGTTAAGTTTAGTGATCAATAGATTAATACATCATGATCAAACAGGTTTTATTCCTAAACGTTACTCCACTTATAACTTAAGACGTCTATTTAATATCATTTACTCGAAAAGAATGTCTGATATTGAACTAGCAGTTATATCCCTGGATGCGGAGAAGGCGTTTGACCAGGTTGAATGGCCTTACTTATTTAGGATAATGCAGAAATTTCAACTGGGAGAAGGATTTTGCAAATGGGTTAGAATTTTATACTCTGGCCCAACAGCAAGAATCCTAACAAACCAAATGTTATCAGCAAAATTCAATCTTTCTAGGGGTTGTAGACAATGCTGTCCGTTATCACCTTTACTATTTGCACTCGCTATAGAATTATTGGCCGAAAGGATTAGAGTAGAACCAGAAATTTATGGATATAATGCCAAAACTACAATTAACAAAATATCTTTATATGCAGATGATGTTTTATTATATATAACAAAACCAGAGATTAGTATCCCTAAAGTACTTGAAGTGATAAATGAATTTAGTAAGTTCTCAGGATATAGAATTAACTGAAATAAAAGTGAAATTATGCCTATAAACAGGAATTAAATTGAATAAATTACAAACATTTCCATTTAAAATAGCTAACAATCAAATTAAATATCTTGGAATTAATGTATCAAAATCTTATAACTCTTTATTTAAATCTAATTTTCCCCAATTATTAAATAAATTAAA
Source organism: Raja brachyura (assembly GCA_963514005.1). The sequence goes on along the minus strand of OY740797.1, from coordinate 26,662,179 downwards.
AAATAATATTTTATATTGGAAAACATTACCGGTATCAATGATCGGTAGAATAAATGCCATTAAAATGATTTTTTTGCCTCAATTACTATATTTATTTCAAGCCATTCCGTTATATCTTCCTAAAAATTTTTTTTTTTAATTGATTCTATAGTTAATAGCTTTATTTTGGATTATAAAAATCACAGAATAAGTAAAACACACTTATGTAAATCTAAGATAAATGGTGGCTTAGCTTTACCTAATTTTTTATATTATTTTTGGGCGGTTCAGATTAAGAACTTTAATTATTGGTTGATACAGATGGAACAGGACCCTGTTTGGTTAAGAATTGAAAAGGAAGATTGTTTCCCATTCGACATAAGCACAATACTCCTTGCCCCTGGGGCGGTACAAAAAAAATCATATAAGGAAAACCCTATAATTTTAAATAATATACGTACCTGGAAACAAATCATTAAGACTACATTTAGAAACTATGCCACTTTGTTTACCAATTATGAATAATCCTATGTTTAAACCTTCGACATTGGATGTGGGGTTTAGACATTGGAAAAATTTAGGAATAATAAGGATAGAACATCTTTATAGGAATGGGAAATTCCTCTCATTTCAGGAGTTGAAAGAGATTTACGGATTGCAAGCAAATAATTTATTTAGATATTTACAAATTAGAGATTATGTCAAATTAAATACGCTAAATTATAGAAATAGAGATCCAGGTTTACTGGATGAAGTATTTAACAAGCATCCAACAACAGAAAAATTAATAGCATATATATACAATTTTTATTTGGACAGGGAAATGCCAAAAACTGAACTATTCTGACAAAAATGGGAAAATGAAATAGGTTTACCTATATCAGAAGATTTTTGGGAAGAAAGCTTACAACGAATTCATCGCTGCTCGTTAAATGCCAGACATACTTTGATACAATTCAAAGTAATACATAGATTACACTACTCAAAAAAGAAATTAAATAGAATTTTTCCTAATATATCACCATTATGTGAAAAATGTCAGCACACTGAAGCCGATTTAACTCATAGTTTTGTAATATGTACAAAACTTAATAACTATTGGACTGAGATTTTTAAAATTATTTCCATAGTTTTAAAGATCACATTAAGCCCTGACTTAAAATTAATTATATTTGGGGTTTTAGATTCAAACCAAACTTTAACAGTAAATCAAAGAAATTTTCTGGATTACTGTTTAATAATTGGAAAAAAAATAATATTACAATTTTGGAAGGGACCATTATCCCCGACAATTAAAATGTGGACAGTGGAAATGTTGGAGACATTACAACTGGAGAGAATTAGATTTATCCTAATGGATAAACTTGAGCTTTTTGAACAAATATGGTCTCCATTCACTGATTATATGAAGGGGTAGCTGGGGTCGGCATTGAAACTCAATAAGTACCCGGTGGTAAGATCAAATGAAAATGTTTAATTTCAGATTTAAATACTTGTCTCTATATATTATATTTAGAAATTGCTCCATTCATTGATAAGATGTATACTGTTTTCTTTTCCACAAGTATAATAACAGTTTACTAGTTATATGGTTTTTTTTGTTTTGTTTTTTTTTTTCTTTTTGTTTTTTGTTTGTTGTTTTTGTTGTTGTTTTTTTTGTATTAATCAAATATAATCATACTCTTTTAATTACCCACTATTCTTTCTTTATACTTTTTTCTTATTCTCTTTTTCACTCTATAAAAAAAAGTGGGGCCTATATATATGGTTTGCTAATATTTATATAATTTTGGAAAGATGTATTAACTATATCTGAAAAAAAATGTTATATTATTTGTAATATGTATGGCCTCTAATAAAAATATATTAAAAAAAAAAAGATGTAAGGTGAGAGGTGGTAGATTTAGGAACCTGAGATTGGCACACATGGTGCCGGGTATGTGGAATGAGCTGCCAAAGGAGGTAGTTGAGGCAGATACAATTTAAAAGATATTTGGACATGAACGTGCAGAGGAAAGGTTTAGAGGGATATGGGCCAAACATGGGCAGGTGGGACTGGAGTAGATGGGGCATTTTGGATGGCATGGGCAAGTTGGGCTGAAGAGCCTGTTTCCGCGCTGTATGTTTTTGTCAGGCTGTGTAAGATGATTCCCGTCCATTCGGGAAGCCGTGTGAAGGATTGCTTCACCTGCAGGGAGTGGAGGCAGGAGCATTGGAAGCTCTATGGAGGTTTGACGGAGCATAAGGATTTGGGATGGACTGGGGTTAAAGGGACAGGCTTAAGGTGAGAGGGGAATGATTGAAGAGGAACCTGAATTGGTGACTTATTAACTCAGAGGGTGGTCCGTATCAGGAATGAGCTGCCAGAAGAAGCTATAGAAGCGGATACAGTTACAATGTTTTAAAAGGCATTTGGAAAGGTATATGAATAGGAAGTGCTCAGAGGGGTATGGGCCAAGTGCAGGCAAACGGGACTAGCCCAGGATACCAAGTTGGTTTGCATGGACATCTTGTGAACTCTTAGAGTGGTAGAGCATGAAAACAGGCCCTTCAGCCCAACACCCTCATGCTGACCAGGATGCATTATCTAAGCTCATCTCATCTGCCAGCGTTTGGCCCATATCCCCCAAAACCTTTCCTATCCATGTACCTGTCAAAATGTATTTAAAATGTTGTTGTATTACGTGCCTCTATTACCTCCTCATTTCATACACCCACCAAACTCTTAAATCTTGCCCTCTCACCTTAAACCCATGTTCTCTGGTTCTTGATTCGCCTACCTTGGGTAGAATACTACATTTACCCGATCTATTCCTCTCATGATCTTATACCGCTCAATAAGATCACTCCTCATCCTCCTGCACTCCATTGGAATAAATTCCTAGCCTGCCCAACCTCTCCCTCTAGCTCAGGCCCATGAGTCCTGGCAACATCCTCGTGAATGTTCTCTGCATCCTTTCCAGCTGAATAACATCTTTCCTATAGCATGGTGCCCAAAACTAAACAGAAGCGGCCTCACCCACGTCGTGTACAACTGTAACATAATTCCCCAACTTGAGATCCAGTCCTTTGAAGATGTGAGGAACTGCAGATGCTGGTTCAGAAATAATGAAGCTGCGTGCTGGACCCTGGGTCCTGACTTGAAACGTCACTGTCCATGTTTCCCAGGGGATGCTGTTTGACCTGTTGAGTTACTCCAGCACATTTTGATTATTTTTTTACCCCAACTTTTCAATACCCTGACTGGTGATGGCCAGCGTTTACGCACTTGCGGGTCTGACTGCCTCTGTGTTGCTTCCATTCTCTGAGGATAGCTGCCGCTGGAGGATATGGAGCAAGTCCTGGATGAATACTTGGGAGACACACGGGACAGGACTCAGATCCGGGACATACACCTTGAGCTGCTGGGAGACGTGTTCATGGTGTTGCCAACTATCCGCACTGCAAGGTTATGCCGAGGTATCTGATCCAAGCACGGTTGCCCAGCCGGATGCAACTAAATTTAAAGTGGCACTTTCTTCCCAATAACCCTTTCTGGCTAAACCCCTCCCTTCACCACCTCCAGTTTAAATTCCAGTTGGTGTATTTTGGAGGACCAAGTAACCAAGAACCAAGCAAGTAACCCCAAAACCCGTGCAATACAGCCCTTGGGGGCAACACCTTCCACTCGCAGGTGGTCCATACCTGGGAAGAGCAAGCCACGGTGCAATTTTAAAGGGGTTATTAATTTATCGCAATAATTCTTTATTAAATGTGGATTGTATCTATGTGCCTGTTAAGGGCCCTTTGGCCCACCGAGTCCGTACTGACCAGTGATCACCCCGTACACCAGCACTATCTTGCACACTAGGGACAATTTTACAACTTACCAAAACCAATTAACCTACAAATCTGTACGTCTTGGGTGAGTGCCTGGAAGATGCCTGGACGTACAGGTTTGTAGGTTAATTGGTTTGTGTAAATTGCCCCAGGTGTGTGGGATAGAACTAATGTGAATGGGTGATTGCTGATTCGGTGCGGACTGCGTGCCTGTGTCCGCGCTGTATCTCTAAATTAAAATCCTTTTTTCTACTTTACACTGATGAATTTTGACCATTGCCTCTCAGCACTGACTCCTCTTCCGCGGTACAGAGGACCTGCCTCAGACTGGCCACACCCCCTGCCACTCCAACACTAATCCATCTTGCTGCCCTTCCACAGATGCGGGCGGCCCGGTGTTTCTGTATGAGTTCCAGCACAGCACCAGCATCGTCCGCCCCAGCCGGCCCGATTTTGTGAAGGCTGACCACGGGGAAGAGATCGGCTACGTCTTTGGTGCTGCCTTCTGGGACGGAGACATGGTTTTAGCAGGTGAGCCCATTGCCGGTAGATGGGACTTCCTCTCTCAGTCGCACGCTCCACTTTCCTCCCCAGCAAAGCACAAAGTGTCGGAGGTAAACTCAGCGGGACCTGTTGGTCAGCATGGATGGGATGGGCCGAAGAGTCCCTGCTGTCTGCCTCTGTGAATGTTCCAGCACACCCCTGATTCTGCCTGTCCTGTTTACTTTGCCCCGAACTCACCTTTCTTTCACCTTGAACATTACCCCACTTCACCTTCCCTCCCTTCCTCAGACCACAGGCCCTTCTCTCCTCCTGTGACACACTCTTAAGGGCCTGTCCCACCAGCATGCAACTCTATGGGATGAGCGCGATTAAACTAGAAGCGGGGGCCGTGCGGAGGTCGGGTGATCCCCTGTACAGGGCCGTTCCCACCAGCATGCACCTGCATGCGGCAAGCGCAACCAAACTGGCAGCGAGGGCCGCGCGGAGGTCGGGTGAGTGGCGCAACGCTGAGCAAAGTGAGGCGAACTTGGAGCGAAGTCATAAAGGTAAGTTCGCCAGGACAGAAAGGGGCACACAGAGAGGGGCACAGAGGCACACACACACAGGGCCACAAAGCCACACACATAAAGGGTCACGGAGGCACCTACAGAGAGGGTCACGGAGGCAAGACGTCGAGACGGTGTGTAATGCGTCGAGGCGACTGCGAGCCGACAAGCCGTTGCCGCGTGGAATTTTTGAACAGTCAGTTTTTTTGGAGCCCCGCGCGATGTCGGGACGAACTCTGCACAATTCCGCACGGCTCCGGCGATCGAAGTGGGACCGGCCCCGCGACGCCGGATGGCTCAAGCGACCACGTTAGGTCGCGCTCATCGCATGGAGTTGCATGCTGGTGGGACAGGCCCTTTACTCAATGTCAACAAAACCAAGCAACGTTAGGTTTAGATTAGATTAGAATTAGTTTAGTTTAGATTTGGGTTGGATTGAATTTGGTCTGATTGATTGAGATTATTATTGTTGCGTATACCGAGGTTCAGTGAATAGTTTTTGTTTGCGTGCCATCCAGACGACACTTGTTTACAATTACGTCCACAGCGTATAGATACATGATGAAGGGAATAACGTTCAACGCAAGATAAAGGCCAGTAAAGTTTGATTTTCGACTCGAAATGTCGCCTATCTCCTTCGCTCCTTTGAATGTGCTGCACTCACTGAGTTTCTCCAGCTTTTTGTGTAAAGTTCGATTAAAGAGGGTCTCCAATGAGATAGATGGTAACTCAGGACCGCTCTCTAGTGGTGATAGGACGGTTTAGTTGCCTGATAACAACTGGGACGAAACTGTCCCTGAATAGGAACTGATTGTTGAATTCAGAAAGGGGAAGTTGGGAGACCAGGCACCAGTTTTTATTGGTGAGTTGGTGGTGCAGAGTTAGCAGCTTCAAATTCCTGGGTGTTAACATCTAGGACAGTCCTGGGCCCAGCACCTAAACACAGCCATGAAGAAGGTTTTCTGCTGAATCTACTTTCTAAGATTCCCCTACCCTAGGAATTAATATGTCTCCAAAAACTCTTATAAAGTTTGACAAACATATTGCAGAAAGTATCCTGACTGGTTGCGTAATGGCCTGGTTTGGCAATTCCAACAGGACCACAAGAGTCTGCAGTGAGTGATGGACTCAGCCCGGTCCATCACGAGCACAGCCCTCCCCACCATCAAAAACATCTACACCGGGCGCTGCGTCAAGAAGGCGTCCATCTATGATCACAGATCCCCACCTTCCGGGCCGTACCCTCTTCTCACTGCTACCGCCTGGCACGGGGTACAGAAGCCTGAAGTCCCACGCTGAAGATAGACAGTGCTGGAGTAACTCAGCAGGTCAGGCAGCATCTCCAGAGAAAATCAATAGATGATGTGAGTTGGAACCCTTCTTCAACCCTAAACAGTTGGGTTACGACCCAAAATGTAATGTATTCCTTTTCTCCAGAGACGCTGTCTAACCCACTGAGTTACTCTAGCATTTGGCGTCTACCTTCGGTATAAACCAGCATCTGTAGTTCCTTCCTGTGCCTGAAGTCCCACACCACCAGGTTCAGGAACAGCTACTTTCCTGCAACCATCAGGTTCCTGGACCGACCCGCATAACCCTAATCCCACCTCCGCAACAGAACATTACTCTTGTAAGGACTTTCTAAATATATTTTTGAACCAATGTCTTGTTTTTGTTTATAATGTCTTCTTTCTTTTGGAACATTTATGTGTAATGTATTAATAGTTTATGTTCTTGTGTGTTGTCTGAGTCTTTGTGCCTGTGATGTTTTGGCAAGCAGTATGTTCACTGTACTTGTGCAGATGACAATAACCTTGAACGTGACTCTTGCAGAGAACATCACAGCAGAAGAGATGGCTTTAAGCAGAACGGTGATGAGTTACTGGGCCAACTTTGCCAAGAACGGGTAAGAGACACCACGAAGGGTCAGGCAACCTTTGGCTCGACTCGTCTGTGCCCACCTGGATGCCCCATCCAAGGCGGACCCGTTTGATGGGGGTAAAGTAGCTATCATTGATCTGCTGGGAAACTTCGATCCAGCTCCCTGCCCGGCACCTACGCACAGATACTGTTTCCCTCTCCACACCACCACTGCCATCAGTATCTCAACTCCCATGAACTCTCTGAACCTCAAGGTTTTACAGAAGCCAATTTTTTATCCTGCAAATCTGGACTTTGTCGCCCGTACCCTCGCAGAGTGAGCTGGGAGAGGTGGTGGTGGAATGTGGGGGTGGGAGATGGTGGGGGAGGGGGTGTGTGAGGTGGGATTTGGGGGAGTGGTGGGGTAGGAGGGAAAGTAGGGGGAGGGAGTGGGGGAGAGAGATTAAAGGGGGTGGGCTGCCGGTTTAGTGGGCTGGGGTCTCGGTGGAATGAACGCTCACTAACGTTGGGGTTATTGGTGGCAGGGACCCGAATGGTGAGGGGCTGGAGTTGTGGCCGGTCTACGGCAGGAACGAGAGCTACCTGCAGCTGGACGTGAGCCAGAGTGCCGGGACGCGGCTGAAGGAGGAGCGGATGAGGTTCTTCACCGAGACCCTGGGCTACGGCGTGGGGTCGGAGAGGGAACCGCCCCAGACAGGTGACACAGAGCACCGGCAGGAACTGTAGCCTCCAGTAACCACCTCTGCTCAAATCAACTAACCCTCTCTGGGCCTGACTCCAATTGGGATCTCGGTGTCGCACGGACAACGCAGCCATCTTGTTGCGCACAATAAGGAACCGTGGGAAATGAGGGCAGGGAGAAGCCACTCCGAACCGTTTAGACAAATACACAAAGTGCCGGAGGAACTCGACAGCTCAGGCAGCATCTGCGGAGGAAATGGACAAATGGTGAAGAAGGTCCCAACGTGAAACGTCGTTGGTCCATTCACTCCACAGATGCTGCCTGACCTGCTGTTCCTCCAACACTTTGTGTTTTTCTGAGGATTCCAGCATCTGCAGTTCCTTGTGTTTACATTAACTGGGTTCCTTTCCCGAAGATGCTGCCTGACTAGTTGAGTTCCACCCGTTTCTGTTTTGGTTTCAGATTCCACCTTTCTGCAATTTTAGCAGTTTGTCATCACCTGCTTCAGAGTTGATTGCTGATACAGTGTGAAAACAGGCCCTTTGACCCAACATGCCCTATCTCCACTCATCCCACTTGTTTGCGTTTGGCTCGTATCCCTCTAAACCTGTCCTATCCATGTACCTGTCTAATGTTCCTTAAACGTTACAATAGTCCATCCCTCAACAAACCTCCTCTGGCAGCTCGTTCCATACACCCATCACACTTTGTGTGAAACGCTATTGAAGAGAGGCTCAGATGCCACCACTGTGTGGAGCTGTCTGCTCACTACACTCTAGCCGGTGGAGCTGCAGCCTCTCAGTGCCAGAGACCTGGTTTCGACCCTGACAATGGGCGCTGTCTGTACGGAGTTTGCACATTCTCCCTGTGACCATGTGGGTTTCCTCCTGGTGTGTGTTTGTAGGTTCATTGCCCCTCTGTAAATTGCCCTTGGGAGTAGTGAGTAGATGAGAAAGTGGGATTACATAGAACTAGAGTTAACAGGTAATCGACGGTCAGCGTGGACTCGATGGGCCGAACAGCCTGTTATCATGCTGCATCCTTCAATCAATCAGTACTTCCATAGCTCAGGCCCTCAAGTCCTGCAAACATCCTCGTAAATCTTCTCTGCACCCTTTCCAGTTTAATGACATCCTTCCTGTAGCAGGGTGACCAACACTCAGTAGCATACTCGAAGTGTGGGCTCACCAATGTCTTGTGTCACGGTAATTTTCACAGCTAAACAAATAATGTGCCTTAATTTCCATTCACTATAAGTTAGTGATGATTGATTTTTGTGGATGACTTAATCAAATGACCATGGAAGACCATTAAATATCTTCACCTTTCCAAATAATATAATCAGCCCGGCAGATCGGGTGGGAAAGGCTTTGTAGACCTATCCTACTCTCCCTTATCAATCCCTCGCAGAAAACTTTTTACTGTACACGTGACAATAATAAAATTAATTAAATTGATCATCTGAACATCATCAAGGTGATGGAGCATTCTACCTGTAATCGGAGACTAAATCAGTGCTTTATTTGTGACTGTACGAAGCATTAACACCTCTAAAGAGTTTAAAACTAGATTTTTGAATTTTTTAATGTAAAAAGATCTGTATGGTTTCAAATAATAAAAGTTATTAATTAGGCGGTCAGGCCCTTAAATAGCTGGTAGTGGATGGGTGACATTTCAGAATCTCACCTACCCATGTTCTGCAGAGATGCTGCCTGACCCGCTGAGTTACTCCAGCACTTCGTGTCTATCTTTGGTATAAACCAGCATCTGCAGTTCATTGTCATTACAAGCAACTTATTGTCGGGCGATGTACCTGGAGACACGGAGGAACGTTACTGTATCGGCATCTCTTTGTCCACGGGGACAGCACTGGACAAATGTATTCCCTGGTGAAGGTTACTGAGCTAATCAGTCTGCTCTCTCATGCACTTCTCTTAAACAGTGATATGACGCGCAATTTCCCAGTTAGATGGAGCAGCTTTGGGACAGAGCGAACTTTACATGGTTGTACACGGGGCCTCTGCAGGCTTGTCGTCATGATGGAACGCCTGGACCTGTGGCCTTGCCACTCACTGCGGCTGCTGGTTCTTTCATTGCCGTTATTTTGAATTTAATTCTGGTGATTTGCTGTCTCCAACCCCAACAGGAAATGCCTCTTCGGGAAATAATGCATTGTCAGCCTCTGCAATAAAAGGGCAAAACGTAAACAACCAACTGGCCTGCGTTGCCTTTGTTACACTCCATCTTTAGGAGACCCAGGGGTCCCCTGGCCACCCGAGTGCTTCCAACATTGGTTGGTGTGGGTTTTCAAGTTGATAAGCAAGGCCTTTCAAGCCTGCCCTATTTGGGACATGGGGCTCGGTGTCTTTTCCTGCACCTCCCCCCCCCCCGGCACTAATACGGAATCTCAATCTGAAGGGGAAAAAAAAATGGCATAGGAGCTGAATTTTGCACCCCATTCTCCTGCCTTCTCCCTGTAACCTTTGACCCCCTTACTAACCAAGATCTTGTCAATCTCCGCCTTAAAAATACCCAATGACTTGGCCTCCACAGCCGTCTGTGGCAATGAATTTTACAAATTCACGACCCTCTGGTTACAGAAGTTCCTCCTTATCTCCTTTCTGAAGGTGTGTCCTTTTATTCTGAGGCTGTGTTTAGTTTAGAGATACAGCATGGAAACGGGCCCTTTGGCCCACAGAGTCTGTGCCGACCAGCGATCACTCCGTACACCAGCACTATCCTACACACCAGGGACAATGGACAATTTTTACCAAAGCCAATTAACCTACAAGCTTGTATGTCTTTGGGATGTGGGAGGAAGCCAGAGCACCCGGAGAAAACACACGCGGTCACAGGGCGAATGTACAAACTCCGTACAGACAGCATCTGTGGTCAGGATCAAACCCGGGTCTTTGGTGCTGTAAGGCAGCAACTCTACTGCTGCGCTACTGTGCCTCAATGTTACCCAGGACCACTTGGCTTTGTAATATATATTAATTGTATAATATTGTATATGGCACAGTTTCCAGACAAAGGTTAGTGGAAACTTGATGAACTGTGAGGAGGATGTTGATAGACTTCAGGAGAGATATGAACAGACTGGTGGATGGGCCAAGAAATGGCAGATGAAGTTTAATGCAGAACAGTGCCATGTGTTTCAAACGGGAGAAGACAAACACTGTAGCAACATAACATTTAAAAGACATTTGCCTGGGCTCGTGAGCCTGAGCTCTAGGGAGAGGGTGAGCAGGCTAGGACTTTATTCCTTGGAGCACAGGAGGATGTGGGGCGATCTTATAGACGTGTACACTATCATGCAAGTTTTTTACCCAGCATAGGGGAATCAGGAACCAGAGACCATGGGTTTAAGGTGAGAGGGCACGATTTAATAGGAACCCGAGGGTAACTTTTTTACGCAAAGAGTGGTGGGAGGAGGTAGTTGAGGCAGCATTTAAAAATATTTATAGAGGTACAATGATAGCATAGGTTTACAGGATATTGGTTAAACTACGTGGGACTAGTGTGGATGGCACATGTTGGTCAGTATGGGCAAGTTGGGCCAAAGGGCTTGTTTCCACGCTGTAGGACTCTGACATTTGGATGGGTATATTTTAAAGGAAAGATTTAGAGGGGAACGGACCAAACATGGGCAGCTGAGAGGGTGTCCTGGTCGCCATTGACAAATTGGGCGGATGGGCCTGTTTCTATGCTGTCTGACTCCATGGTGAAGTTTCTGATATGGGGAAAATGAATAAACGGCCTGTCCCACTTAGGCTATTTTTAGGCGACAGCCGGCGACTGCCATAGTCGTAACAGGTTGCCGAAAAACTGGCGACTGAACCCCCATTCGACATAAAATTTGAAATAGAATCATTACTTAATCATAACACGGGTCAGCAACCTTGTTCAGCATAGGGGCCGGGACGCATGTCTGTGAGCAGATGGCGGGCCACATCTATCATGTCTACGCATGGATCCCCCCCCCAGATGGCTGGCATGAAATCACGTGTTCACAGAAGGTAGACAAAAATGCTGGAGAAACTCAGCGGGTGAGGCAGCCTCATGCAATCCTTGCATGTCGAACCCACTGAGTTTCTCCAGCATTTTTGTCTACCTTTGATTTCTCCAGCATCTGGAGTTCTTTCTTGAACGTGTCACATGTCTGTGACGGCGGCTTTGCGCAGAATGCGGTACAGCTAGAGCTCAGGGCGAGCATTCGGCCACGCTTGGGGCGGGCGCTCGACGGGCCGGATGAAGACGGGAAACAGAATCCGTCTGCAGGCCGGATGATTTTGGGTTACGGGCCGCATTCAGCCCGGGGGCCGTAGGCCGCCGACCCCTAATTTAACAACAAAAAAACCTGAAATCAGCACCGGCGCCAACCTACATCACCTGGCGACAAGCTATGTTAACCTAGTGACAGCACCGACGTACGGAGAAGGCAAGCTACGCTCTTTGGCGTCAAACCCACTGTCGCCAACGTTGAAAATCCAGCATCGACCAGAAAAACGCTACGACTCTTTGAGCGACTGAGGAGTCTACTCACGACCTTACAGGCAACAGCCCGGCGACCATGTGGCCACAGCCTCATCGCCTAAGTGGGACAGGCCCTAAGACTGAGAGAGTTGGCTATTAGTGAAATGTTCTTTGAGTCAGAGAGTTGTCTGATTGGAAACAGGCCCTTTGGCCCATCCTTGCTGACCAAGTTGGCCTACTGGGCTAGTCCCAAGTGTGTGTATTTGGCCCATATCCCTCCAGACCCTCCCTATCCATATATCTGCCCAAAAGTCACAAATATATTGTTTCTATAGCGACTGTAACTCGATGGGTTAAATGGCCAGCTGACTTGGAGTAAGGTTTGGGTTGAACAAAAGATGCAGTGTGTCAGGCAGAGATTGGGCAGAGCTTGTGGGCTCACCGTGAGGCTGAGTGCCAAGTAGAGTTGGTAAAGCGGTTTGTTCAGAGCAGAGCAGTCGGCAGCCCGAAGCCGGAGCGACCCTGAAGATTGGCACGGACGCCCCGTACAACACACATCCCCTCGCACTTGGTGGCTCCGGCCAGTGGCGGCGCCTCCCACGGCTAGGTGTCCTCTCCCGTCCGATGGACCGCTGCTGCTCCCTGATTGTGCTCAGCATCTGCACCGCTGGGTGGTGGAGGGTTCCCTCAGCCGGTAAGTGGGTGGAGGGGAGAGGGAGGATGGAATCGACATGGATGAAAGGAAGAAAGAATGCAACAAGTAGAAAGGGCTTTTAAAAGACACAGAGTGCTGGAGCAACTCAGCGGGTCAGGCAGCATCTCTGGAGAACGTGGATAGGTGAAGTTTTGGGTTAGGACCCTTCCGTCTGAGAGGGAGACTCGCCCAGTCTGAACAAGGGTCCCGATCCAAAATCTCACCCATCCTTTTTCTCCAGAGATCATAAGATCATAAGCTGCCTGACCCGCTGAGTTACACCCATAATCGTATATTTCTTTGGTAAGCCAGCATCTGCAGTTTCTTGTTTCTACACAAAGGGCTTTACTTTATTTCACCGTCTCAGGAAACACTGAGGGAACCCTTTTACACAGAGGACGGTGGGTAGATAGAGCGAGCTGTCAGAGGAGGTAGCTGACGCAGATACTATAACAACATTCAAAATATATTTAAGATAGATCCAAAAAGCAAGAGTAACTCAGCGGGGCAGGCAGCATCTCTGGAGATACGTGACAGGTACATGGATCGGAACGGTTTAGAGGGATATTGGCCAAACACAGGCATCGTTGTTGGCACGGATGCGTTGGGCCGAAGGGCCTGTTTCCAAGCTGTATGATCCTAATACCTGAAACGATGCAGAGAACAGGCCAGTAGTTTCTAGTTAACTGCATGAGGACAACATTGTGTTGCGTTGCTCAAACAAGGGGGACAGCCACGACACAAGGAACTGCAGGTGCTGGAATCCAGAAGAAAACACAAAGTGCAGGAGGAACTCAGCAGGTCAGGCAGCATCTGTGGAGGGAATGGGCAGACTACGTTTAAGGTCAGGTCGAGTAGAGGGTGAAAGGGGAGTTGGGGGTGGGACAAAGTTTGGCAAGTGATAGGTGTATACAGGCGAGGGGGGTGATTGACAGATGGGATGAGTAATGCCAGAGGTAAAAAGGAGACAAAAGGGTGTCAGATTCAGAGAGGAGAGAAATTTAAATCCAGAGGGATATAGGTGGAAAAGGACTGGAAGAAGGGGAAAGATGTGGGATAAAGAGGAGATGGGGACTTGATGGGGATGGGAGATGAGCACAAGGAGGAGGGGAAAGTGAGGGGTGGGAGATGGTGGGGAAATGTGTGTGTACAGTAGAGGGGCAAGGTGCTGCAGGGTACCTGAAATTGGAAAATTCAACGTGAGAGTGTGAGTGGCTGAGAGTGTGAGTGGGTGATACAGTGTGAGTGGCTGAGAGTGTGAGTGGGTGATAGAGGGTGAGTTTATGATACAGTGCGAGTGGGTGATACAGAGAGTGAGTGGGTGATACAGGGTGAGTGGGTGATACAGTGTGAGTGGGTGAGACAGAGAGTGAGTGGGTGAGACAGAGAGTGAGTGGGTGATACAGAGTGAGTGGGTGATACAGTGTGAGTGGCTGAGAGTGTGAGTGGGTGATAGAGGGTGAGTTGATGATACAGTGCGAGTGGGTGATACAGAGAGTGAGTGGGTGATACAGGGTGAGTGGGTGATACAGTGTGAGTGGGTGAGACAGAGAGTGAGTGGGTGAGACAGAGAGTGAGTGGGTGATACAGAGTGAGTGGGTGATACAGAGTGAGTGGGTGATACAGTGTGAGTGGGTGATACAGTGTGAGTGGGTGATACAGTGTGAGTGGGTGATACAGTGTGAGTGGGTGAGACAGAGAGTGAGTGGGTGAGACAGAGAGTGAGTGGGTGAGACAGAGAGTGAGTGGGTGATACAGTGCGAGTGGGTGGTACAGTGCGAGTGGGTGGTACAGTGCGAGTGGGTGGTACAGTGCGAGCGGGTGGTACAGTGCGAGTGGGTGATACAGTGCGAGTGGGTGATACAGTGCGAGTGGGTGATACAGTGCGAGTGGGTGATAGAGGGTGAGTGGGTGATAGAGGGTGAGTGGGTGATAGAGGGCGAGTGGGTGATAGAGGGCGAGTGGGTGATAGAGGGCGAGTGGGTGATACAGTGCGAGCGGGTGATAGAGGGCGAGTGGGTGATACAGTGCGAGCGGGTGGTACAGTGCGAGTGGGTGATACAGTGCGAGTGGGTGATACAGTGCGAGTGGGTGATAGAGGGCGAGTGGGTGATAGAGGGCGAGTGGGTGATACAGTGCGAGTGGGTGATACAGTGCGAGTGGGTGATAGAGGGCGAGTGGGTGATACAGTGCGAGTGGGTGATACAGTGCGAGTGGGTGATAGAGGGCGAGTGGGTGATAGAGGGTGAGTGAGTGATAGAGGGTGAGTGGGTGATAGAGGGTGAGTGGGTGATACAGTGTGAGTGGGTGATTGAGGGCGAGTGGGTGATTGAGGGCGAGTGGGTGATAGAGGGCGAGTGGGTGATAGAGGGTGAGTGAGTGATAGAGGGTGAGTTGGTGCAGGACAGTTGTCAAAGTTTGTCCCAGCTTCCAAAATTCAGGGACAGCTTCTTCTGAGTCAACTGAACCATCCTATCACCAACTAGAGAACGGTCCAGAGCTACTATCTTCCTCATTGGAAGCCCTTAGACTATCTATAATTGGAATTTATCTTGCATTTTACTTCGGAGTCACGTGAGTGACTACGTGAAGAAGCCCCGCCTGACGCTGGATCGGCATTACGTCGTCGCTGTCGGCAGAGGAAAAAGCTGCAGAGCGCAGCTCCACACAGCGGTAAGGAACCGGCCCGCAGGTAAGAGAGTTTTTCGTTTCTAGGGCGGGTTTCAGAACTCCGTAGCCTGGTGGGTAAACCAGGAGGAGTTAGAAAAGAAAATGGAGAAAGCCAAAAAACAGCGGGTAAAACATGCGTCCCGGGGTGCAGAGGAGCCGGGACAGGAGATTATTGCGGAACCGGTTCCGATACCGGTGGCCGTTGAAATACCCGTTAGTGAGGCTTTGATTGCTCCACAAACAGAAACTTTGGAGGAAAACCCAGTGCCTAAAAAATGTAAAAGAAAAGCTGAAAGGCCTGAGGTTTCTGAGGACTCTGATTCTGAAGGTCCAAAAAGAAAAGCCTTATGGCTCAGAATGGACCAAATGGAGAAAATGCTCCAAACTATTATCAACCAAGGGTCTAAGAACCCAGAATATTCCCAGGCAGTCCCTGAGGGGGTTCCATATCATGAATATGGTGCCAGTTTGAATTGGGAATTTGAAACTCCAGTGCCCGGGATTGGACTGGAGGAAGTCTCCTTTGAACAAGTTTCAGGAGTACCAGGGCTGTATGACACAGACCCTGAAAGTGGTGATTGCGGTCCGGAGTACACACCACAATACAATTATATTGATCCAGGTGTGCCTGATGTGGCACAAAGTTTTGCTATACCTGGAGGAGGCGGTGAGGCCATGGAAGAAAACCTGGCGGCCAATATTAATTATATGGTCTCTCACCCGCTTCAAGAAGCTGTTATGGTTGAGACAGCAGAATCGTATAAAACACCTATCAATTGTGCCTCATTGAAGGTACCTACGGTGAATCCGGCTGTTTGGGCGCCAATGTCATCGATGATGCATGTGCAGGAGATTCGATTTCAAAGAGTCCTCAAGCTGATTTCAGCTGGCATTACTGCCTTTGGAAGACAAGTGGAAGGTTGTGGAATGACCAAAGTTCAGAAACATATGTTGGCTTTATTTTGCAACTCATTTTTTGAGATAAATTGCATGAGGAAGATTGCCATTCGGCCTCTGTTACATCCAAGATTTGCAGGGTTGTGTAAACCAAGCAATGTTCAAACTCCTGGTTATTTGTTCGGAGAGAATTTGTCTAAGCAAGTTAAAGAAATGGATGAAGAGGCAAAAACTTTTGGTCGTATGAAACCCTTCAGCTTTAGCCAGAGAAGGGCTGGCTATATGAAAAGGGGATTTGATTTTGGAGCTGGAACAAGCCGAGGCAGGAGTATGATTAGAAAGAATTTCCAGCCAACACAGCCGAATGTACACCCATTTATTGGGAAAAGGAGATCATTTCGTCCAGTTGGAGAGGTACATAAACTTTATCCTATTAAAGAAGAATGTTTGGATGAACCCCAGATTGGTGGTAGGCTCCGAATGTTTTATAATGAATGGGACAATATAACAGCTGATCGTGTTGTATTAGATACTGTGCTAGGAACTACCATTGATTTTGTAGAAGGTATGGATCCATTGGGACAGAATAAGCCTAGTCATTCTTTGATGTTTTCAGATCTTGAAAAAATTCAAATTGACAAAGAGGTTAAGAATTTGAGTAAAAAAGGAGTTATTGAGAAAACAGGAGAGGATCCACAACAATTTGTATCAAATATTTTCCCCAGACCAAAGAAAGATGGGGGTTGTAGAATCATTTTAGATCTCACACAATTGAATACATTTGTCCAGTATAAACATTTTAAAATGGACACATTCTACACTGCAATGCAGTTGGTATCGACAGGTTGTTATATGGCTACAATCGATTTGAAAGATGCATATTATTCGGTCCCAATTCATCATAGTTTTCGCAGGTATTTAAAGTTTAAATGGATGGGACAGCTGTGGCAATACAAAGCATTACCTAATGGATTAAGTTCAGCACCTAGATTGTTCACTAAATTGTTGAAGACAGCACTTGCACTGCTAAGGGCACAAAAACACATCGTTATGGCTTATCTAGATGACATTTTAATTGTCAATGCTAATCAGGAGTCAGCTGAAAAATCAGTCTCAGCAACTACAAGCTTGTTTGAGAAGTTGGGTTTCCTGATCCATCCAACAAAATCTAAGTTACAGCCATCCCAAACCATTGAATATCTGGGGTTTGTGATTAACTCAGTTACCATGTTGGTAACTTTACCAATGGATAAGGTGTTAGATTTGACAAATGTGTGTCAGAACCTGATTAACAAACCTTATCCCTCCATCCGAGAGGTTGCCAAGGTTATTGGTAAATTGGTAGCAGCATTTCCAGCAGTAGAATTTGGTCGTCTACATTACCAAAATCTTCAAAGGGCAAAAACTCGAGCGCTTATTCAGCGAGCAGGCCATTTTGATAGGCCAATGCAATTGCCTAAGGAAGCTTTATCAGAATTACATTGGTGGGTTGAGAATGTTCCACAAGCTGCTAAGAACATTTTAGTTCATCAGCCAGTAGTGTTTTTGCAAACTGACGCAAGTTCTCTCGGATGGGGGGCTATGGATAATGAAACAAGCTGTGGAGGCAGATGGGCTGTCCAAGAGGATTTATTGCTCCAAACATATGGTATTAATTATTTGGAGCTACTGGGAGCATTTTATGGATTAAAAGCTTATTGCTCTACATTAAAAGATTTGCATGTCCAAATACAAATAGATAATACCACAGCTGTGGCATATATCAATCACATGGGTGGTGTCAGATCAATATCATGTGATCATCTGGTAAACCAGATGTGGCAATGGTGTATGGGAAAAAATATTTGGCTTTCAGCTATTTATCTCCCGGGGAGAGACAATGTTGTGGCAGACAAAAGATCACGAATATTTAAAGACAATACAGAATGGATGTTAAATCCACAAATTTTCAAAGATATTGTCAGTCGGTATGGAGTACCGGACATTGATCTGTTTGCATCTAGATTGAATCACCAATTGCCCAAATACGTGTCTTGGGAACACGATCCAGGGGCAGTAGCGGTGGATGCTTTCTCGCTACACTGGGGGAATACGTTCTTTTATGCTTTCCCCCCATTCTGTCTGATTGGGCAATGTCTCAAGAAAATAGCGCAAGACGCTGCCAAAGGCATTTTGGTGGTGCCAAATTGGCCTACGCAGTCATGGTTCCCATTGATGCTTAAAATGATTATTGAACCATGTATGACAATTCCCAGTTGCGACAATCTGTTGACACAACCAGTAACAAAAGAAATTCATCCATTGCATGATCATATGAATTTGTTAATCTGCAGGTTCTGACCAGACCGTTGCAAGAGTTTGAACTGGACTCCAGTAGGAGGCGGACTCCAGTAGGAGGCGGCCGTTCCGGGGATCCCAAGCCGCTGAGAGGATTCTCCCGACGCCGGAGCACCATCACCCGGCGAGAACGGCCTGGAACATCGGGCCTCCGTGAAGGCAACTATGGAGGCCTCAATAGGCCTGACTATGGGTGGACATGGGTTGGGGACTGGACATTGTGCCTTCCCTCATAATGGGAACCATTGTGGGGGGATGTTTTTATGTTTAAATCTCTTTATTAGTGTTATGTCTGTATTCTTTATTTTATGTGCTGCATGGCAAGAAGCATTTCACTACACCAATTGGTGTATGTGACAAATAAACTAACCTTGAACCTTGAACCTTGAACTGTCGGACAGGACCGTGGATGTTATAGATGCAGCTTGGAGGAATAGCACTAAAAAACAATATATGTCGCATATAAGGAAATGGGAAGCTTTTTGTACACAGTCAAAGATATCTTATCATACTGCAAACATTTCAAATGTATTGGAGTTCCTTGCTGGGTTACACTTTGATGAGCATTTGAGTTATAGTGCCATTAATTGTGCTCGTAGTGCATTGTCATCCTATTTAGGACAAATTTCGGATCGGGATTCAGTTGGGTCTCACCCATTAGTATCCCGATTCATGAAAGGAATTTTCAATAAACATCCTCCCAAGCCCAGATATACAGAAATTTGGGATGTTAGCATTGTTCTCACTTTGCTTAAACAATGGACTCCAATTAATTCAATGTCTTTGCAGAAATTAACATTCAAGGTGGTTATGTTAATGGCGTTGGTATCAGCTCAAAGAGTACAAACTTTGCAATTGTTACGATTGGATTGCATGCATGTGACTACAGATAACATTGTGTTTTATGTTTATGACTTGATCAAACAAAGCAGACCAGGGAGAACTGGAATGAAGGTAATGTTTAAAGCGTATCCTATTGATGAAACATTGTGTGTAGTTAAGCATTTAACTCAATACATTGAGGTAACCAAAAATCTCAGAGGTTCTGAGAAAGCGTTATTGATAACACACAAAAAGCCACATACTAAAGTTTCAGTTCAAACCATTTCTAGATGGTTAAAACAGGTTTTGGGTCTAGCAGGAATAGACACTGATGTGTTTAAATCTCACTCCACTAGGGCGGCAGCTACGTCCGCGGCGAAGGTACAGGACGTACCACTCGATCAAATTTTAGAGGCCGCAGGGTGGTGTAGAGAAGAAACATTTTCAAAGTTCTACGATAAACCTGTTGTCACGGTGCCAGGATTTGGACACGCAGTACTGGGTTCTCTTTAAATGCTTGCTTTGTTTTATATTATCGATTTATATTATCGATTTAAGTTACCATTTATATTATTTATCAATTTTTCTTTTGTAATTTTCCCCTGTGATAGAGGGGTTATTATTATTTAAAAAGTTGTTCTTTTTTATGATTAAAGGACTTATTACATAAATTGTAACAATGTCTTAAAATACTATTTACTCACTACTGTTTTGACTAAACAGAGAGTCGTATGGAATGAATTTACGACATAAAAAACACAGAGCTTTAAAATCTTCACGTAGTCACTCACGTTACTCCGAAGTAAAATAGTGAGATTAAACGAGAACTTACCTGTTCGAAGTTTGATCTTTATTTTATGAGGAGTTACGATGAGGGATTACGTGCCCTCCACTCCCAACCCTCATAATATAAATGATCATCTGGTAGTTCTAGTCTATTTTGAGCCTTACTATTTTACTTCGGCTATTGGTTTTGTGTTTTTCATGCCGCTGCTTTGAAGTATGCCGATCCAGCGTCAGGCGGGGCTTCTTCACGTAATCCCTCATCGTAACTCCTCATAAAATAAAGATCAAACTTCGAACAGGTAAGTTCTCGTTTAATCTTACTACTAAACATTATTCCATTTATCCTGAATCTGTACACTGTGGACGACTTGATTGTAATCATGTATTGTCTTTCCACTGACTGGATAGCACTAAACAAAGAAAAGCTTTTCACTGTACCTCGGTACATGTGACAATAAACTAAACTAAATAAACTCCAAGTTTGAGGATGACACAAATCTGGGTGACAGTGGGAGCTGCAAGGAGGATGCTATGAGGCTGCAGGGTGACTTGGATAGGTTGGATGAGTGGGCAGATGCAGTATAATGTGAGGTTATCCACTTTGGTGGCAAGAACAGGAAGGCAGATTTGTATCTGAATGGTGTTAGATTAGGAGAATGGCAGGTGCAACGAGACCTGGCAGTGCTTGTACATCAGTCACTGAAAGTAAGCATGCAGGTACAGCAGACGGCATGTTGTCCTTTATTGTGATAGGATTTGAGTTTAGTAGCAAGGAAGTCCAACTGCAGTTGTACTGGGCCCTGGTGAGACCGCACCTGGAGTATTGTGTGCAATTTTGGTCTCCTAAATTGAGGAAGGACATTATTGCTATTGAGGGAATGCAGCGTTGGTTCACCAGGTTAATTCCCGGGATGGCGGGACTGACATGTGATGAAAGACTGGGTCGACTGGGATTGGATCTACTGGAATTTAGAAGGATGAGAGGGGATCTTATAGAAACATACAATTCTTAAAGGATTGGACAGGCTAGATGCAGGAAAAATGTTCCCAATGTTGGGTGAGTCCAGAACCAGGCTTCACAGTTTAAGAATAAGGGGTAGGCCATTTAGGACTGAGATGAGGAAAAACATTTTCTCCTCGTTCTCCTGCCTTTTCTTGGTAACCTTTGACACCCATTCCCACATATCTGTGATTGACGGGGCAGGGTCCACCACACTCTGTAATCTCCTTCTTTCCTGGTCTTCAAGTTGCCGAACCAGTCAGTGCTCTCCACCGTACACCTTTAATCTTCAGAGATACAGCACGGAAACAGGCCCTTCAGCCCACCCAGTCGGCGCTGACCATTACCCCGCTGATCACCACGTACACTAGCACTATCCTACATAATAGGGATAATTTACAATTTTTCTGAAGTCAATTAACCTACAAACTCACGACTTTGTAGTGTGGGATGAAACTGGAGCACCCAGAGAAAACCCATGTGGTCACAGGGAGAACACACAATCTCTGTACAGGCAGGATCGAACCTGGGTCTCGGGTGCTATAAGGCAGCAACTCTACTGCTGCACCACTGAGCCGCCCCTGGGAGGAGTGTCACAACCTGTCAAAGGTGAATCAGAGACATTGGTTCCCAGCTCTTTCCAGGGGCTGGGAAGGTACAGAGAGGGCCTAAAAATACCCAATGTCTCGGCCTCCACCACTGTTTTAAAAATACCCAATATCTTGGCCTCCACTGCTGTCTGTGGCAATGAATTCCACAGATTCATCACCCTCGGGTTGAAGAAATTCCTCCTCTCACCATTCTAAAGGTACGTCCTTTTATTCTGAGGCTGTGCCCTCTGGTCCAAATCAGTCTCTTTTGCTGGACATTTGGATTGACACATGTAATGGAAAAAAAATACTGAACAGCATTAACAGAAACATTATTATTTGCAGTTTTCAAAAAAGGAATTTAGAAAGGTAAACGCTAAAACAAATAGTAAATACCCAAGAAAAAATCCATATTCATCAGTTTCATCAAATCAATTAAATTCATCAATTAAATTCATCTAAATTCAATTACTAGATCTAAACATCTATCAATTTCTTATGAAAAGGCTATGATTTTTAAATAGCCTAAGTATCCAAATAATAAATAACAAACTGATCCCATTCACACAAGAATCCACAATTTTTAAATCTCACTTTGTCATGAATTTATATGGCAAATGGAAGGAATCCCATAAATTTAATTCCCATAAATTAATCCTGAAACATCCACTCTCAAGGTAATCAAAATCATTATTTTTTGCACAATACATCTGATTAAAATTGTACTATGGATATTTAATATGAAAATATTGATCATGGATAGACAATAACACAAAATATAGATGATTTAGATGTTCTTATGGCATGATTGTGCACAAAAATAATGAATTTGATTGAGAGTGGATGTTTCTGGAAGGTGATCGATTGGAATGTTGCTGTTGCCATGAATTTTAAGCCCATATCGGCAGGCAAGACATGGCCGATTCGTATGGAGGCCAAAATAATATTTTTTGCATCATAAGATTAAAATGAAGCCACACCAAAATGCAAGATAATATGTTAAATAAACGACATACCTTTTGTTTTGTCCTGATATTGCGATCCATGATGTTGATGGCGTTGAAGGCATTAGAAGTCGCATTTAACTTCAATGCAGCCGATGCAATCGTCCAGCAAATAAAATTAAAAAATGGGAACGGAAGCGTGAACGATTTTTCTTCATCATCTAGCAGCCCGAGGAAATCCCTCTCTGACAATCAATACAAACCTGCAATTTAATCCCGCTGATGGTAGGTTTTCTAACAATGTTAGAAATAGAAGCAGGAGGAGGCCATTTGGCCCATCAAGCCTGCCCCACCATTCACTCTGACCACAGATGATCACCCTCTATAGTCAAGAGTGTTTAAATGTCATATGCAATAATGAGATTCTTACTTGGTGCAGTTTTACAGGCACCTTAACACAACGACACAACTGATAAATATACAATACTCAACAATACGATCAATTGTAGTAAAGAAGGTTCTTGAGCCTGGAGGTCGCGGTTCTCAGGCTCCTGTACCTTCTTCTTGATGGTAGTAGCGAGATTTCAAGGAACTGCAGCTGCTGTAACCTTGAGCAAAACATGAAGTGCTGGAGGAACTCAGCAGGCCAGGCAGCATTTGCGGAGGGAGTGGACAGAGGACGTTTCAGGTTGGGAGCCAGTTGCACTGGGGAACTACAGGGACAACACTTATAGAAGGTCCATGGTAGTTCCGTGCTGAGGTAGGGCTGAGGTTAGTGTTATGCAGGGTCAAGAGCCAGATGGTTGCTGGGGAGAAGCTGTACCTGAACCTGGAGGTCACGGTTCTCAGGCTCCAGTACCTTCTCCCCCAATGGGAGGAGCGATATGAGAGTGTGGCCAGGGTGGTGTGGGTCATGTTCGTCCTTTACTGATTTATTCAGCACTGAATGTCTGCCTACTGAACGGAAAAAACAGAAATAGATGAGAGAAGGAGAAGAGATGGTGGGAATGAGGCAATGAGGGGCTAGTCTGGAGCATAAACATCAGCACAGATGGGCTGAAGGGTCTGTTTCTGGGTACCATGACAACAGGAGGTGTTAGATGAAGAATGGAAGGGGAGTATGTACACTGAGGGAGTGCCTAGAGCAGGGAGAGAGGGTATTGCTCAATGCCTAACCCCTCTTTACCTTCCCCCCCTTCTTCCCCTTCTCCTGCTGCCTCCCACCCACACTCTCTCTGCCTCTCCCTCCCTCACTCCATCCCCCACCCCACGTCCCCCTCATCCCCTTCTGACTCCCCCCCCCCCCCCCCCCCCCCCCCGGTCCCTCTCTGCCCTCTCCCACACACAACCCTCCCTTCCTCCGCCTCGCCCTTGCTCCCTTCCCTCTCACCCTCTCTCCCTCCACTCCCCTCTCCCTCCACTCCCCTCTCCCTCACTTCCCCTCTCTCTCTCCCCCTCTCCCCCTCGCCTCCCCCTCGCCTCCCCCTCGCCTCCCCCTACTCCCCATGCACCCTCTACCTCTCTCTCCCCCTCACCCATCCCCTATCCCTCATTCTCTTCTCCCCCTCTCCACTTCTCACTCCCTCTCTCCACCTCTCCCACCTCCCTCCTCCCCGCTCCCGCTCCCTTTCTCCCCCTCCCCCTCTCCCCTCTGCTGCCCTTTGCTCTCTCCTCCCACTCCCCTCTCCCTTGACTCCCACTCTTCCCCTGCTCCCTCTCTCTCGCTCCCCCTCTCCTGCTCACTCCCTCTCTCACCCCCCTCCCGTTCTCCCTCTAACTCGCTCCCCCTATCCCATCCTGTTTCCTTTTTCCCCCCCTCTCCCCCTTTCCTGCTCTCTCCCCCCTCCGTCTGCACCAGGTGCCTTCAGAAGGTGCGGAGCGGGTTCCCTCCGTTTGCCGTGCCTGCCAGTGAGGACTGTCTCTACCTCAGTGTCTACTCCCCTGGCCGGCCCTCTGGCGACACCACCCCCATACCGGTACGTAAAGCCCACCCCCACCCCCCCCCCCCTTGAAGCTGTTGGGGGGTCATTGCAATCCCCACCCCTGGGGAAGTGTAAAGTACTGGAAGCACCAAAAGCCCTTCAGAAGTGCAAAAACTGTGTGGGGATGGGTTGAGTGGACATTGGGCAGTTAAAGAGCGTGTACCAGATATCACAGGCAGACTAGATTGAGGCATTTTGTAAACTATTGAATCTTCGAGGCTGGAGGGCAAATGGAGCAAGTGTTGGAGTGGCATGGAGGTGGTGGGTCAGAGGGCCTGTTTCTATGCTTGGATGCTCAGGTGACATGGAGGCGCAATGGTAGAGCTTCTGCCTTATAGCACCAGAGACCCAGGTTCAATCCTGACTACAGATGCTGTCTGCACGGGGTTTGCACGCCCGTGACCTCGTGGGTTTTCTCCGGGTGCTCCGGTTTCCACCACACTCCAAAGACATGCAGGTTTGTAGGTTAATTGGCTTCTGTAAATTATTTGTGAAGGACCAGATGGTCAGCATGGAGGTCGGGGACCGAAGGGCCTGTTAGGATGCTCGCGTCTGAGTCTCTGCTCTCCCCTCCGTCCCCGCAGGTGATGGTCTGGATCCACGGAGGGGCCTTCATTCACGGGAAAGGCTCCATGTTCGACGGCTCAGCGCTGGCCGGCTTTGGCAACCCGGTGGCCGTGGTCATCCAGTACCGGCTCAGCGTGGCCGGCTTCCTCAGGTAATGTGAGCAAGCCCAGTCATTGGCCAGTTGCTTCCTCAGTGGGGTGGGAGATTTCAACCTTCACGTGGTCTGTCCTGTTTCAACAAATACTATCAACCTGGCGTGCACAATCAAATAAGATCAAATAGAGCACGTCATATGCAAGAAGAAGAAGAAGCTTACTCAGTTAACGCGGGGAACCCAGTCATTGGCTAGTTGCTTCCTCAGGTAACACGTTCGGGAGTCCTGATTGTGTTCGTGTGGAGTTTGAACGTTCTTCCTGTCAGGCACGGAAATCGCTATCAAAACATGGGGGGGACCTGGGGGACACAATTTTTGGCGGACACACACACACACACACACACACACACACACACACACACACACACACACACACACACACACACACACACACACACACACACACACACACACACACACACACTCGAACAAGGGTCCCGACCCAAAACGTCACCCATCCTTTAACTCCAGACAAGCTGCCTGACCATCTGAGTTACTGCAGCACTTTGTGTTTATCTTAATGTTTGGAGTTTTAAATAATCCTAACGTCAGACGGGAGCAGTGGCCCCAGGCCCACAGCCAGCGCAGAGAAACAGCGCTAAATCCAGCTCAACTTTGCCTGTCTCGCCGGGTAAACCTACATCCCTGCCAGTCCGGAGCAGTGGAGCTAGCAATGCTTCTCCGCGCTGGCTGTAAACCTGGGCTATCGATCCCGTAAGTCCAGGTAGGGCTGATGGGTTAACAGGCAGAGTTGAGCTGGATTTAGCGCTGCTTCTCCGCATTGGCCGTAAGCCTGGGCCGTCGTTCCCGTAAGTCCAGGCAGGGCTGTAGGTTAACCTGGCGGGACAGGCAGAGTTGAGCTGGATTTAGCGCTGGTTCTCTGCGCTGACTGTGGGCCTGGGGGCACAACTCCCATCTGACTCCCGACGTCTCTGGCCACCCCTGGGCGTTTTGGGGGGGGGGGGGCACTTTGGTGGGGACGAGGATGGTCCAGTGGCGGTTCAGCAGCGATTGCAGTGCCGGAGACCCGGGATCGATCCTGTCTGTGGATGAGGCGCAGGTCTGTGTCCAGAGCTGCCGAGAGTGTTTTTCGCTAGTGACCCTATGACCTGGGCATGCAATTCAAGCTCCGCTCTAGGATCTTAGCTCCACGGACGTCTCCCTCCTCCAATCACCGCACTCTATCCTCAGTCCCACAGCCCTATGTCTGCCTCTGACCGCCACCATCCTCCTCCAATCATCGCGCTGAATCATCATGGGTCCCCATTGCCTGCTGACCGATGTCTCTCTTGTCCAATCGGCGCCCTCAATCATCAGTCCCACCCCCACTGTCTCGCGGAAAGCGTTGATTTCACCGGGTTTTAAAATCCGGATTACAAAAAATGGGGGGGATCGTCCCCACCGTTCAAAACAGTGGGGTGAAGGGCCTGTTTCCATGTTGTATCTTTAACCAAAGTAAATGGTATTCGGACAGATATATGGATAGGAAGAGTTTAGTGGGATACGGGCCACATGCAGGCAAATGAGAGTAGCGCAGTATGCTAACTTGGTCAGCATGAACAAGGTGGGCTGAAGGGCCTGTTTCCGTGCTATATGGTGTGACTCTGTTAAGAGTATATGGGACCCGGGTCAGGGACATGGAGGGACAGTTTCTTCCCAGCTGTAATCAGGCAACTGAACCATCCTCTCACCATCTAGAGAGCGGCCCTGACCTGCCATCTTTATTGGAGACACTCGGACTATCTTTGATCTGATTTCACTGGACTCTGTTGCACTGAACGCTATTCACTTTATCATGTATCTGTACACTGTGGAAGACTCGATTGTAATAACGTCTAGTCTTTCCACTGACTGGATAGTGCACAACAAAATAGCTATTTAACATTTATTTTGTAAACATTTCACTGTACCTTGGTACGTGTGACAACAAACTCAACTGAACTAAAGTAAAGTAAATATGGGTCTTGGGCCAGGGCCACGGGAGGTCTCTCTGTCCCACGGGTGAGGTGCCTGCTGTAGGTGCCTCACTCGAGCTGCCAGTCTCCACCCCAGGCTGTAGTGATCTTGAAGATGCTGTGAAGATGCTGCCCGGGTAACCATTTAGCATGTGATCTGTGTGAAAGTGGGATAACGTAGAAACATAGAAATTAGGTGCAGGAGTAGGCCATTCGGCCCTTCGAGCCTGCACCGCCATTCAATATGATCATGGCTGATCATCCAACTCAGTATCCCGTACCTGCATTCTCTCCATACCCTCTGATCCCCTTAGCCACTAGGGCCACATCTAACTCCCTCTTCAATATAGCCAATGAACTGGCCTCAACTACCCTCTGTGGCAGAGGGTAGAACTAGTGAACGGATGATCAACGGGTGGATGGTCGATGGGCGATCAATGCCAGTACTTCACTCGACATGGTTGTGCTAATATTGTATTGAAGATGCTCCCTGATATCTGGAGCAAAAAGCTGCGATTAGATTAGTAATAGATCTAATGTCCAGTGTCAGTTTTCTGCTGTGTATTAAGTTTGTGTTTTAACTGGGCAATGAGCCTATGCTGATCACAGTGCATGTAGATATAAATGCTGGAGTAACTCAACGGGTCAGGCAGCATCTCTGGGGAAAAGAATGGGTGACATTTCGAGTCGAGACCCTTCTTCAGGCGCACCAGAGATGCTGCCCGCCGCGCTGAGTGACTCCATCTTTTTGTGCTTATCTTCAGTTTAAACCAGCATCTGCAGTTCCTTCCTACAGTGCAAGTTTCTAAATGTTTAGGTAGTGGGCGTTTGTGTTGCCCAATCAGACGTTTTAATGTTATCCTTTTCTCTTGCCGTGCCCCCCCCCCCCCCCCCCGACTCCAGCCAGCACACCCCTCCTGAATCCCCCTTTCCCCAGCCCCCACCCCCTCGCTCCCGAGTCCCCCTTCCCCAGCCGTAGCCCCCGTCGTGAGCCCTGCTGCCCCCCCCCCAGCAAGACTAACCCCCCCCTCCAGGTCCCGAGCCCCCCTCCAGCTGCAGCTCCCACTGACCCTCTCTCCTTCTCGTTACCACAGCACGGGTGGCGAGGGGGCGAGGGGCAATGCCGGCTTCCTGGACCAGGTGGCAGCGCTGCAGTGGGTGCAGAGGAACGCCGCCCACTTCGGGGGAGACCCAGGGAGTGTCACGCTGTTCGGGGAGTCCGTCGGGGGTCTCAGCATCACCCTGCACTTACGGAGAGCAGGCAACGCAATCCCCCACCCTCTCCGACTCTCCTCCCCACTCCTCCCAACAGCCCCTCCCTCCTACCCACCCCTTCCCACCCTCCTCCACCTCCCTCGTCCCCATCCCCTCCCTCCTCCCCACCCCTTCCCATCACCCTGCCCTTGTCGACCCCTCACTCTCCCCCTCCCTCCTCACCCCCACCCGCTTAATCACTGTGTATCTCTCCTCTCTCGCAAGACGTTGTCTCCTCTCTCCACCGGCCTGTTCCACAGAGCCATCGTGCAGAGCGGGAGTGCCCTGATGCCCGGCGCCCTGCCCCCTCGACCCACCCAGCTGGCTGAGGTGAGAGCTCCCCGCTGAAGGGACGGGTGGAGAGGCCTGGATAGAGTGGACGTGAGACTATGTCTCCACTAATGGGAGAGTCTAGGACCAGAGGGCACGGCCTCAGAATAAAAGGATGTACCTTTAGAAAGGAGACAAGGAGGAATTACTTCAGTCAGAGGGTGGTGCCGCAGACGTCTGTGGAGGCCGTCATTGAGTATTTTTAAAGTGGAGATTGATAGATTCTTGATTAGCAAGGGTGTCAAAGTTTACAGAAGGCAGGAGAATGGGATTGAGAGGGAAACATTGACCAGCCCTGATTGAATGGCAGAGTAGTCTCTATGGGCCGAATGGCCTGATTCTTCTCCTATGTCTTGTGTTCTAATGGTTCTACAGGTCACAGTACGAGGAGCATTCACCTCAGAAGCCTCTTGCAAGCCTGGTGCAGAGGGAGAGAGGGCGGCTGCGGATGGTGGGAGGAGGTGTGAGGTTGGGACCTCTGTTTGGTGGATAAATTGACTGCTGTGCATGTACTCCTGGGTGAAGGGAGAATGGAAGCGTTTAGATGGCATGCCAGAGGGAGGGTGGGGGAAATGGTGGGAGATTATTTGAGAGGTTGGGAGATGGAGAGAGATAGGTAGTAGATGATGGTGGGAGATGTAGGCAGGAGATGGGAAGATGAGGGGATGAGAGGCGGAGGGAGATGGGGAGAGATGGAGGGGAAAGATGGGGAGATGCGATTGGCAGATGGGGGGTAGATAGAGGGAGATGGTGGGATGAAGGGAATGAAAGATTGGGAGAAATGATTTAGGAGATGGTTTGAGAGGTTGGGAGATTAGGGGATGCTGAGAGATGGAGGGGGATGTGGGGAGATGGTGGTCGTGGGCAGCAGACATCACCAGAGATCAGGAGCAGGGTCCTACCCGCTGCACCATTGCTGCATGTGAGCTGTGGGTGGTGGGGGGGGGGGGGGGGGAGAGGCTGACCGATGCCCGTGTTGTGTGTTGTCCACAGGAGGCGGCAGCGGCCGGGGGCTGCGATGACCCCCAGACCCAGACTCAGGAGCAAGAGCGAGGAGGAGATGGCACGGATTGTCAACAGTGTGGTGAGCAGCTGCCAATAAAAGCAATGCCAAGGCAACGTTCCGCCAACACATCTCCACGATCCCCAACACTCCCCTATCAGCCCCCAAAGGCCACATCTCACCCACGAAACCCGTCTTCCCTAATTATCCCCCATCTTCATCCATCACCCTCAACATCTCCCAACATCCTCCAACTTCACCAATCGCCCCCAAAGTCCCCCTTTGCCCCATCAACCTCCTTTTTCTCCTGTAGTCCCCAAACTTCCCCACCACCAACACTCCCCTAATGCCCCCAACACCCCCAATGCTCTCCCAACCACCACCATCGTCCCCCAACTTCCCCATCAGCCCCAATGCCCCCCCAGCCCCTATCATGCCCCAAGCCTCCAACTTCTTCCATCGACCCCCAGAGCTGTTGAACCTCCCAGTCAGGGGGAGTCTCATCCACAACCCTGCCCCAGCACAGATTGGGAGTCATACCGTCACACAGCATGGAAACAGGCCCTTCGGCCCAACTCACCCGTGCCGATTAAGCTAACTAGCAGTTTGTTGTCTCAACCAGTGGTGGACCCTCAAACAAAGGGCATAGTTACAAGGTTTAAGGTGAGAGGGGAAAGATTTAATAGGAAACTGAGGGGCAACCTTTTCATACAGTGGGTTGTGGCTGTACGGAACGAGTTGCCGGAGGAGGTAATTGAGGCAGGTGATATATCAACAACATTTAAAAGACATTTGGACAGGTACATGGATAAGAAAGGTTTTGCGGGATATGGGCCAAGTGCGGGCAAATGTGATGGTGCATTTTGGTTGGCATGGACAAGTTGGGCCGAAGGGTCTGTTTCAGTGCTGTACGACTATGACTCTCAAACTATTAGAGGGGTGGCAATCTGCAACTGAGATGTGGAGGGATTTCATCGGTCAGAGAGTGGTGAGACCCTGTCCCCCAGGGAGTTAAGGACGTTAGATCAGTGGGGGGGTTGAGGGCGATGGAGAACAGGCACAGAGGAGGAGATGGGGTCTGTGGAAGATGAGCCATAGAGAGTCATAGAGTTGTACAATGTGGGAGCAGGCCCTTTGGCACAATTTGCCCACGCTGACCAACATGCCCCATCTTCACTAGTCCAACCTGCCTCCATTTAAACCTGTCCTATCCATGTACCTGTCTAAATGCTTCATAAACATTGCGATAGTCCCTGAGTCAAACCTCCTCCTCTGGCAGCTCGTTCCTTACACCTAGCAGCCACTGCATAAAAAAGTTACACCTTAGGTTCCTATTAAATCTTTCCCCACATCGACCACCCCCCCACCCCCCACCCCATTTACCTTAAACCTATGTCCTCTGGTTCTCAATTACCCTCGGCAAGAGACTCTGTACATCTACCTGATCTATTCCTCTCATGATACCTCTCATGATACCTCCATAAGATCACCTCTCATCCTCCTGCGCTCCTAGGAATAAAGTCCTCGCCTGCTCAACCTCTCCCTAAAGCTCAGGCCCTCAAGTCCTGGAAACATCTTAGTAAATCCTCTCTGCACCCTTTCCAGCTTCACCATATCTTTCTTATAACATGGTGACCAAAACAGAACACAATACTCTAAATGTGGCCTCACCAACATTTTATATAACTGCAAGCATGACCTACCCACTTCTATACTCAACACTCTGACTAATGAAGGCCAGTAAGCCAAAAGACTTTTTGACCACTTATCCACCTGTGACACCATGACACATTGAACGGTGAGATAGATTGGAGGGGCCGAATGGCCTCCCCCAGCTCCTAACTTCTTGCCTTTGTTAACCTCTCCCTCCTCTCTGCTGGCTCTCCCAGAACAACATGTACCGGCTAATTCCCTTCGTGGTGGACGGCAACTTCCTTCCCGATGATCCTCAGAAAATGTTCCAGGACGGGATGTTCCGGAGAATTCCATACCTGTTCGGGGTAACGACCAAGGCGCCCGTGCACCGCCTCATGCACCCAGAGGTAACAGTGGCCTGACAAGATGTGTTGAAAGGAACTGCAGATGCTGTTAGACACAAAGTGCTGGAGTCATCCCTTCCATCTGCTCCCACCTCCCTGTCCATTCCCTGATTAATCCCTGCCCCTGGAGGGTCCTGGCCTCGTTGGTCCATTCCCTCTACACATGCGGCCTGACCCGCAAGTTCCTCCAGCACGTTGTGTCCCATTTGGCCCATGTCCCTTCCTATCCCAGTAAATGTCCAAACGTCTTTTAATAGTCACCCCTTTTTAATCCAGATACTGAGGAATTGCAGATGCTGGTTCACAAAGTGCTGGAGCAACTGAGCGGGTCAGGCAGCAAATCTTGAGAACATCGATATGCAATGATACAGTGGCACAGTGGTAGAGTTGTTGCCTAACAGCGCCAGAGACCAGGGTTCGATGCTGACTATGGGTGCTGTCTGGACGGAGTTTGTACATTCTCCCTGTGACCATGTGGGTTTACTCCGGCTACTCCAGTTTCCTCCCACATTCCAAAGACATACCGGTTTGTAGGTTAATTGACTGCGGTAAAATTGTACATTGTGTAGGGTAGTGCTGGTGTACGGGGATTACTGCTCACACACTCATTGGATTGAAGGGCCTGTTTCCACGCTGTATTTATTAAGTCTAAGTCTAAAGACACTTCGGAGTGATCATAAAGCATCCCGACCTCAAACGTCGTCTGTCCATTCTTTCCACAGATGCTGCTTGACCCGCTGAGTTCCTCCAACATTCCCCCAAGATTACAGCGTCTGCAGCCTCTTGTGTCTCCCTCTTCTTTGTCCCTGTCCCTTGCCGTTTGCCCCGTGGAGAGAATCCTTTATTTCAACATTGACCCCCTAGTTCCCGGTTTCCCCCACAACGGGAGACCACCTCGTCACATTCATCCCTTGGGTCCTGTACCTTCCCCTTACTCCCTGCATCGTTAAAGCCACAACTCTGTTTTTGCACAGGTTATCTTTAAACCTGACTGGGAGGCAGGGATTAGCACGGATGAAATTCGGGAGAAGATAAAGGTGCTTCTGAACCCGCCGGTAAGGCAATCTCACCGTTCCATGTTCCGAGTTCCGACTTCCGAGTTACAAGTTCCAAATTCCGAGTTCTAGGTTCCAGGTTCTATAGTCTATGGTCTTGTGTCAATGATCTTTGGTCTATGTTCGTGATGTATTATTTTGCCCAGTGTGACATGGATTATCACCATTCTTTATCTAGTTTGGTGCGGAGAATGGAGAGTTGATTTTTGACGAATACTTCAAGGATGTACACAACCCTGAGCTTCTAAAGGAACGCTACGTTGACTTGTTCGGTGATGTGTTGATCTCCATTCCAACTCTGAGAGTGGCGCAGTACTACCGAGGTGAGCATAGGACCGAGCCAGGCAGTGGCACAGAGTCACATCAATAAACAGCACACTGTTCCCTGTAGCCCTCCCTCTTGCTCAGGTTTAGAAGATTCAAGTTTAACTCTCAGTGGGAATTCAATGGCAAAGCTCTGACCCACTGTGAAGGGGGAAGGGATTAGACCCATTGGAAATCCTTACATGGGCAATGAATGGGAATGGGTTCCATCCATAGGGATTGTCACATGGGAGAGAACAGGAATATGTTTTTTCATTGGAAATCTAAACACGGCAGAGACACAAGACACTGCAGACACTGGAATCTTGAGCAAATGTGCTGGAGGTACTCGCTGGAGGATCAGGTGTGGAGGGAATGAACAGATGACATTTTGGGTCGAGATCTGAGACAGAAAAAGGTCCCGGCCTGAAACGTTGCCTGTCCATTCCCTCCACAGATGCTGTCTGACCCGTTGAGTTCCTCCAGTACTGTGTGTTTTTCTGGACATGGGAGAGAATGTAGATGGGGTTGATCCATTGAGGATCTGTACATATGAGAATGTTGGATTTTGATCTATTGGGAAGCCATATTGGAGAGAATGGGAATCTATTTATCTATTGGGAACCTGGACATTGACAGTAAATGGGAAAAGTTTGGTCTCTAGTGAATATTGACAGTAAATAGGAAGGGTGGGCCATTGGGAATATTGGCAGGGAGTGGTAAGGATTTGGTCCATTGGAAATACTGGCAGGGAATGAGAAGGGTTTAGTCCATTGTGAAAATTGACAGAGAGTAGGAAGGCGTGATCCATTGGGAATACTGACAGGGAATGGGAAAGGAAGATCCATTGGCAATACTGACAGGGGATGAGAAGGGTTTCGTCCATTTGGAATATTAATAGAATGGGAAGAACTGGATCGATTGGGAATATTGACGGTATGGGGAGGGTTTCGTTCATTGGGAATATAGATATGAAATGGGAAGGGTTTGGTCCATTGGGAATATTGACAGGGAAGGGAAGGGTTTGGTCTGTGGGATTGCGGATTGTAATTATGAAGGGATTTGCTTTGCTGTTGCCATGGCAACTGTCAGTGCTGCTTTGCAGATGCGGGAAGCCCTGTGTTTCTGTATGAGTTCCAGCACCAGGCCAGCTTCCACAGGAGGGGGACACCGCAGTTCACCAGGGTCCCGCACGGGGCAGAGCTTGCCTTCGTGCTCGGGGGACCCTTCATCCGCAACTTTGATGCGCTGCTGGGTGAGGCACGGGGTCTGTCAGCAGTTGATTGATAGACTGAAAGATACAGCAGGGAAACAGGCCCTTCGGCTCGCCCAGTCCATGTTGACCATCCATCACCATTCACACTAGTTCAATGTTATTCCACTTCCACATCCACTTCATACATATTATGGGCAATTTACAGAGGGTGAATTAACCTATAAACTTGCACATCTTTGGGATGTGGGAGGAAACCGGAGCACCCGAAGGAAACCTATGCGGCTACTGGCACTGTATACAGTGTCTCCAGATTGAGCACCATTTTCAAGCCCCAGTTGATATTAAGTGTTCCACTGCATGGTGCAGTTGTAGGCAACATCCGTTCCATGCGCTTGGCGTTTTGGAGCGACGCCCAGCCGAGCCCCAGGCTGTTGCTGGGCCTCCAGCAGCCCACTCCTCCTGCAGCTGGTCTGCCCTCCGGCCCTCTGTTCCGACCCACTCCTCTCTGATTCACGGGGCGAGGTAGGGCTGGGGTCGGTGTCTTCCCTCTCTGAGCAGGTTGCTGGTTCCGCGGTGGCAGTGCCTCCTGCGCAGTGCCATCTCTTCGATGGTGGGGCGGTCTCTAGGTCAAATGGTGGCCTCAAACTCACCGAGTGACCTAGCAACCAGAGGTGTGACCGATCACTTTACTTCACAGGCCCCATAGCCGAGTAGGAAAAGGAGCTGAGCAAGAAGCTGATGATGTACTGGGCAACATTCGCCTGGACTGGGTAAGATTCAGTCAGACTGCTGTGGTTAATGAGAGAGGTGTAGAGTCATAGAGCTGTACAGCATGGAACAGGCCATTCGACCCAATCTACCCATGGCAACCAAGGTGCCCCATCTACACTATTCCCATCTGCCCATGTTTGGCCCATATCCCCCTAAACATTTCCTACCCATATACATGGTCAAGTGTCTTTTGAATGTTATGTCTTTAAAATAGTACCTTCTTCAACTACCTCCCCTGGCAGCTTGCTCCATATACCCACCACCCTCTGTATGGAAAAAGTTGCCCCTCGGATTCTTATTAAAACATTCTCCTCCCACCTTAAACTTATGTTGTCTGCTTCTCAATCCTCATACTCTGAGTAAAAGACTCAATGCATTCACCCTGTGTGTTCCTCTCATGATTGTACACCTCTATAATGTCACCCCTCAGCCTCCTGCACTCCAAGGATTAGAGTCCTAGCCTGCCCAACCTCTCCCTAGAGCTCAGGCCCTTGAGTCCTGGCAATATCCTGGTAAATATTATCTGCACCCTTTCATAGGAACATAGAAAATAGGTGCAGGAGTAGGTCATTTGGCCCTTCGAGCCAGCACCTCCATTCAATATGATCATGGTTGATCATCCAGAATCAGTTCCCTGTTCCTGCTTTCTCACATTCCCTGACTGTGTTAGTCCTAATATTTATCCTAAACAATATCTGACTCTCTCTTGAATACATCCAGTGAATTGGCCTCCACTACCTTGTGTGGCAGAGAATCCCAGATTCACTACTCTTTGGCTGAAAATGTTTTTCCACATCTCAGTTCTAAATGGCCTACCCCTTATTCTTAAACTGTGACCACTGGTTCTGGTCTCCCCCAACATCGGAAACATTTTTCCTACATTTCCAGCTTCACGACATTCTTCCTATAGCAGGGTAGAAAGTGAGTGGTTTGTTCACCTTCATCAGTTGTGCTTCTAATATAACCCGTTGCAATCCTTCTCTTGCAGGGATCCCAACGTGAGTCAACTCCCTGTCTGGCCATTGTACGGTGACCACGACGAGTTTATGCAACTCAACCTGACCCTGCAGCAGGGGTGCGGGCTAAAGACCGACAAACTCCGACTCTGGTCCAACAAACCCACAAAAAGAATTGCAAAATTATTCATGTAATCACAAGTGCGCTCCAATTCAATTCTATGTTTGGTTTAGAAAAAAATATTAGCTTGTTGCATGGAAGCCAAGAGTCAGGAGAGTTAACATTGTTTAATTACTTGAAGAAGGGTCTTCACCAGAAAAGTCATCAATCCATGTTCTGCAGAGATGCTGCCTGACCTGCTGAGTTACTCCATCACTTTGTGTTTATTTAGTATTCAATTGTCATATTGGATGAATAACATCCCCCTCAAACCCATCGGAACATCTTCTCCACCCTAAAGGGCCTGTCCCACTTGGCGATTTTTTTCGGCGACTGCCGGCATCATTGACTGACGTATCAGTCGTGGCGTGACGCGACATGATGACGTATCGACGCGCGGTGCTTCCTCAAGGTCGTAACATTTTTTTTGTCGCCACTGCATTTTGAAATGTTCAAAATCTTTTGGCTACCCTGATTCGTCAGTCAATGGCACCGGCAGTCACCGCAAAAATCGCCAAGTGGGACAGGCCCTTAACTCTCTGTCTGCCAGTTTTGTTCATATAGAAATAGATTTCCTGCAGTTAGCACTATGTATACACCACATAATTTTGTACAACTCATTCATGTCCCCTCTTATGTGTGTGAAGGAACTACACCGAAAATATATACAAAGACGCTAAGTTACTCCAGTACTTTGTGTCTCTCTTCATGTCCCCTCATACCCTGGATACACAAGAGACTGCAGATCCTAGAATCCTGAAACAGAAGGTTTAACTTCAACATTTCACTCACACTACTGACTCATTCATTTTTGGTGGAAGTGACGAGAGAATGTAGAACTAGGAAAATTATGCCAAACGCAAATTAGAATTGGACGAACTGCTAAAGATTTAACCATATAACCATATAAAAATTACAGCACGGAAACAGTCCATCTCGGCCCTTCAAGTCCGTGCCGAATAACTTTTTTCCCTTAGTCCCTCCTGCCTGCACTCATACCATAACCCTCCATACCCTTCTCAATATAACCATATAACAAAGTGTTTAGGAATTAGATGCAAAGTTTGCAACAGTGGTTTTACGGGTCGCGATGAGTTCCGAGCCCTTGGACCATATATTACCTCTGCCAGTAATGACCACACACTGCGAAAAATTAAAGATTGTACAACACGGAGGTGAATTGAATTTAATTTAAATTGTTATCGGTATTCAGTTATTATTCTCATGTTTAGTTTTGTTAGTTTAGAGCTACATCATAGAAACAGGCCCTTTGGCCCACTGCGTCTGCGCCGACCAATGATCACCCATTCACACTAGTTCTAGGTTATCCCACTGTCTCATCCACTCTATACGCACGAGTGGGCACTTTACAGAACGCCAATTAACCTACAATCCCACACATCTTGGGATATGGGAGGTATCCTGAGCATATGGAGGAAACCCACCTGGTTGCAGAGAGAATGTGCAAACTCCACGCAGACAACACCCGAGCGAAGGATTGAACCTGGGTCTCTGGCGCTTTGTAGGAGTGGCTCTATCAGGTGTACCACTATGCTGTGATACAGTGAAAATCTTTGTGTGTTTTCCAATCAAATTATACCTCACACGAGTACAATCAACTCAAACGCAAGTACAATATGTAGTGCAAAGGCATAAATATCAGAGTGCAGAACATAGTATTGTAGTGTTACACATTACAGAGACAAAATCCACTGTCCACAATGAGGTAGGTTGGGAGATCGGGACTACACTCTAGTTTATGGGAGGACCATTCAGTAGTCTGATACCATCAGGGAAGAAACTTCCTGAATCTGCCCGACCTTACCAGATGCTGAAGAAAGTACTCCCCACCCCTGTTCCTGAACCCCTCCCTGCTCCCAGAGGTGGTACAGGGTATTAATAAATCTTTCCCCCCTCACCTTAAACCTGTGTTCGCTGGTTGTCGATTCCCCTACTCTGGGCAAGATACTCTGTGCTTCCCGATCTATTAATCTCAAGATTTTCTGTACCTCTATAAGATCACCCCTTATTGTCTTGCACTACAAGGAATAGAGTCCTTGCCTGCGCAACCTCTCCCTATTTGTCAGGCCTTGAAGTCCTGGCAACATCCTCGTAAATCTTCTCTGTACCCTTTCCAGCTTGATAACATCTTCCCTATAATATGGTGCCCAGAACTGAGCACAATACTCTAAATGCATCCCTCACCAACATCTTATATAACTGCAACATGATCTCCCAACTTCTATACTCAATACTCTGACTAAAGAAGGCCAATGTGCCAAAAGTCATTTTGACCACCGTATCTATCTATGATGCACCTTCAACAAACTATATACCTGCAATCCCAGATCTCTGCTCTACAAAACTACCCAGAGCCCTACCATTCACTCTGTAGGTTCTCCCCGTGTTCGTCTTCCCAAAAGCAACACCTGACATTTCTCTGCATTAAGTTCCATCAACCATTTCTCAGCCAACCTGCCAAATCAATCAAGATCCTGCTGCAATTTTTGACAACCATCTTCACTATCTTCAATACTAGCCACTTTTGTCTCATCTGTAGGGGAGATGTCTCATCTGTAGGGGAGATGCATGCCATGTACGTTCTCATTGATATAGATGACAAACAGTAACAGGCCCAACACTGACCCCTGAGGCACACCACTCATCACAGGCCTCCAGTCCAAAAATCTACCTTCCACCATCACCCTCTGCTTCCATCCATGAAGCCAATTTCTTTTTTATGTGAGGGGTGGGGGGAATAGGGGGAAACTGTTTCCCAGTCACTTACCTGGACGGAATGCGTCTTTTCTCCGAGTCGCATCTTCGCCCCCCCCCCCCCCCCCCCGCGGCCTACAAACTGGATTAGCGCGGCCTTTCCTGGTGATTCGGTCCATCAAGTCTACTCCGCCATTCAATCATGGCTGATCAATTTTTCCCTCCTAATCCCATTCTCCTGCCTTCTTCCCATAACCCCTGATGCCTGTACTAGTCAAGAATCTATCTTTGCCATAATAATATCCATTGACGGTCTCCACAGCCTTCTCTAGCAATGAATTCCACAGATTCATCACCCTCTGACTAAAGGGAGCAACCTGCAATAGACAGAGATGGCCTTGAATGCAAGCAGCGACTAGAGGGGCTGAGTAGTCTCTTAAAAAGACCACTTGGTGTTGTACTTTCTCCAGGGTGATCTTGTTGTTGTTGTTGAAAGAATCCCATACGGCTCCACAATACTCCAATTTGGGCCTGACCAAGGACTTGTAGGCATTCTCTTTGATGGATGTACTACATACGTGAACATTTCTCTTGAGAAGGCCGAGAGTTTTATTTGCCTTTTTAGACACTTGATTAATATGCATCGCCCAACTTAAATCTTTGCTTAATTCGACTCCTAGATATGGGTGATGGTCGACAGCAAGCAAAATATGGCTACCCATGTTGTATTCTGATAAAAGTGGTTTGATCTTGTGTGAGACATGAATCGTATGACATATGGTTGCATTGAATAACATCTGCCAGGTTGTTCCACACTCACAGAGAGCATCCAAGGACAAGCTGTCTTCTGGTGTTTTAATCTCTCTATAAATTATGGCATCATCTGCGAAGAGTCGAACTCTGGACAAAACTGCATTTGGAATGTCATTGATATACAGTAGGAAGAGCAATGGACCCATGACAGCCCTCTGTGGTTCACCTGATGTCACAGAAGTTTCAATAGACGTCTCTCCCTCCAAGAGAACTAGCTGGTGTCTCCTTGTCAAAAAGATCTCAATCCACTTTAAGAGGTTGCCGTCTATTCCTA
This sequence comes from Raja brachyura, assembly GCA_963514005.1. The sequence goes on along the minus strand of OY740797.1, from coordinate 26,622,006 downwards.
TATGGTTGAGATTGTACAGGAGCCACTTATGGGGAACCTTATCAAAAGCCTTACTGAAGTCTAATATACTCAGGTCAGTCTGACCCTTGTTATCGAGTGACCTGGCTAGATCATCGATGAGTCCTGCCAGTTGGGTTTCACATGACCGACCCTGTCTAAAGCCATGTTGGTGGTTTGTTAGTACCTTGTGGAAGTCAATATGGTCCATAATATGTCGTTGGGTTATATGTTCGAGAATTTTAGAAACATAGAAACATAGAAAATATGTGCAGGAGTAGGCCATTCGGCCCTTCGAGCCTGCACCGCTATTCAATATGATCATGGCTGATCATCCAACTCAGTATCCTGTACCTGCCTTCTCTCCATACCCCCTGATCCCTTTAGCCACAAGGGCCACATCTAAATCCCTCTTAAATATAGCCAATGAACTGGCCTCAACTACCTTCTGCGGCAGAGAATTCCACAGAATCACCACTCTGTGTAAAAAATGTTTTTCTCATCTCGGTCCTAAAAGACCCCCTTATCCTTAAACTGTGACCCCTTGTTCTGGACTTCCCCAACATCGAGAACAATCTTCCTGCATCTAGCCTGTCCAACCCCTTAAGAATTTTGTAAGTCTCTATAAGATCCCCCCTCAATCTTCTAAATTCTAGCGAGTACAAGCCGAGTCTATCCAGTCTTTCTTCATATGAAAGTCCTGCCATCCCAGGAATCAGTCTGGTGAACCTTCTCTGTGCTCCCTCTATGGCAAGAATGTCTTTCCTCAGATTAGGAGACCAAAACTGTACGCAATCTTGCATGGTATGGAGGTCAGTGAAACTGGGCGATAATTTGCAGGATTTATCCTATCTCCTTTTTTATAGATGGAAACAACGTTAGCATTCAGCCAATCTTCTGGGAGTTCTCCACTATCCACAGACTTCTGACAAATCTTTTGCTAGACTGGAACTAAGCTTGCAGCACAATTCTTTTAAACTCTGCCTAGTATCTGGTCTGGCCCTGATGCCTTTTTTGCTTTTACTTCTTCCAATAATTTCTGCACCCCATTCGTCATTACCTTAAGATCTGCAATTTTTGGAGTTTGTTGTGAGTTCAATGACGGGAATTCATCTAGGTTTTCTTCAGCAAAAAACGAACAATACTGCTGGTTTAACACTTCGACCTTGTCTGCTGCCAAAGAAACTCTCCACCCCATCGCAGGATTGAGATTCCAAATACTTCCTGGCTCATTTTCTTGATGTAATTACAGAAAGTCTTTGTGTCTTCTGATTTTAATCTTTCCCCGAACACATCATGGATGTATTTTTTTTTTGTTTTGTTTTTTTTGTTTAATTTCTTTTATTAGAAGTAATCGATTTACAATATTGTAAACAGTTTTGCAAACATCAACTTAATTCCAAAATTTTTTTAAATAACCCATTGAAAGATATTATCTTCTATTTTTTAGGAAAAAAAGATAGAGATAGAGTAGTTTTAAATCAATAAGAGAGTGATTAAATAATAATTTGATTATATAAAAGAGAAAAAGAAAATAGAAAAAGAAAATAAAGTTACCAGAAAAATAAAAAAATATTATATATATATATAAATGAAAAACAACCAAATATGTTTTATCTAAAACCATTACAAATAATAGTATCAATGAAGACATGCTTATTAATCCTAGTATAAGAATATGTTAATCTCATCAAGTCCCGCAGGGTACCCGTCAAGCTGTGTTGTCAAGAGCAGCTACTTCTCTAGGTACTGTATATATGGAGACCATATTTGTTCGAAAGAATTATATTTGTCCAGTAGGACAAATCTGATTCTTTCCAATTGTAACGTCTCCAACATTTCTGCCGCCCACATTTTAATTGTGGGGGTTAAAGTTCCCTTCCAAAATTTCAATATTAATTTTTTCCCTATTATCAAACAGTAATCAAAGAAGTATTCTTGATGCGCTTTCCTGATTTGTCTGTCAATTGAATGCCAACATTTCTTGAAATCTGTCCATGCGGAATTTAATTTTTTTTTAAATTTATTAGAGGCACAGTAAATTACATCAGTGTACATCCCATGTATATTACTACAATCATTGTACCCCTTAGTTTTTACAGCTATTACAAAAAGAATAGAAACAAAGAAAGTAGTGAAAGTGAGAGAGAATTGTGAAAGTGAAGAAGCGTGACGAAGGGAAAGAAGAGAGAACCTTTAGTCGAGGAGTTAGAGAAAGGAGATTAAGAGATAGACCCTAGAAAAGAAGAGAAATAAAGAAGAAAAAGAAAAAGACAGTTACTTTATTATAAACATCACGCCAAAAGGAATTTACCAACGCAACAATTTTTCATCCCCCTTTACCAAGCCCTTTTTGAGGTATCCTTTTTGCACCCTATCCTTGTAGTAGATCTATGAATGCAGACCACGTCTTATAAAAGCGATCTGATTTTCCTGCCAGGTGGAGTCTCATATCTTCCAAATGTAGTGTTTCAAACAGTTGAAATCCACATATTTACTGTTGGTACGGGAGCATGTCCATGCGGAAGTTGACCCAGATTTTCTTGCTCTGTATAAAGGCTTTGTTTTTTCTTAATTGCACGCCTAATTGATGAATTTACACATGGTAAATTATATCTGGTGGAACACATTTTTGATGGAATAAAACGGTCCATGGCCCCGACAAGGATTTGTTCGAATCCCGCCTCCTTCGCTTCCTCCTTACAGCAACCCACTCATCGCCCCGCTTGCTCCCTGCTCCCTTAGAATCTTTGCATTTGCAGAGTTTTATATTTAATACAAAATTTGCATTTGTTGACTTGGATTAACGTTATTTCACCCAAGCCGCTGTACTTGCACAGCGCACCTGTTGATCAAATAGTTTGACATTTCCTTCCACCCAGCCAGACTAGCCCCGTTCTCACCCAGTTGAGGAGGGGGTCTGGTCATATGTGTATATGTGTGTACATCAGGTCCTGTGCAGGAAGGAGTTGTTTGTGTTTGGTCATATGTGTGTGTGTGTGTATACCTCAGGTAGTATGTGTGTTTGAAGATAGACACAAAAAGCTGGAGTAACTCAGCGGGACAGGCAGCGTCTCTGGAGAGAGGGAATGGGTAACATTTTGGGTTCAGATTGGTTAGGAATAAGGGAATCGAGAGATATTTACAGTGATGTGGAGAGATAAAGAACAATGAATGAAAGATATGCAAAAAAAGTAATGATGATAAAGGAAACAGGCCATTGTTAGGTGATTGTAGGGTGAAAATTAGAAGCTAGTGCGACATGGGTGGGGGAGGGATAGCGACAGGGGCGGAAATCCCGGGGGGGGGGGGCGCGGGGGGTACGGGTCCCCTCCATGTTTTCAGGGGAGGGGGACGATTCCCCCCCATGTTTTGTGAAACATGTATTTTGCAAACGATTTCCATTCGACTGCATGCTGCAGAGTCGCGGCCGCATGCATGGTCAGCTAGCTCAGACTCTGAAAAGAATCAGACCACTAGGCTCCCCACTTACATTTGCCTTCCTTACAATCTTCGTAGACTCCACTTGTTGAATGGCCTCATTCAGTGTTACAACCATTATATGATTCTACGAGTGTGCAGGAAGGAACTGCAGATGCTGGTATTTACCAAAGACAGACACAAAGTGCTGCAGTAACTCAGATGGTCAGGCAGCTTCTCTGGAGTTAAACGATGCGTGACGTTTCGGGTTGGGACCCTTGTTCGATCAGAAGGAAACCTACATGGTCAGAGGGAGAATGGGCAAACTCCACACAGATGGCACCCAAAGTCAGGATTGAACCCGGGTCTCTGGCGCTGTGAGGCAGCAGCTCTAGTGGTTGAAGTCTGAATAAGGGACCCAACCAGAAACGTCACCCATGATCTTTCTCCGTATGATTGCACGACACTGGTGGCAAACTAACTTTCCAGAAACTGAATGGTACGCATATAATAATGTAGCAATTCACGCTTTATAAAAGCTGTTCTCGATTGTTAGTAATCACATTCAATCGACCGCACAGGTAATTTCTTTCAGCGATCCACAAAACAACAACATACCTGTTCACAACTAAACCAGAGGACAAACAGGTGATGAGTGCTACTGAAAATTATACCAACAATTATGGTTACTTCATTGGTTTGTTAGCTTTCTTTTATATGTGCCATTTATAATACTTGCAATTACGTTTTAACTCTTGAAATAAAATAGCCACCTGGAGTCAATCACAATCAATACAGTCTACTACATTTCAGAAGGAAATCCACCTTAGGAAAAAGCTTCAATGCTTTTATCACAAAGCACCTGCATCTCGAATAGTGGGAGCTGAAGACTCGATGGGAAATTAAAGGGCCTGTCCCACATGTGATTTTTTCGGCAACTGCCAGCAGTAACTGGCAGTTGGTCACTAATTACCATCCACAGGGCCCATGGCTGAAGCCTCCAAAGCCTCGCGTGTGCGTGTGTGTGTGTGTGCGCATGCGAGGATTCCAGGACTCCGCAATGTTAACGTCAGCGCTGCCCGCGGCTAGAAGCTCCGCAAACCACAGCTCCACGGTGTTAATCAGCAGGAACAACACTCCGGAGCTTCAACACGGCGATCTCCGGCAAGGCATCGTCCCGCTCCGCAATGGGATCCAGTGCTGCACCGCAACTGAAGCTCTGGCAGCAAAGGATGCACTAATCCAGTTGGCGACGGGGGGGCTAAGATGTAACTTGGTGAAAAGACGCATCCCATCCAGGTAAGTGACTGGGAAACAGTTTCCCCCTATTCCGCCCACCCCCCACGTAAAAAAGAAATTGGCATCATGGATGGTAGCAGAGGGTGATGGAGGAAGGTTGATTTTCGGACTATAGGCAGTGACTAGTGCCTTAGGGTTCAGTGTTGGGCCTGTTACTGTTGGTCATCTATATCAATGAGAATGTACATGGCATAATTAGCAAGTTTACAATTGATACAAAAGTGATAGTGAAGATCGTTGTCAACATTTGCAGCAGGATCTTGATTGGTTTGGCAGGTTGGCTGAGGATTGGTTGATGGAATTTAATACAGAGAAATGTCAGGTGTTGCAATTTGGGAAGACGAACAGGCAGAAACTACACAGTGAATGGTAGGGCTCTGGGTAGTGTTGTAGAGCAGAGAGATCTGGGACTGCAGGTATATAGTTCGTTGAAGGTAGATAGGGTGGTCAAAAAGGCTTACGGCACATTGGCCTTCTTTAGTCAGAGTATTGAGTATAGAAGTTGGGAGATCATGTTGCAGTTATGTAAGACGTCGGTGAGGGATGCATTTAGAGTATTGTGCTCAGTTCTGGGCACCACATTATAGGGAAGATGTTATCAAGCTGGAAAGGGTACAGAGAAGATTTACGAGGATGTTGCCAGGACAAAGGCCTGACCAATAGGGAGAGTTTGCGCAGGCAAGGACTCTATTCCTTGGAGCGCAGGACAATAAGGGGTGATCTTATAGAGGTACAGAAAATCAAACCTACAACAACGCAAGGGAAGCCGTGCTACAACGGAGAGGCTATAAAGTAGAAGAGCTGCGGGGAGACACGGACATGCCGCCACTGCGTGAACAACTCCACCAAACGGCACGGTGGCAGCTCGTCGAGAGACACGGAGAATCAGAGACAGTCAGATGGGCATGGGAGCGCCTTCAAGAATTCCAACGAAAGACTCATGCTTGAACTGAGATATGATTATGAAGGTACGCACAGACATGGATAACACAGTGTCTTCAGCCACAATATGTTAGAATACTGAGTTCTTATGGAATCCTAAGTTTATAACTATGTGTATAGATATGTATATTCATAGACAAATCTGTTTATAAGCCTGGTTCTAAAAATATCACCAAGCATCACAGACCTCCCGTGAGTGTAATGAATGTTGATTTAATACAACTTTCTGTATTAGATAAATCCGACTGTTAGGGAGATTAGCGAAATATTAGAGCTAGAATGAATGGAGGGACCCATAGAGGGTTACCCCCCTTATCTAGGAGAGGGCCCTTTCTTAGTGTTAGGCTTCCCCCCTCAATTTACAAAGGGATTCTGGATCTATGGAGGAGAGAGAATACCCTTTTTTGGGAGTCCATATATGTTTTGGTGTTTTGTTTTGTTTTGCCAGGTAAAACACCTTTGTTTGTTCATATGTTTTGGTTTGTCGTTCAGAATGGTTCTGGTGTTGAGTTGAAGGGATACAGTGAAATCAATCACACTAAGTGTAATGATGCAATGTCAAGGACTTAAGCTGATGTCTCTAAATGCTAATGGTTTGGGCAATCCAATTAAGAGGGCTAAAGTCATGGCTAAATTGAAAAAAGTGAAGATGCATATTATTTTCTTACAAGAAACCCATTTATCACGACAAGAGCATGAGAAGCTGAAAAGATTTGGATTTAAAAACACATATTATAGCTCACATACTTGTAGTCATAAAAGAGGAGTGGCAATCTTGATATCAAACTCAGTTAAATTCAAAATGTTTAAAGAAATAAAAGACAAAGAAGGGAGGTATATCATAGTAAAGAGCAAAGTTGATAATAATATCCTGACTGGTGAATATCTATGCTCCCCCAGATAGTGATAAACATTTTTTCAAATCCCTATTTGATATTATTGCAATGGAAGCAGAACGAATTTGTATATTTGGGGGGGATCTGAATGTTGTACTGAATCATAGGCTTGATACGACAAGTAAAAAGAAGAAGAAGAACCAGTTAACAAAACTACTAAACACTACCTGTGAAGAATTTGGTTTTCTTGATGTCTGGAGGAATTTTCACCCTCTAGAAAGAGACTACACACATTACTCAATACCGCACTCAGTTTGCTCCAGAATAGACTATTTCTTAATGCAGAAAGAAGACTGTTTTAGGGTAACGGATTGCAGAATTGGTGCGGCAGATGTATCAGACCATAATGCCATATACTTTACAATTCAAATGGACAGTAGAAGGAAAAACACAGTGTGGCGATTAAATGTTGGAATACTGAATGATAAAACAACTGTTAATGATATTAAATTGGAAATCAAAACTTATCTAGAGGAGAATGACAATGGGGAGGTGGACCCATCCATACTATGGGACTCATTGAAGGCTGTAATACGAGGTAGGTTAATAGCGAGAGCATCACATATTAAAAAGGCCAGAATTAAAACATATAATGTTGATAACAGACCTAGAGGATATAGAACAGAAGTACAAAAATAATAAGGACCAGAGAACTTATAAGCAAATAGAAGATTTGAGAGGACAAATGGATGGAATATTGGGTCAAGAGGTGGAGAAAAAAAACAAGATTTGTAAAACAGGCACATTATGAGCTTGGCCCTAAATCCATTAAAATACTTGCCCAAAGGCTACGCAAACAACAGGCTGACAACACCGTACACAAAATTAAGGACCCCTGTACACAGAATTTGAAGAGTGATCCAAAACAAATAGAATATATCTTCCAGGAATATTATAAAGAATTATATACACAAACCTCTACAGTAGATGGGGAATCAATGAGGACTTTTTAAAGTACAATAAATCTGCCCTGTATTGGAGAGACACTAAATAAAATAATCACAGCAGAAATATCACTGGAGGAGATAGAGAAGACAATTGGTAAGATGAAATCAAACAAGGCCCCAGGTAGCGACGGTTTCCCTATAGAATGGTATAAAATATTTTGGAATGAACTGAACCCACTTCTGCTGAGAACCTTTAACTGGATTATCAAAGAAGGCAAGACACCCCCATCATGGAAAAAGGAAATTATAACATTAATCCCCAAAGAGAACAAAGACAAGGAAAATTATACCAACTACAGACCGATATCAATTCTAAATGTGGACTATAAATTATATTCTTCAATTATCTCCAAACGATTTGAAAAGTTCATGCCAGATTTAATTGATGAAGACCAGACTGGTTTTATAATAGGCAGACAAACACAGGACAGCATTAGAAGAACCCTACATATAATACACAAGATTCAAAAGGAAAGTACACGTGCTGTCCTGATAAGTCTAGACGCGGAAAAGGCTTTTGATAAGGTTAATTGGGAATTCTTATATCAAACACTAGAAAGATTTGGCATTATCGAAGAGTCAATTCAAGTTATTAAAGCAATTTACCAGCAACCTACTGCAAGAGTAAAGGTGAGTGAGTCCTTAACTTGTGTTGGGAAGAGGAACGAGACAGGGATGTTGTCCTTGCCCTACCCTGTTTGCTATATATATTGAACCATTGGCTCAAGCAATTCGTCAAGATAGGGAACTGAGGGGAGTAACTATAAGAGACAGAGAACATAAAATTGGCCTTTTCGTAGATGATATAATGATGTATCTCACGGAAGTAAACACCTCATTTCCAAGGATGATGGGGATCATAGATACATTAAATTTTTATGCAGGATATAAAGTGAATATTTCAAAAACTCAAATCCTCCTATTTAATTGTCCTCGTCCAGAAGAAATCAAACAAAATTATAATATTAAATGGGATTCAAAATCAATCAAATGCCTAGGGATACATATAACAAAAAATATATCAATGTTGTATGGGGCCAATTATAATCACATCAACCAAAACATAAGAAAGGATATAGAAAGATGGTCCACCTACCCAATGGATTTTAGTAGTAAGATAAATGTGGTGAAAATGAATATTTTGTCAAGGCTATTGTACTTGTTTCAATCTCTGCCAATTGAGGTACCATTAAAACAATTCACGGAATGGGATAAATTAATATCTAGATTTATTTGGGGAGGAAAGAAGGCCAGAATTCGATACACTACACTCCAGTTGCCGAAGGGCAAAGGTGGAATGGCACTTCCAAATTTTAGGATATATTTCTATGCAGCCCAACTTCGACCACTAATTAATTGGTGTGAGGACAGCTATATAGCTAGGTGGAAAGAGATTGAGACATATATCCCTGACTCCCACATCCAAACACTTTTGGGAGAAAAGGCGCTTCCTGGACATATCAGGAGTATAATCGATCCAATAACGATATTTACTTTAGAAACCTGGTTCACTCTTACCAGACAACTTAAACTGAATAAACAACAAAAGGTTTTAAGATGGATAGCTTTGGATAATGAATTTAAACCAGGGATGTATGACTCAACATTTAAAGAGTGGATGAAGAAAGGAATGACTGCATTTTGTACTGTTGTTGAAAATGGAGACCTAAGAAGTTTTCAAGATTTGAAGGATAGATTTGCACTTCGGAACCAAGACTTGTTTAGATACCTCCAACTGAGAGATGATTACAATAAAAAGGGAGGCACTAGAAGAAAATAATCCAGTGATAGAAGTGATAGTTAGTGCGTATCATCAAAAAACATTAAGGATTATTTCTAAACTTTATCATAGTTTAATGGAATGTCAAGCTAAAACTACATTTTATGTAAAATTTAAGTGGGAAAAGGAATTGAACATCACAATCTCAGAAGAAGAATGGCATCATATGTGTGTAACACTACAGACATCCACTAATTCACAAAATTTAATTTAATTGGAAAAATTTGATTTGTTTCTTTATTACGCCTAACATAAAAAGCAAGCAAATTCTAAGGCAGCAAACATGCTGGAGGCAATGTGGTCAAACAGACGCAAACCATGCACATATCTTCTGGAGTTGCCCGAAAATAGAACCATTTTGGGACAGAGTGAATTCATAATTAACGGAGATATTAGGATATATAGTCTCCAAGAAGTGTTCCATTTTATACCTGGGTAATATAAATACAGTGGTGCTGAAGGACGACCATTACTTGGTTAAAATCCTACTCACAGCTGGCAGAAAGGCCATGACAAGAAACTGGCTTGGAGCGGACACACTCAGACTTAGACAATGGTTAGACCTAGTACAGGAAATATTTGTCATGGAGAAAATTACATATTCTCTAAGTGAAAGAAGACGAGTTTAACGGAAAATGAGAAAAATGGATTAGGTATAGAAATAAAGACATCAACACTGTATAATTTTATTGACAATAATGTAAGTTATTGGAAAATGTTTTAATATGAAAATAGTTCTGTATACTGCATCATTAATTGTAAACTGAATCCCCGCTACACTGTTGTACGTTTCATTGTATTGTTGTATGTTTCGTTGTTATATTTGTGTTTTATTTGTGTATACATAAAAGCAATAAAAACTAAAGTGGAAAAAAAGAAAATCTTGAGAGGAATATATCAGGTAGCACAGAGTATCTTGCCCAGAGTAGGGGAATCGACAACCAGCGAACACAGGTTTAAGGTGAGGGGGGAAAGATTTATTAATACCTTGTGCCACCTCTGTGAGCAGGGGGGGGTTCAGGAACAGGGGTGGGGGGTACTTTCTTCAGAACATGAATAGATACATTTTCTGGTCAAGACCCTTCTTGAAATAATTAAACAATGTTAACTCTCCTGACTCTTGGCTTCCATGCAACAAGCTAATATTTTTTTCTAAACCAAACATAGAATTGAATTGGAGCGCACTTGTGATTACATGAATAATTTTGCAATTCTTTTTGTGGGTTTGTTGGACCAGAATCGGAGTTTGTCGGTCTTTAGCCCGCACCCCCGCTGCAGGGTCAGGTTGAGTTGCATAAACTCGTCGTGGTCACCGTACAATGGCCAGACAGGGAGTTGACTCACGTTGGGATCCCTGCAAGAGAAGGATTGCAACAGGTTATATTAGAAGCACAACTGATGAAGGTGAACAAACCACTCACTTTCTACCCTGCTATAGGAAGAATGTCGTGAAACTGGAAATGTAGGAAAAATTTTCCCGATGTTGGGGGAGACCAGAACGAGTGGTCACAGTTTAAGAATAAGGGGTAGGTCATTTAGAACTGAGATGTGGGAAACATTTTCAGCCAAAGAGTGGTGAATCTGTGATTCTCTGCCACAGAAGGTAGTGGAGGCCAATTCACTGGATGTATTCAAGAGAGAGTTAGAAATTGTTTAGGATAAATATTAGGACTAACAGAATCAAGGAATGTGGAGAAAGCAGGAACAGGGAACTGATTCTGGATGATCAACCATGATCATATTGAATGGCGGTGCTGGCTCGAAGGGCCAAATGACCTACTCCTGCACCTATTTTCTATGTTTCTATGAAAGGGTGCAGATAATATTTACCAGGATGTTGCCAGGACTCAAGGGCCTGAGCTATAGGGAGAGGTTGGGCAGGCTAGGACTCTAATCCTTGGAGTGCAGGAGGCTGAGGGGTGACATTATAGAGGTGTACAATCATGAGAGGAACACACAGGGTGAATGCATTGAGTCTTTTACTCAGAGTATGAGGATTGAGAAGTAGACAACATAAGTTTATGCGACGAGAATGTTTTAATAAGAATCCAAGGGACAAATTATTCACACAGAGGGTGGTGGGTATATGGAGCAAGCTGCCGGAGGAGGTAGTTGAAGAAGGTACTATTTTAAAGAAACAATATTCAAAAGAAACGTGACCATGCACATGGGTAGGAAATATTTAGGGGGAACACAAATTCCTGGAGAAACTCAGCGGGTGCAGCAGCATCTATGGAGCAAAGGAGATAGGTAACGTTTTGGGCCTAAACCCTTCTTCAGACTTATTTAGGGGGATATGGGCCAAACATGGGCAAATGGGAATAGTATAGATGGGGCACCTTGGTCGCCATGGGTAGATTGGGTCGAATGGCCTGTTCCATGCTGTACAGCTCTATGACTCTACATCTCCCTCATTAACCACAGCAGTCTGACTGAATCTTACCCAGTCCAGGCGAATGTTGCCCAGTACATCATCATCTTCTTGCTCAGCTCCTTTTCCTCCTCGGTTATGGTACCTGTGAAGTAAAGTGATCGGTCACACCTCTGGTTGCTAGGTACCTCGATGAGTTTGAGGCCACCCTTTGACCTGAGAGACCGCCCCACCATCAAAGAGATGGCACTGCGCAGGAGGCACTGCCACTGCGGAACCAGCAACCCGCTCAGAGAGGGAAGACGCCGGCCCCAGCCCTACCTCGCCCCGTGGACCAGAGAGGAGGGAGTCGGAACAGAGGGCCGGTGAGCAGACCAGCTGCAGGAGGAGTGGGCTGCTGGAGGCCCAGCAATAGCCTGGGGCTCGGCTGGTCTGGGCATCGCTCCAAAACGCCGAGCACATGGAACGGATGTTGCCTACAACTACACGGAGCAGTGGAACACTTAATATCAACTGGGGCTTGAAAATGGTGCTCAATCTGGAGACACTGTATACAGTGCCAGTGTACTACTGCTATACACTAGTACTATATCTGGGATGCTTATCTAAGTTGTATCTAAGTACTTATGTATAGTGATACCTGTACTGAACTTTATACAAACATTTCATTGTACCTTGGTACATGTGACAATGAAGTACCATTGAACCACTGAATCATTGAACTATTGTGTACCATCAAGGGTCAAGCCGTCATGTGTACCGAATATGGTCTAATGCAGATAAATGGGACTAGTGTGGACAGGCATCAGGGTCAGCATGAAGGTAATGGGCTGAAGGGCCATTCTCCCTTTAACCGCATGGGTTTCCTTCGGCTGCTCCAGTCTCCTCCCACATCTCAAAGATGTGCAAGTTTATAGGTTAATTCACCCTCTGTAAATTGCCCATAATATGTATGAAGTGGATGTGGAAGTGGAATAACATTGAACTAGTGTGAATGGTGATGGGTGGTCAACATGGACTGGGCAAACCGAAGGGCCTGTTTCCCTGCTGTATCTTTCAGTCTATCAATCAATTGCTGACAGACCCCGTGCCTCACCCAGCAGCGCATCAAAGTCGCGGATGAAGGGTCCCCCAAACACAAAGGCAAGCTCTGCCCCGTGCGGGGCCCTGGTGAACTGTGGTGTCCTCCTCCTGTGGAAGCTGGCCTGGTGCTGGAACTCGTACAGAAACACAGGGCTTCCCGCATCTGCAAAGCAGCACTGACAGTTACCATGGCAACAGCAAATAAAACCCCATCACAATCACAACCCGCAATCCCACAGACCAAATTCTTCCCATTCCCTGTCATAATACCCAATGGACCAAACCCTTCCCATTCCCTGTCAATATTCCCAATGAACGAAACCCTTCCCATTTCCTGTCAATATTTCCAATGAACCAAACCCATCCCATACCATCAATATTCTCAATCGATCCATTACTTCCCATTCCGTTAACATTCCCAATGGACTAAACCCTTCTCATTCCCTGTCAATATTGCCAATGGATCTTCCTTTCCCATTCCCTGTCAATATTCCCAATGGATCACCCCATCCTATTCTCTGTCAATTTTCAAAATGGGCCAAACCCTTCCCATTCCCTGCCAATATTTTCAATGGGCCAAATCCTTACCACTCCCTGCCAATATTCCCAATGGCCAACCCTTCCTATTTCTGTCAATATTCACCAGACCACACTTTTCCCTTTTACTGTCAATGTCGTAATAGATAAAAAGATTTCCGCTCACTCCAATATAAAGCTTCTCAATGGATCAACTCCATCCCCATTCTCTCCCATGTCCAGAAAAACACGCAGTACTGGAGGAACTCAATGGGTCAGACAGCATCTGTGGAGGGAATGGACAGGCAACGTTTCAGGCCGGGACCTTTCTTCGGTCTCAGATCTCGACCCAAAATGGTGTCTGTTCATTCCCTCCACACCTGATCCTCCAGCGAGTTCCTCCAGCACTTTTGCTCAAGATTCCAGTGTCTGCAGTGTCTTGTGTCTCTGCTGTATTTAGATTTCCAATGAAAAAACATATTCCCGTTCCCTCCCATGTGACAATCCCTATGGATGGAACCCATTCCCATACATTGCCCATGTAAGGATTTCCAATGGGTCTAATCCCTTCCCCCTTCACAGTGGGTCAGAGCTTTGCCATTGAATTCCCACTGAGTGTTAAACTTGAGCCTTCTAACCTTGAGCAAGAGGGAGGGCTATAGGGAACAGTGTGCTGTTTATTGATGTGACTCTGTGCCACAGCCTGGCTCGGTCCTATGCTCACCTCGGTAGTATTGTGCCACTCTCAGAGTTGGAATGGAGATGAACACATCGCCGAACAAGTCAAGATAGCGTTCCTTCAATAGCTCAGGGTTATGTACATCCTTGAAGTATTCGTCAAAAATCAACTCTCCATTCTCCGCACCAAACTAGATAAAAAATGGTGATAATCCATATCACACTGGGTAAAATAATACATCACGGAGAACATAGACCAAAAATCATTGACACTAGACCATAGAACCTGGAACCTAGAACTCGGAACTCGGAACTCGGAACTCGGAACCTGGAACCTGGAACCTGGAACAGTGAGATTGCCTTACCAGCGGGTTCAGATGCACCTTTATCTTCTCCCGAATTTCATCCGTGCTAATCCCTGCCTCCCAGTCAGGCTTAATGATGACCTGTGCAAAAACAGAGTTGTGGCTTTAACGATGCAGGGAGTAAGGGGAACGGACAGGACCCAAGGGATGAGTGTGCCTATCCTTCGGTTAATTTATTGTGTTGCACAGGGAGCCAAATGCAACGTAATTTCGTTTGGAACTGCATATATCAATGTATTTCTAAATGACAATAAAGTTTGTTTGACTTTTGACTTTGACTTTTGACGAGGTGGTCTCCCGTTGTGGGGGAAACCGGGAACTAGGGGGTCAATGTTGAAATAAAGGATTCTCTCCACGGGGCAAGCGGCAAGGGACAGGGACAAAGAAGATGGAGACACAAGAGGCTGCAGACGCTGTAATCTTGGGGGAATGTTGGAGGAACTCAGCGGGTCAGGCAGCATCTGTGGAAGGAATGGACAGACGACGTTTGAGGTCGGGATGCTTTATGATCACTCCGAAGTGTCTTTAGACTTAGACTTAATACGGCGTGGAAACAGGCCCTTTAATCCAATGAGTGTGTGTTGACCAGCAATCCCCGTACACCAGCCCTACCCTACACAATTTACAATTTTACCGCAGTCAATTAACCTACAAACCGGTATGTATTTGGAATGTGGGAGGAAACTGGAGTAGCCGGAGTAAACCCACATGGTCACAGGGAGAATGTACAAACTCCGTCCAGACAGCACCCATAGTCAGCATCGAACCCTGGTCTCTGGCGCTGTTAGGCAACAACTCTACCACTGTGCCACTGTATCATTGCATATCGATGTTCTCAAGATTTGCTGCCTGACCCGCTCAGTTGCTCCAGCACTTTGTGAACCAGCATCCGCAATTCCTCAGTATCTGGATTAAAAAGGGGTGACTATTAAATGACGTTTGGACATTTACTGGGATAGGAAGGGACATGGGCCAAATGGGACACAACGTGCTGGAGGAACTCTGCGGGTCAGGCAGCATGTGTAAAGGGAATGGACCAACGAGGTTTCAGGCCAGAACCCTACAGGGGCTGGAATTAATCAGGGAATGGACAGGGAAGTGGGAGTGGATGGAAGGGATGACCAGGCCCAAAACATCACCTATCTATGTTCTGCAGAGATGCTGAGTTACTCAAGCTCTTTGAATCTAAGAGCAGTTACTTTCGACACATCTTGTCAGGCCACTGTTACCTCTGAGTGCACGAGACTTTGCACACCTTCCTCGGTCGTCACCCCGAGCAGGTATGGAATTCTCTGGAACATCCCCTCCTGGAACATTTTCTGAGGATCATCGGGAAGGAAGCTGCCGTCCACCACAAAGGGAATTAGCTGGTACATGTTGTTCTAGGAGAGCCAGCAGAGAGGAGGGAGAGGTTAACAAAGGCAAGAAGTTAGGTGCTGTGGGAGGTCACTCAGCCCCTCCAGTCTATCCCACCATTCAATGTAATCACGGTTTCACAGGTGTCATGGCGTCACAGGTAAGTAAGGTGGTCAAAAAGGCTTTTGGCACACTGGCCTTCATCAGTCAGAGTATTGAGTATAGAAGTTGGTAGGTCATGTTTGAAGTTATATAAAACGTTGGTGAGGCCACATTTAGAGTATTGTGTTCAGTTTTCATCACCATGTTATAGGAACATTGTTGCCAAACTGGAAAGGGTGCAGAGAGGATTTACCAAGATGTTGCTAGGACTCGAGGGCCTGAGCTATAAGGAGAGGTTGAGCAGACTAGGACTTTATTCCTTGGAGCTCAGGAGGATGAGGGGTGATCTTATGTCAAGAGTCTCTTGCCTAGAATAGGGCAATCGAGACTCAGAGGACATAGGTTTAAGGTAAGGAGGGTGGGAGGGATGTGGGAGGAATATTTAATAGGAACCTAAGGTGTAACTCTTTTACACCAAGGGTGGTGGGTATTTGGAACGAGCTGCCAGAGGAGGAATGTTTGACTCAGGGACTATCGCAATGTTTATGAAGCATTTAGACAGGTACATGGATGGGACGGGTTTAAATGGAGGCAGGTTGGACAAATGAAGATGGGGCATGTTGGTCAGCGTGGGCAAATTGTGCCAAAGGGCCTGTTCCCACGTTGTACAACTCTATGACTCTCTATGGCTCATCTTCCACAGACCCCATCTCCTCCTCTGTGCCTGTTCTCCATCGCCCTCAACCCCCCCACTGATCTAACGTCCTTAACCCCCGGGGGACAGGGTCTCACCACTCTCTGACCGATGAAATCCCTCCACATCTCCGTTGCAGATTGCCACCCCTCTAATAGTTAGAGAGTCATAGTCGTACAGCACGGAAACAGACCCTTCGGGCCAACTTGTCCATACCAACCAAAATGCACCATCCCATTTGCCCGCACTTACCGCATATCCCGCAAAACCTTTCCTATCCATGTACCTGTCCAAATGTCCGTTGAATGTTGTTGATATATCACCTGCCTCAACTACCTCGTCCGGCAACTCGTTCCATACAGCCACCACCCTCTGTGCGAAAAGGTTGCCCCTCAGTTTCCCATTAAATCTTTCCCCTCTCACCTTAAACCTTGTAACTATGCCCTTTGTTTGAGGGTCCACCACTGGTGGAGCCAAGGAACTGCTAGAGTTAGCTTAATCGGCAAGGGTGAGTAGGGCCGAAGGGCCTGTTTCTGTGCATGTGTGATGGTATGACTCCAAATCTGTGCTGAGGTAGGGTTGTGGAAAATGACCTGTCCCACTTAGGCAACGTTTTAGGCGAGTGCTGGAAACTCTGCGCTCGCCACATGATCGCCACATGTTCGCTGGTGGTCTCAGGTGGTCGCGAGGAGTTCCCGCATTCTGGGAACTAGTCGCGGCATCAGTATGGTCGCCACAAATTTTTCAGCATATTGTCACCATGGAGAAATCGATACTTTGGTACGCGTAGGTGCAGTTGTAGTGGGGTCGCCATGTAGTTACAGGTAGTCGAGCTCGTCGTAGATAGTTAATCGCCTTTGCTGACCAGGCATTTTCATTGGCTCATTGTGGGGAAAGAAACGTAAGCACGAGTTTTCAGAACGAAGCAGAAATGACTGGTAAAGTTAAATGCCCGCCAAACTTCACAGCTGTGTATCTCTGGCTTAACAAAAGTTGTTCACTCCTTCTCTACCCCCTGCTCTCCCCACCTTCAAAGGACTTACGTACACTGTGCGAGCCGTCTTAACCTTCCTGTTCATTGCGGTGTGTATATCCTTGGCTTTGCACCATGTGAATTTAAGACTGCGCTCTGAGGATGTGTGTGTGGGAGGGGTGTGTGTGTGTGTGTGTGTGTGTGTGTGTGTGTGTGCGTGTGCGTGTGCGTGTGTGTGTGCGACTCTGACTGTGGCCGTTCCAGTTCCCGTTTTTTCAGCGAGTCCCGTGACTTGAGAGTCGCCTGCAGTCCACTGAATAATCGCCCAAGTGGATCAGGCCCTTAAGACTCCCCCTCACTGGGAGGTTGAACAGCCCTGGGGAACGATGGTAGAATTTGGAGGCTTGGTGTGGGGCGGGACATTGGGGGTGATGGGGAAATTAGAGGAGCATTGGTGTTGGGGAGGTTTGGGGACTACAGGAGAAAAACGGAGGTTGATGGGGCAAAGGGGGCTTTGGGGGCGATTGGTGAAGTTGGTGGATGTTGGGGGAGATGGATGAAGTTGGGGGTTAATTAGGGAAGACGGGTTTCTTGGGTGAGATGTGGCCTTTTGGGCTGATAGGGGAGTGTTGGGGACGTGGAGATGTGTTAGGGGGACGTTGCCTTGTCATTGCTTTTATTGGCAGCTGCTCACCACACTGTTGACAATCCGTGCCATCTCCTCCTCGCTCTTGCTCCTGAGGCAGTTCAGCAGCTGCTGGGTCCGGGGGTCATCGCAGCCCCCGGCCGCTGCCGCCTCCTGTGGACAACACACAACAGGGGCATCGGTCAGCCTCTCCCCAGCACCGCACCCATCCCCCCCCCCCCCACCCCCACAGCTCACATGCAGCAATGGTACAGCGGGTAGGACCCTGCTCCTGATCTCTGGTGATGTCTGCTGCCCACAACCACCATCTCCCACATTCCCCTCCATCTCTCAGCATCCCCTAATCTCCCAATCTCTCAAACCATCTCCCTCCATCACCTAAATCATCTCCCCCATCTTTCACTCCCTTCCCACCATCTCCCTCTATCTACCCCCCATCTGCCAATCGCATCTCCCCATCTTTCCCGTCCATCTCTCCCCATCTCTCTCCACCTCTCATCCCCTCATCTTGCCATCTCCCGCCCCCATCTCCCACCATCATCTACTACCTATCTCTCTCTCCATCTCCCAACCTCTCAAATAATCTCACACCATTTCCCCCACCCTCCCTCTGTCAGGCCATCTAAACGCCTCCCTTCTCACTTCACCCAGGAGTAAATGCATAGCAGTCAATTAATCCACCAAACAGAGGTCCCAACCTCACACCTCCTCCCACCATCCCCAGCCGCCCTCTCTCCCTCCGCACCAGGCTTGCAAGAGGCTTCTGAGGTGAATGCTCCTCATACTGTGACCTGTAAAACCATTAGACCACAAGACATAGGAGAAGAATCAGGCCATTCGGCCCATAGAGACTACTCTGCCATTCAATCATGGCTGGTCAATGTTTCCCTCTCAATCCCATTCTCCTGCCTTCTGTAAACTTTGACACCCTTGCTAATCAAGAATCTATCAATCTCCACTTTAAAAATACCCAATGACGACCTCCACAGACGTCTGCGGCAATGAATTCCACAGATTCACCACCCTCTGACTGAAGCAATTTCTCCTCGTCTCCTTTCTATAGGTACGTCCTTTTATTCTGAGGCCGTGCCTTCTGGTCCTAGATTCTCCCATTAGTGGAGACATCGTCTCACGTCCACTCTATCCAGGCCTCTCCACCCGTCCCTTCAGCGGGGAGCTCTCACCTCGGCCAGCTGGGTGGGTCGAGGGGGCAGGGCGCCGGGCATCAGGGCGCTCCCGCTCTGCACGATGGCTCTGTGGAACAAGCCGGTGGAGAGAG
Source organism: Raja brachyura (assembly GCA_963514005.1). The sequence goes on along the minus strand of OY740797.1, from coordinate 26,602,662 downwards.
GAGACAACGTCTGGCGAGAGAGGAGAGACACACTGATTCACTCTATTAAGCGGGTGGGGGTGAGGAGGGAGGGAGGGAGGGATGGGGAGAGTGAGGGGTCGACAAGGGCAGGGTGATGGGAAGGAGTGGGGAGGAGGGAGGGGATGGGGACGAAGGAGGTGGAGGAGGGTGGGTAGGAGTGAGGGGCTGTTGGGAGGGAGAGTGGGAGAGGGTGGGGGATTGCGTTGCCTGCTCTCCGTACGTGCAGGGTGATGCTGAGACCCCCGACGGACTCCCCGAACAGCGTGACGCTCCCTGGGTCTCCCCCGAAGTGTGCGGCGTTCCTCTGCACCCACTGCAGCGCTGCCACCTGGTCCAGGAAGCCGGCGTTGCCCCTCGCCCCCTCGCCACCCGTGCTGTGGTAACGAGAAGGAGAGAGGGTCAGTGGGAGCTGCAGTTGGAGGGGGGCTCGGGACCTGGAGGGGGGGGGTTAGTCTTGCTGGGGGGGGGCGGCAGGGCTCACGACGGGGACTACGGCTGGGGAAGGGGGACTCGGGAGAGAGGGGGTGGGGAGCATCTCTAGAGACCTCCCGTGTCCCTGGCCCATGATTCAGTTTAGTTTATTGTCACACGTACCGAGGTACAGTGAAATGTTTAAGAAATAAATGTTAAATAGCTATTTTGTTGTGCACTATCCAGTCAGTGGAAAGACTAGACATTATTACAATCGAGCCTTCCACAGTGTACAGATACAGGATAAAGTGAATAACGTTCAGTGCAACACAGTCCAGTGATATCAGATCAAAGATAGTCTCCAATAAAGTAGATGGCAGGTCAGGGCCGCTCTCTAGATGGTGAGAGGATGGTTCAGTTGCCTGATTACAGCTGGGAAGAAACTGTCCCTCCATGTCCCTGACCCGGGTCCCATATACTCTTAACAGAGTCACACCATATAGCATGGAAACAGGCCCTTCAGCCCACCTTGTACATGCTGACCAAGTTAGCATACTGCGCTACTCTCATTTGCCTGCATGTGGCCCGTATCCCACTAAACCCTTCCTATCCATATATCTGTCCAAATACCATTTATTTTGGTTAAAGGTACAACATGGAATCAGGCCCTTCGTCCCATCGAGTCCATGCCGACCATCAATCACCCATTCACACTGATTTCATTTCGAAGTTCCGTGAGTGACTACGTGAAGAGCCCGCCAGGCCACATGCGCGTCAAATACGTCGACGCATGGGGCGCGAGTCGGAGCAGTTTGAAACTGCTCTGGCAGGTAAGTAATTTTACTTTCAGCGGGCCGCTGCAGACAGCGAGCCCGGAGTAGCTAATGGAGCCGGCCGATCTTGGACGGCCATGGAGGCTCCATTAGGAGCTAGATTCAATTTGCAGCTGCCGCCGTTGGAGCTCCGAACGGGAGCAGGCGGCCGAATTGAGGCCGCCGTGGAAGCTCCATAGGAGCTCGGTTTCGTTATTGCCTGCCGGCTTTGGAGCTCCATACGGGAGCAGGCGGCCAGATTTTATGCCACCGTGGAAACTCCATTAGGAGTTGGGGCTGCCGGCGTGGCTAGGTTTCGATCGCTGCTGAAGATAACAGCAGCCGGTATTAACCACAGCCAGGACAGCGAACGCTAGGTAAGCTCAGCTGCCATAGCGCCTATAAAATGTTAAACATAGATGCTGCTGAGGCAGCATATGCTGTAGACCAGCTTATAGTGTGCGCTTTATTTTAGGGGCATTTCGATATACTACAGATAGTTCTTCTACAGATAGTCAAAATCTGAAGAACTGGTTAAGGTAGTTATAAATAGAGCTGCCAGTTTTAATAGCGATTGCTGTTCGGTCACGTTTGTGAACAGCCGCCTGCTCCAGTGGAGCCCCAATCTGTGCCGTAATGGCAAGTCAAATTTTACTACACCATATGCTTTGTCATTCTCTATAGTACCATAAGTGGGACAATAAATGATTGGTTATTCACCCGCTGTTCACGAACGTTATGCAGGGTGTTTTTTATATGACCACTCTAATAGCCTACATTCATTGTAGTGTGCGATGTATATCAGTAAATTATTATGCAAATATTCTTCTACTGTATTCCTAATGGGAGCAATATTTTTAAGATGATTATGCTTTCAGCAACTGATCTCAGCACAAAGAACACACTTTACTCAATCTCTGGGTCGGTCTCTGGGTCAGAACTGACATTAGGGTAGCTTGTTATGGGAATTATCTCATAAGCAAAATGGGCATGATTGTGTACATTTGAAGTTAACAGCATAACACTAAAGCAGAGATTGGGGGTGTCATTAGGTATACAAGTGCACTGAGCTTGCTAGTACCTATGAGATGAAAGATAGTTTCTTTATTGTTATTCAATAGTCTCAAGGAATTGCTGATCGCTCATTAGCAGCCAATAGAATGGATATTTCCCTTTCATCATGCAGCAAGAGGTTTACATAGTGCGTGTTAATAAATTTTTTTAAATTGGTTGAATACGTCTGGATATTTGCAGATAGAATTCTGCACAGTGTTGCATGAATTATTGTCTAACTTAAAGTCAATTGGGACTATGGCCGGGTTAAGAACAATGGCCATGTTTGCAAGTTAGCATCATGGTATTAATAACCCATGTTTTTCTACCATTAGTGATTTATCTGTTTAAGTGTTGCACACACAGATTGGGTTACTGCATGAAACCACAGAGCTTTGAAGTCTTCAGGTAGTCACTCATGTGACTTCGAAATGAAATAGAAATAGAAAGATTAAACGAGAACTTACCGTTTGAAGTTTGATCTTTATTTTATGCGACGTTGAAGTGAGGGAATATGTGCCCTCCACTCCCAACCCTACTTCTCATAAAGATCATTCGGTAGTTCTAAGGTCGTTAATCCTTCTATAGCTTAGGTCAGCAACTATACTGTGGTTTCATACAGCTGCTCTAAAGATTGATGCGCATGCGAACTGGCGGGCTCTTCACATATTCCCTCACTTCAACGTCTCATAAAATAAAGATCAAACTTCAAATGGTAAGTTCTCGTTTAATCTTTCTATTCTATGTTATTCCACTTTCTCATCCACTCCCCACACACTAGGGGCAATTTACAGAGGACAAATAACCTACAAACCCTCATGTCTTTGGGATGTGGGTGGAAACCCAGAGGAAACCCACGCGGTCACAGGAGAACGTGCAAACTCCGCACGGACACAGACAGGGCTCCCGAACGTGTTACCTGAGGAAGCAACTGGCCAATGACGGGACTCGCACAGCTTTACCTGAGGAAGCCGGCCACGCTGAGCCGGTACTGGATGACCACGACCACCACGTTGCCAAAGCCGGCCAGCGCTGAGCCATAGAATATGGAGCCTTTCCCCAGGATGAAGGCCCCTCCATGGATCCAGACCATCACCTGCGGGGACGGAGGGGAGAGCAGAGACTCAGACGGGAGCATCTTAACAGGCCCTTTGGCCCCCGACCTCCATGCTGACCATCTGGTCCTTCACCAATAATTTACAGAAGCCAATTAACCTACAAACCCGCACGTCTTTGGAGTGTGGGAGGAAACCGGAGCACCCGGAGAAAACCCACACGAGATCTGTAGTCAGGATTGAACCCGGGTCTCTGGTGCTATAAGGCAGAAACTCTACCATTGCGCCTCCATGTCACCTGAGCATCCGAGCATAGAAACAGGCCCTCCGGTCCACCACCTCCATGCCACTCCAACACTTGCTCCATTTGCCCTCCAGCCTCGAAGATTCAATAGTTTACAAAATGCTCTGGGAGTTTCCTCAATCTAGTCTGCCTGTGATATCTGGTACACCCTCTTTAACTGCCCAATGTGCACTCAACCCATCCCCACACACTTTTTGCACTTGTGAAGGGCTTTTGGTGTTTCCAGTACTTTACACCCCTCCCCCCCACCCCACCCTTCCCCAGGGGTGGGGATTGCAATGTCCCCCCAACAGCTTCAAGGGGGGTTGGGGGCAGCCGTTACGTACCGGTATGGGGGTGGTGTAGACAGAGGGCCGGCCAGGGGCGTAGACACTGAGGTAGAGACAGTCCTCACTGGCAGGCACTGCAAACGGAGGGAACGCTCTCCGCACCTTCTGAAGGCACCTGGTTCAGACGGAGGGGAGAGGGAGCAGGAAAGGGGAGAGGAAACGGGATGGGAGAAGGAGAGCAAGTTAGAGGGAGAATGGGAGAGAGGGTGAGAGAGGGAGTGAACAGGAGGGGGAGCGAGAGAGAGGGAGCAGGGGAAGAGTGGGAGTGAGCAGGAGAGGGGAGTGGGAGCAGGAGCAGGGTGCAAATGGGAGAGGGGGAGGGAGAGAAAGGGAGCCGGAGAGGTGGAGAGAGGGAGTGAGAAGGGGAGGGGGAGAAGAGAATGAGGGATAGGGGATGGGTGAGGGGGAGAGAGAGGAAGCGGGAGCATGAGGAGAGTGGGCGTGAGCAAGAGTAGGGGAGGTAGAAGGAGGGGGGGAGAGCAAGAGGGGAAGTGAGGGAGAAGGAGCGAAGGGGTGAGAGGGAAGGGAGAGGCGGTGGAAGGGAGGGTTGTGTTTGGGAGAGGGCGGGGGGGATGGCGTGAGGGAGGAGGAGGCAGAGAGAGTGTGGGTGGGAGGGGATAGAGGCAGCAGGAGAAGGGGAAGAAGGGGGGAAGGGAAATAGGGGTTAGGCATTGAGCAATACCCTCTCTCCCTGCTCTAGGCACTTCCTCAGTGTACATACTCCTCTTCCTTCCTTAAACGCGTCATGGTACCTAGAAACAGACCCTTCAGCCCATCTGTGCTGATTTTTATGCCCCAGACTAGCCCCTCATTGCCTCATTCCCACCATCACATCTCCTTCTCCCATCTATTTCTGTTTTTTTCCGTTCAGTAGGCAGACACTCAGCGCTGAATAAATCAGTAAAGGACAAACATGACCCACACCACCCTGGCCACACTCTCATATCGCTCCTCTCATCGGGGGAGAAGGTACAGGAGCTTGAGAACCGTGACCTCCAGGTTCAGGAGCAGTTTCTCCCCAGCAACCATCTGGCTCTTGACCCTGCATAACACTAACCTCAGCCCTACCTCAGCACGGAACTACCATGGACCTTCTATAAGTGTTGTCCCTGTAGTTCCCCAGTGCAACTGGCTCCCAACCTGAAACGTCATCTGTCCATTCCCTCCGCAGATGCTGCCTGACCTGCTGAGTTCCTCCAGCACTTCATGTTTTGCTCAAGGTTACAGCAGCTGCAGGTCCTTAAAATCTCACTACTACCATCGGGGAGAAGGTACAGGAGCCTGAGAACCGCGACCTCCAGGCTCACGAACCTGCTGTACTACAATTGATCGTATTGTTGAGTATTGTATATTTATCAGTTGTGTCGTTGTGTTAAGGTGCCTGTAAAGCTGCACCAAGTAAGAATCTCATTATTGCATATGACATTTAAACACTCTTGACTATAGAGGGTGATCATCTGTGGTCAGAGTGAATGGTGGGGCAGGCTTGATGGGCCAAATGGCCTTCTCCTGCTTCTATTTCTCACAGAGTGGAGTAGCTCCTTAGAGCAGAGAGTTTTCAGTCACTTGTTTAGAATAAGAAGGGTATTTGTAACTTTTTGTGAACAGTACAATAAAACTTTACTTTCTGCAGCCTTAACAACACATTAACGCAATAACACGCAGATAAATATACAATAGTCAGTAACACTGTTAATTAATGATTACACTTGGCGACCGGACCATCTAATTAGTCTGAAGAAGGCTCCCGACCTAAAACGTTACCTACCCATGTTCTCCAGAGGTGCTACCTAACCTAAGTTACTCCAGCATTTTGTGTCTTCTTTGGTAATCCAGCATCTGCAGTTCCTTGTGTCTATATAACGGAGGGATATGCATTATGTGCTGGCAGATATGAGTTAATCTTGACATCGTGTTGGGCTCGGACATTGTGGGCTGAAGGGCCTGTTTCAGTGCTGTACTGTTCTATATTCTATAACACTGCAAACCATAGTACGTAATGCAACCTAAACAGTCTGTTCGTATTGGTGGAAATGTGTCAGACTCGATAACAATTAGCACGGAGCACCTCAGGGTTGCGTGCTCAGCCCCCTGCTGTACTCACTCTATACTCATGACTGTGTAGCCGGTCATAGGGCGAACTCCATCATCAAGTTCGCTGACGACACCACTGTTGTGGGACGTATCACTGATGGGGATGAGTCAGAGTATAGAAGAGAGATCGAGCAACTGTCCATATGGTGCCAGCACAACAACCTGGCCCTCAACACCACCAAAACCAAGGAACTGATTGTGGACTTTGGAAGGAGTAGGATGGGGACCCACAGTCCTGTTTATATCAACGGGTCGATGGTTGAAAGCGTCAAGAGCTTCAAATTCCTGGGTGTGCACATCTGTGAAAATCTTTCCTGGTCCGAGAACACAGATGCAATTATTAAGAAAGCTCATCAGCGCCTCTACTTCCCGAGAAGATTACGGAGAGTTGGTCTGTCAAGGAGGACTCTCTCTAACTTCTACAGGTGCACAGTAGAGAGCTTGCTGACCGGTTGCATCGTGGCTTGGTTCGGCAACTTGAGCGCCCTGGAAAGGAAAAGACTACAAAAAGTAGTAAACACTGCCCAGTCCATCATCGGCTCTGACCTTCCTTCCATCGAGGGGATTTATCGCAGTCGCTGCCTCAAAAAGGCTGGCAGCATCATCAAGGACCCACACCATCCTGGCCACACACTCATCTCCCTGCTACCTTCGGGTAGAAGGTACAGGAGCCTGAAGACTGCAACTACCCGGTTTAGGAATAGCTACTTCCCCACAGCCATCAGGCTATTAAACCTGGCTCGGAACTCTGAACATTAATATCCCTCCATCTGTTATTTGCACTTTATTGGTTTTTTAATTCATGGGTATATTTATGTATAGAATTGTAGTCAATGCCTTCTATGTTCTGTTGTGCTATGCAAAGAAAGATTTTCATTGTCCTGTCAGGGACACATGACAATAAACTCTTTTGACTTTGACTAAACAAGATCATAACAGTTAACAAAGAGGAACTGGTTTATACCAAAGATAGATGCAGAATGCTGGAGTAATTCAGTGCGTCAGGCAGCATCTCTGGAGAGCATGGATAGGTGACATTTTGGATCCGGACACTTCTTCAGACATTAGGATATCTGGTCCCAACACAGAACATCACTGAAGGTAGACAAAAATGCTGGAGAAACTCAACAGGTGAGGCAGCATCTTCCAAACTCACCCGCTGAATTTCTCCGGCATTTTTGTCTACCTTCAATTTTTTTCAGCATCTGCAATTCTTTCTTAAACAAAACATCACCTATGTATTTTCCCCAAAGCCTGTAGTAGTTTGTTCCTGAGGTTCTCTCTCCATCTCCCTTAAACGAGCAAAACAATGACTGCCCCTACCCGACAGATTCTCCACACAAAGCACCAACTGTTTGTGGAACTCGCTGGTGGAATAGAGAAATGACACAGTTTACGATGTAGTTTGGGAAGGAAAGATCCCTACATGGGAGGATGGCTGGTGGCGTTCCGGATTCCAGACCAGGACTGGGCTCTCTGGGGTGGAGCAAACCTCAGTGAATCCACAGGAGGAGCGGCAAAGGGGATCCCCAAGTATCCAAACACAGGCCTGGGACTTCCTTCCACCTCCATCAGCGTTCCCCGAATCAGTCCTCCCTCCGTGCGCACAATGGGGCCCCACCGGTCAGCTCCTGCAAGGGAACAGCGGGCAGAGGTGGTAGGACATTAATCCTGTTGCCCATCCCTCCCTCCTCACCCAACCCTTCCTCCCTTCCCTGAAACCACATGAGATGGTACCCTCGTCCCCAACCTCCTCCCTCACCTCCATCCAGAGCCCGCAGCAGCCCCTCCAGGTGTGACACAGGTTCCTGTAACCTCCTCCTCAAAAGGTTTCCACTAGTGGGAGAATCTAGGACCAGAGGGCACAGCCTCAGAATAAAAGGACGTACCTTTAGAATGGCGATGAGGAGGAATTTCTTCAACCAGAGGGTGACGAATCTGTGGAATTCATTGCCACAGACAGCAGTGGAGGCCAAGATATTGGGTATTTTTAAAACAGTGGCAGATGCAGATTTTAATAATCTGTTCTAGCCACCAAAGTGGATAACCTCACATTATACTGCATCTGCCCACTTATCCAACCCATACAAGTCACCCTGCAGCCTCATAGCATCCTCCTTGCAGCTCCCACTGTCACCCAGATTTGTGTAATCCTCAAACTTGGAGTTTATTTAGTTCAGTTTATTGTCACATGTACCGAGGTACAGTGAAAAGCTTTTCTTCGTTTAGTGCTATCCAGTCAGTGGAAAGACAATACATGATTACAATCAAGTCGTCCACAGTGTACAGATTCAGGATCAATGGAATAATGTTTAGTGCAAGATAAATTCCAATTAAAGATAGTCTAAGGGCTTCCAATGAGGAAGATAGTAGCTCTGGACCGGTCTCTAGTTGGTGATAGGATGGTTCAGTTGACTCGGAAGAAGCTGTCCCTGAATTTTGGAATCTGGGACAAACTTTGACAACTGTCCTGCACCAACTCACCCTCTATCACCCACTCACTCTCTGTATCACCCACTCACCCTGTATCACCCACTCGCTCCCTGTATCACCCTCTCACTCGCACTGTAACACCCTCTCACTCGCACTGTAACACCCATTCACTCTCTGTATCACCCACTCACTCTCTGTATCACCCACTCACTCTCTGTATCACCCACTCGCACTGGATCACCCACTCGCACTGGATCACCCACTCGCACTGTATCACACACTCGCACTGTATCACACACTCTCAGCCACTCACACTCTATCACATTGAATTTTCCAATTTCAGGTACCCTCAGCACCTTGCCTCTCCACTGTACACACACATTTCCCCACCATCTCCCACCCCTCACTTTCCCCTCCTCCTTGTGCTCATCTCCCATCCCCATCAAGTCCCCATCTCCTCTTTATCCCACATCTTTCCCCTTCTTCCAGTCCTTTTCCGCCTATATCCCTCTGGATTTAAATTTCTCTCCTCTCTGAATCGGACTCCCTTTTGTCTCCTTTTTACCTCTGGCATTACTCATCCCATCTGTCCCACCCCCCAATTCCCCTTTCACCCTCTACTCGACCTGACCTTAAACGTAGTCTGCCCATTCCCTCCACAGATGCTGCCTGACCCACTGAGTTCCTCCTGTACTTTGTGTTTTCTTCTGGATTCCAGCACCTGCAGTTCCTTGTGTTGTGCTGTCCCCCTTGTTTGAGCAACGCAACACAATGTTGTCCTCATGCAGTTAACCAGAAGCTACTGGCCTGTTCTCTGCAGTGTTTCAGGTATTAGGGTCATACAGCATGGAAACAGGCCCTTCGGCCCAACGCATCCATGCCGACAACAATGCCTCTTCTTAGTCCCATTGGCCTGTGTTTGGCCAATATCCCTCTAAACCGTTCCGATCCATGTACCGGTCACGTATCTCCAGAGATGCTGCCTGCCCCGCTGAGTTACCCTTGCTTTTTTATCTATCTTAAATATATTTTGAATGTTGTTATAATACCTGCGTCAGCTACCTCCTCTGACAGCTCGCTCTATCTACCCACCATCCTCTGTGTAAAAGGGTTCCCTCAGTGTTTCCTGAGACGGTGAAATAAAGTAAAGCCCTTTGTGTAGAAACAAGAAACTGCAGATGCTGGCTTACCAAAGAAATATACGATTGTGGGTGTAACTCAGCGGGTCAGGCAGCTTACGATCTTATGATCTCTGGAGAAAAAGGATGGGTGAGATTTTGGATGGGGACCCTTGTTCAGACTGGGCGAGTCTCCCTCTCAGACGGAAGGGTCCTAACCCAAAACTTCACCTATCCACGTTCTCCAGAGATGCTGCCTGACCCGCTGAGTTGCTCCAGCACTCTGTGTCTTTTAAAAGCCCTTTCTACTTGTTGCATTCTTTCTTCCTTTCACCCATGTCGATTCCATCCTCCCTCTCCTCTCCACCCACTTACCGGCTGAGGGAACCCTCCACCACCCAGCGGTGCAGATGCTGAGCACAATCAGGGAGCAGCAGCGGTCCATCGGATGGGAGAGGACACCTAGCCGTGGGAGGCGCCGCCACTGGCTGGAGCCACCAAGTGCGGTGGGGATGTGTGTTGTATGGGCGTCCGTGCCAATCTTCAGGGTCGCTCCGGCTTTGGGCTGCCGACTGCTCTGCTCTGAACAAACCTGCTTTACCAACTCTACTTGGCACTCAGCCTCACGGTGAGCCCACAAGCTCTGCCCAATCTCTGCCTGACACACTGCATCTTTTGTTCCACCCAAACATTACTCCAAGTCAGCTGGCCATTTAAACCATCGAGTTACAGTCGCTATAGAAACAATACATTTGTGACTTTTGGGCAGATATATGGATAGGGAGGGTCTGGAGGGATATGGGCCAAATACACACACTTGGGACTAGCCCAGTAGGCCAACTTGGTCAGCAAGGATGGGCCAAAGGGCCTGTTTCCAATCAGACAACTCTCTGACTCAAAGAACATTTCACTAATAGCCAACTCTCTCAGTCTTAGGGCCTGTCCCACTTAGGCGATGAGGCTGTGGCCGGGCTGTTGCCTGTAAGGTCGTGAGTAGACTCCTCAGTCGCTCAAAGAGTCGTAGCGTTTTTCTGGTCGATGCTGGATTTTCAACATTGGCGACAGTGGGTTTGACGCCAAAGAGCGTAGCTTGCCTTCTCCGTACGTCGGTGCTGTCACCAGGTTAACATAGCTTGTCGCCAGGTGATGTAGGTTGGCGCCGGTGCTGATTTCGGGTTTTTTTTGTTGTTAAATTAGGGGTCGGCAGCCTACGGCCGCCGGGCTGAATGCGGCCCGTAACCCAAAATCATCCGGCCTGCAGACGGATTCTGTTTCTCGTATTCATCCGGCCCATCGAGCGCCCACTCCAAGCGTGGCCGAACGCTCGCCCCGAGCTCTAGCTGTACCGCAGTCTGCGCAAAGCCGCCGTCACAGACATGTGACACGTTCAAGAAAGAACTCCAGATGCTGGAGAAATCAAAGGTAGACAAAAATGCTGGAGAAATTCAGTGGGTTCGACATGCAAGGATTGCATGAGGCTGCCTCACCCGCTGAGTTTCTCCAGCATTTTTGTCTACCTTCTGTGAACACGTGATTTGATGCCAGCCATCTGGGGGGGGGGGGGGGGGGGATCCATGTGTAGACATGATAGATGTGGCCCGCCATCTGCTCACAGACATGCGTCCCGGCCCCTATGCTGAACAAGGTTGCTGACCCGTGTTACGATTAAGTAATGATTCTATTGCAAATTGTATGTCGAATGCGGGTTCAGTCGCCAGTTTTTCGGCAACCTGTTACGACTATGGCAGTCGCCGGCTGTCGCCTAAAAATAGCCTAAGTTGGACTTGCTGTTTATTCATTTTCCCCATATCAGAAACTTCACCATGGAGTCAGACAGCATGGAAACAGGCCCATCCGCCCAATTTGTCCATGGCGACCAGGACACCCTCCCAGCTGCCCATGTTTGGTCCGTTCCCCTCTAAATCTTTCCTTTAAAATATACCCATCCAAATGTCAGAGTCCAACAGCGTGGAAACTAGCCCTTTGGCCCAACTTGCCCATACTGACCAACATGTGCCATCCACACTAGTCCCACGTAGTTTAACCAATATCCTGTAAACCTATGCTATCATTGTACCTCTATAAATATTTTTAAATGCTGCCTCAACTACCTCCTCCCACCAAATGTCTTTTAAATGTTATGTTGCTACAGTGTTTGTCTTCTCCCGTTTGAAACACATGGCACTGTTCTGCATTAAACTTCATCTGCCATCTCTTGGCCCATCCACCAGTCTGTTCATATCTCTCCTGAAGTCTATCAACATCCTCCTCACAGTTCATCAAGTTTCCACTAACTTTCGTCTGGAAACTGTGCCATATACAATATTATACAATTAATATATATTACAAAGTCAAGTGGTCCTGGGTAACATTGAGGCACAGTAGCGCAGCGGTAGAGTTGCTGCCTTACAGCACCAAAGACCCGGGTTTGATCCTGACCATAGATGCTGTCTGTACGGAGTTTGTACATTCGCCCTGTGACCGCGTGGGTTTTCTCCTGGTGCTCTGGCTTCCTCCCACATTCCAAAGACTTACAAGCTTGTAGGTTAATTGGCTTTGGTAAAAATTGTCCATTGTCCCTGATGTGTCGGAGTGATCGCTGGTCGGCACAGACTCTGTGGGCCAAAGGGCCCGTTTCCATGCTGTATCTCTAAACTAAACACAGCCTCAGAATAAAAGGACACACCTTCAGAAAGGAGATAAGGAGGAACTTCTGTAACCAGAGGGTCGTGAATTTGTAAAATTCATTGCCACAGACGGCTGTGGAGGCCAAGTCATTGGGTATTTTTAAGGCGGAGATTGACAAGTTCTTGGTTAGGGGTCAAAGGTTACAGGGAGAAGGCAGGAGAATGGGGTGCAAAATTCAGCTCCAACGCCATTTTTCTTCCCTTCAGATTGAGATTCCGGATTAGTGCCGGGGGGGGGGGAGGTGCAGGAAAAGACACCGAGGCCCATGTCCCAAATAGGGCAGGCTTGAAAGGCCTTGCTTATCAACTTGAAAACCCACACCAACCAATGTTAGAAGCACTCGGGTGGCCAGGGGACCCCTGGGTCTCCTAAAGATGGAGTGTAACAAAGGCAACGCAGGCCAGTTGGTTGTTTACGTTTTGCCCTTTTATTGCAGAGGCTGACAATGCATTATTTCCCGAAGAGGCATTTCCTGTTGGGGTTGGAGACAGCGAATCACCAGAATTAAATTAAAAATAACGGCAATGAAAGAACCAGCAGCCGCAGTGAGTGGCGAGGCCACAGGTCCAGGCGTTCCATCACGACGACAATCCTGCAGAGGCCCCGTGTACAACCATGTAAAGTTCGCTTTGTCCCAAAGCTGCTCCATCTAACTGGGAAATTGCGCGTCATATCACTGTTTAAGAGAAGTGCATGAGAGAGCAGACTGATTAGCTCAGTAACCTTCACCAGGGAATACATTTGTCCAGTGCTGTCTCCGTGGACAAAGAGATGCCGGTACGGTAACGTTCCTCCGTGTCTCCAGGTAGATCGCCCGTCAATAAGTTGCTTGTAATGACAATGAACTGCAGATGCTGGTTTATACCAAAGATAGACACAAAGTGCTGGAGTAACTCAGCGGGTCAGGCAACATCTCTGCAGAACATGGGTAGGTGATATTCTGAAATGTCACCTATCCACTACCAGCTATTTAAGAGCCTGACCGCCTAATTAATAACTTTTATTATTTGAAACCATACAGATCTTTTTACATTAAAAAATTCAAAAATCTAGTTTTAAACTCTTTAGAGGTGTTAATGCTTCGTACAGTCACAAATAAAGCACTGATTTAGTCTCCGATTACAGGTAGAATGCTCCATCACCTTGATGATGTTCAGATGATCAATTTAATTAATTTTATTATTGTCACGTGTACAGTAAAAGGTTTTCTGCGAGGAATTGATAAGGGAGAGTAGGATAGGTCTACAAAGCCTTTCCCACCCGATCTGCCTGGCTGATTATATTATTTGGAAAGGTGAAGATATTTAATGGTCTTCCATGGTCATTTGATTAAGTCATCTACAAAAATCAATCATCACTTGTAGTGAATGGAAATTAAGGCACATTATTTGTTTAGCTGTGACAATGACAGTGACACAAGACATTGGTGAGGCCACACTTCGAGTATGCTACCCTGCTCCAGGAACTATGTCATTAAGCTGGAAAGGGTGCAGAGAAGATTTACGAGGATGTTGCCAGGACTTGAGGGCCTGAGCTATGGAAGTACTGATTGATTGAAGGATACAGCATGGTAACAGGCTGTTCGGCCCATCGAGTCCACGCTGACCGTCGATTACCTGTTTACACTAGTTCTATGTAATCCCAATTTCTCATCTACTCACTACTCCCAAGGGCAATTTACAGAGGGGCAATGAACCTACAAACACACACCAGAAGGAAACCCACGCGGTCACAGGGAGAATGTGCAAACTGCATACAGACAGCGTCCGTTGTCAGGGTCGAAACCAGGCACTGAGAGGCTGCAGCTCCACCAGCTAGAGTAGTGTAGTGAGCAGACAGCTCCACACAGTGGTGGCATCTGAGCCTCTCTTCAATAGCGTTTCACACAAAGTGTGATGGGTGTATGGAACGAGCTGCCAGAGGAGGTTTGTTGAGGGATGGACTATTGTAACGTTTAAGAAACATTAGACAGGTACATGGATAGGACAGGTTTAGAGGGATACGAGCCAAACGCAGACAAGTGGGATGAGTGGAGATAGGGCATGTTGGGTCAAAGGGCCTGTTTTCACACTGTATCAGCAATCAACTCTGAAGCAGGTGATGACAAACTGCTAAAATTGCAGAAAGGTGGAATCTGAAACCAAAACAGAAATGGGTGGAACTCAACTAGTCAGGCAGCATCTTCGGGAAAGGAACCCAGTTAATGTAAACACAAGGAACTGCAGATGCTGGAATCCTCAGAAAAACACAAAGTGTTGGAGGAACAGCAGGTCAGGCAGCATCTGTGGAGTGAATGGACCAACGACGTTTCACGTTGGGACCTTCTTCACTATTTGTCCATTTCCTCCGCAGATGCTGCCTGAGCCGCCGAGTTCCTCCGGCACTTTGTGTATTGGTCTAAACGGTTCGGAGTGGCTTCTCCCTGCCCTCATTTCCCACGGTTCCTTATTGTGCGCAACAAGATGGCTGTGTTGTCCATGACACCGAGATCCCAATTGGAGTCAGGCCCAGAGAGGGTTAGTTGATTTGAGCAGAGGTGGTTACTGGAGGCTACAGTTCCTGCCGGTGCTCTGTGTCACCTGTCTGGGGCGGTTCCCTCTCCAACCCCACGCCGTAGCCTAGGGTCTCGGTGAAGAACCTCATCCGCTCCTCCTTCAGCCGCGTCCCGGCACTCTGGCTCACGTCCAGCTGCAGGTAGCTCTCGTTCCTGCCGTAGACCGGCCACAACTCCAGCCCCTCACCATTCGGGTCCCTGCCACCAATAACCCCAACGTTAGTGAGCATTCATTCCACCGAGACCCCAGCCCACTAAACCGGCAGTCCACCCCCTTTAATCTCTCTCCCCCTACTTTCCCTCCTACCCCACCACTCCCCCAAATCCCACCTCACACACCCCCTCCCCCACCCCACCATCTCCCACCCCCACACTCCACCACCACCTCTCCCAGCTCACTCTGCGAGGGTACGGGCGACAAAGTCCACCCTGGGGAAACCACAGCACCTCCCAAACTCAACAGCCTTCCCATAGAACAGTGTGTGCCACAGAGGTGCAGCAGTGGTGTTGCTGCCTTACAGCACGAGAGACCCGGGTTTGATCCTGACTATGGGTGCTGACTGTGCAGAATTCCCCCATTCACTCTGTGGGTTTTTCACGCGTGCTCCGCTTTCCTCTCACATTCCAATGGCACACAGGTTTGCAGGATAAAAAAAAAAATTAGATTCTGTAAAACCTTGAGGTTCAGAGAGTTCATGGGAGTTGAGATACTGATGGCAGTGGTAGTGTGGAGAGGGAAACCGTATCTGTGCTTAGGTGCCGGGCAGGGAGCTGGATCGAAGCTTCCCAGCAGATCAATGATAGCTACTTTACCCCCATCAAACGGGTCCGGCTTGGATGGGGCATCGAGGTGGGTACAGACGAGTTGAGCCAAAGGTTGTCTGACCCTTCGTGGTGTCTCTTACCCGTTCTTGGCAAAGTTGGCCCAGTAACTCATCACCGTTCTGCTTAAAGCCATCTCTTCTGCCGTGATGTTCTCTGCAAGAGTCACGTTCAAGGTTATTGTCATCTGCACAAGTACAGTGGACATACTGCTTGCCAAAACATCACAGGCACAAAGACTCAGACAACACACAAGAACATAAACTATTAATACATTACACATAAAAGTTCCAGAAGAAAGAAGACATTATAAACACAAATAAGACATTGGTTCAAAAACATATTTAGAAAGTCCTTACAAGAGTAGTGTTCTGTTGCGGAGGTGGGATTAGAGTTATGCGGGTCGGTCCAGGAACCTGATAGTTGCAGGAAAGTAGCTGTTCTTGAACCTGGTGGTGTGGGACTTCAGGCACAGGAAGGAACTGCAGATGTGTTAAAGAAGGAACTGCAGATGCTAGAGAATTGAGGGTACACAAAAGACTGGAGAAACTCAGCGGGTGCAGCAGCATCTAAGGAGTGAAGGAGATAGGCGACGTTTCGGGTCAAGACCCGAAGAAGGGTCTCGACCAGAAACATCGCCTATCTCCTTCGCTCCTTAGATGCTGCCACACCCGTTGAGTTTCTCCAGCCTTTTGTGTACCCAAGGAACTGCAGATGCTGGTTTATACCGAGGGTAGACGCAAAATGCTAGAGTAACTCTGTGGGTTAGACAGCGTCTCTGGATAAGAGGAATAAATGACATTTTGTGTCGGAACCCAACTGTTTAGGGTTGAAGAAGGGTTCCAACTCACAACATCATCTATTGATTTTCTCTGGAGATGCTGCCTGACCTACTGAATTACTCCAGCACTGTCTATCTTCAGCGTGGGACTTCAGGCTTCTGTACCCCCTGCCAGACGGTAGCAGTGAGAAGAGGGCACGGCCCGGAAGGTGGGGATCTGTGATCATAGATGGACGCCTTCTTGACACAGCGCCCGGTGTAGATGTTTTTGATGGTGGGGAGGGCTGTGCTCGTGATGGACCGGGCCGAGTCCATCACTCACTGCAGACTCTTGTGGTCCTGTTGGAATTGCCAAACCAGGCCATTACGCAACCAGTCAGGATATTTTCTGCAATATGTTTGTCAAACTTTATAAGAGTTTTTGCAGACATTAATTCCTAGGGTAGGGAAATCTTACAAAGTAGATTCAGCAGAAAACCTTCTTCATGTAGCATCGTTACAAAACCAACCATCAGCGGCACTGGAGATCTGCCACTGCCGGTGCGTGTGATTACAGAGGCTTTCGGGGGGGGGGGGGATTAAAATGCAGATTTGCATTGGTTGTCGGAGGGGGATATCATCAGGCTGCTAGCTGATGAAGAAAAACCGTTCGCGCTTCGTTCGCGGGTTAAAAAAAAAATTTGATGGACGATTTAATCGTAGAAATTAAATTTAATCACGACTAAAAACGCCATCAACATCTTCAACAACACGGATCACAATATCAGGACAAAACAAAAGGTATGTCATTTATTTAACATATTATTCTGCTTTTTCGTGTGGCTTCATTTTAATCTTATGATACGAAAATGTTATTTAGGCTCACTTCTTGGCCGTGCCGTGTCTTGGCTGCCGATATGGGCTTACATTTATGGCAACGGCAACATTCCAATCGATCACATTCCAGAAACATCCACTCTCAAGTTAATTAAATTCTTTTTTTTTGCACAATCATGTCATAAGAACATCTAAATCATCTATATTTTGTGTTATTGTATATCCTTGATCAATATTTTCATACTAAATATCCAGATGTATTGTCAAAAATAGTCAGGTGTAATTGTGCAAAAAATAATGATTTAATTATCTTGAGAGTGGATGTTTCTGGATTAATTTATGGGAATTAAACATTAAATCCCTTCTATTTGGCATATAAATTCATGACAAACTGAGATTTAAAAATCATGTTATGTTATATTGTAAATTGTGTGAATAGGATCAGTTTGTTATTTGTTATTTGGATACTTAGGCTATTTAAAATTGTTAGCCTTTTCTTAAGAAATTGATAGCTGTTTAGATCTAGTAATTGAATTTAGATGAATTGATTAGATTAATTGATTTGATGAAACTGATGAATAAGAATTTGTTGTTGGTTGTGTTTATGTGCTGGGCCCAGGACTGTCCATCCTAGATGTTAACACCCAGGAATTTGAAGCTACTATTCAGGGACAGTTTCTTCCCAGTTGTTATCAGGCAACTAAACCGTCCTATCACCACTAGAGAGCGGTCCTGAGATACCATCTATTTCATTGGAAACCCTCGGACTATCTTTAATCGAACTTTACTGGCCATTATCTTGTGTTGAACGTTATTCCCTTCATCATGTATCTATACGCTGTGGACATAATTGAAAACAAGTGTCGTCTGGATGGCACGCAAACAAAAACTATTCACTGAACCTCAGTATACGTAACAATAATAATCTCAATCAATCAGACCAAACTCAATCAAACCTAAATGTAAACTGAACTAATTCTAATCTAAACCCAATGTTGCTTGGTTTTGTTGACGTTGAGTAAGAGTGTGTCACAGGAGGAGAGAAGGGCCTGTGGTCTGGGGAAGGGAGGGAAGGTGAAGTGGGGTAATGTTCAAGGTGAAAGAAAGGTGAGTTTGGGGCAAAGTAAACGGGACAGGCAGAATCAGGGGTGTGCTGGAACATTCACAGAGGCAGACAGCAGGGAAACAGACCCTTCAGCC
The DNA here is from genome assembly GCA_963514005.1 of Raja brachyura. The sequence goes on along the minus strand of OY740797.1, from coordinate 26,584,171 downwards.
CATCCCATCCATGCTGACCAACAGGTCCCGCTGAGTTTACCTCCGACACTTTGTGCTTTGCTGGGGAGGAAAGTGAGCGTGCGACTGAGAGAGGAAGTCCCATCTACCGGCAATGGGCTCACCTGCTAAAACCACGTCTCCGTCCCAGAAGGCAGCACCAAAGACGTAGCCGATCTCTTCCCCGTGGTCAGCCTTCACAAAATCGGGCCGGCTGGGGCGGGCAATGCTGGTGCTGTGCTGGAACTCATACAGAAACACCGGGCCGCCCGCATCTGTGGAAGGGCAGCAAGATGGATTAGTGTTGGAGTGGCAGGGGGTGTGGCCAGTCTGAGGCAGGTCCTCTGTATCGCGGAAGAGGAGTTAGTGCTGAGAGGCAATGGTCAAAATTCATCAGTTAAAGTAGAAAAAAGGATTTTAGTTTAGAGATACAGCGCGGACACAGGCACGCAGTCCGCACGAATCAGCAATCACCCGTTCACATTAGTTCTATCCCACACACATGGGGCAATTTACAGAAACCAATTAACCTACAAACCTGTAGGTCTTTGTGATGTGGGAGGAAAGCCATACGCTCACATGGATAACGTGCAAACTCCGTACAGACAGCTCCCGAGATCAGGATCAAACCCGGGTGTCTGGCACCGTAAGGCAGCAACTCCACTGCTCCGCCATAGTACTCAAGGGGGTCTGGAACTCTCTGGCCCAAAGGGTGGGGGTAGGTGGCAGAGAGATCCCCAACCCAGAAGCTAAAGGCTGAGACCCGGGGAGTGGGGTTAATCTGGTCAGGGAGCCACATGGCTGAAATAAGGCATCTCCGGACGTGTTTTACACAGCGGGCGGTGGTGGCTTCGGACGCACTGGGAATGGAGGGGTAAGGATCACCCCGCATGCAGAGGAAATTAGTTTAACAGCATCATGTTCGGCATAGACATTGTGGACCCGAGAACCTGTTCCTGTGCTGCACTGTTCTATGTCCTGTATACAGTACAGGAACAGGCCCTTCGGCCCATAACGTCCATGCCAAAATTATGCCAAGTTAAACTAATCTCCTCTGCCTGCACACAACCCAGATCCCTCCATATGCATGTGCCTCTCTACAAGTCTCTTCAATGTATCTGTCTTCACCACCACTCCCGGCAGCATCTTCCAGGCACTCACCCAAGACGTACAGATTTGTAGGTTAATTGGTTTTGGTAAGTTGTAAAATTGTTCCTAGTGTGTAAGATAGTGCTGGTGTACGGGGTGATCACTGGTCAGTACGGACTCGGTGGGCCAAAGGGCCCTTAACAGGCACATAGATACAATCCACATTTAATAAAGAATTATTGCGATAAATTAATAACCCCGTTAAAATTGCACCATGGCTTGATCTTCCCAGGTATGGACCACCTGCGAGTGGAAGGTGTTGCCCCCAAGGGCTGTATTGCATGGGTTTTGGGGTTACTTGCTTGGTTCTTGGTTACTTGGTCCTCCAAAATATACCAACTGGAATTTAAACTGGAGGTGGTGAAGGGAGGGGTTTAGCCAGAGAGGGTTATTTGGAAGAAAGTGCCACTTTAAATTTAGTTGCATCCGGCTGGGCAACCGTGCTTGGATCAGATACCTCGGTATAACCTTGCAGTGCGGATAGTTGGCAACACCATGAACACGTCTCCCAGCAGCTCAAGGTGTATGTCCCGGATCCGAGTCCTGTCCCGTGTGTCTCCCAAGTATTCATCCAGGATTTGCTCCATATCCTCCAGCGGCAGCTATCCTCAGAGAATGGAAGCAACACAGAGGCAGTCAGACCCGCAAGTGCGTAAACGCTGGCCATCACCAGTCAGGGTATTGAAAAGTTGGGGTAAAAAAATAAACACAAAGTGCTGGAGTAACTCAACAGGTCAAACAGCATCCCCTGGGAAACATGGACAGTGACGTTTCAAGTCAGGACCCAGGGTCCAGCACGCAGCTTCCTTATTTCTGAACCAACATCTGCAGTTCCTCACATCTCCAAGGACTGGATCTCAAATTGGGGAATTATGTTACAGTTGTACACGACGTGGGTGAGGCCGCATCTGTTTAGTTTTGGGCACCATGCTATAGGAAAGATGTTATTCAGCTGGAAAGGATGCAGAGAACATTCACGAGGATGTTGCCAGGGCTCATGGGCCTGAGCTAGAGGGAGAGGTTGGGCAGGCTAGGAATTTATTCCAATGGAGTGCAGGAGGATGAGGAGTGATCTTATTGAGGTGTATAAGATCATGAGAGGAATAGATCGGGTAAATGTAGTATTCTACCCAGGGTAGGCGAATCAAGAACCAGAGAACGGGTTTAAGGTGAGAGGGCAAGATTTAAGATTTGGTGGGTGTATGAAATGAGCCGCTCGAGGAGGTAATAGAGGCACGTAATACATTTTAAAGACATTTTGACAGGTACATGGATAGGAAAGGTTTAGGGGGATATGGGCCAAATGCTGGCAGATGAGATGAGCTTAGATAATGCATCCTGGTCAGCATGAGGGTGTTGGGCTGAAGGGCCTGTTTCCGTGCTCTACGACTCTAATTCACAAGATGTCCATGCAAACCAATCCATGCAAATCCATCTGCTCCGTCAAACCTCCATAGAGCTTCCAATGCTCCTGCCTCCACTCCCTGCAGGTGAAGCAATCCTTCACACGGCTTCTCGAATGGACGGGAATCATCTTACACAGCCTGACAAAAACATATAGCGCGGAAACAGGCTCTTCAGCCCAACTTGCCCATGCCAACCAAGATGCCCTATCTACTCCAGTCCCACCTGCCCATGTTTGGCCCATATCCCTCTAAACCTTTCCTCTGCACTGTCCAAATATCTTTTAAATTTTATCTGCCTCAACTACCTCCTTTGGCAGCTCATTCCACATACCCGGCACCATGTGTGCCAATCTCAGGTTCCTAAATCTACCGCCTCTCACCTTACATCTTGTAACTATTCCCCTTGTTTAAGGATCTCCCACTAGTGGAACCAAGAAACCCCTCCAGTCATAGAGCGATACAACATGGAAACAGGCCCTTCCACATCTTGGTCAGCATGGCCCCGTTTCCATGCTGTCTGACACCATGACTCTGAATACCTCCTCTGGCAGCTCGTTCTGACTTGTTGAAACGGTGACCATACACTCCCATGTCAATGGTGGGACAGGTGCTGACACCACAAATCCAACACGGTCAAATCGTGTGGGTAGGAACTGCAGGCGCTGGCTTACACCGAAGATAGACAGAAAATGCTGGCGTAACTTAGCGGGTCTGGAGAGAAGGAAGAGGAACCCTTCTTCAGACTGCAGTTTTTCTGGGGAGATGGCGAAGGTTGGCGGTGGTGGAAGCGTCGCTAATCCCGGGGAGTCTGAGCAAGGGTCTCGACCCGAAACGTCTCCTGGTCCTTTTCTCCAGAGATGCTGCCTGACCCACTGAGTTACTCCAGCACTTAGTGTCTATCTTCCAACACGGTCAACGTTGGCCCCAAGTTTAACAGACTGAAGACATTTGGTGGAGTTCATCCCAATAGGCGAGTGGGGTTTGAGAGAAACTCACCAGTTTTGTGGGTCTGATGGCATTCTCAACCATCTCTCTGTCCATTCCTTCCTCCCAGCCAGGCGGATTCATTGACTGTTGGGAAAATACAGCAGTGAGGATACTCGTGCGTACATCTATAATTTATAAATCAATGCACTCAGCTGCCCATCCACACTGACGGGGAGAGACCCAGTGAGCATGGATCCCATAAACCTCACTATATGTGGGGTCAAGGGACTGGTCCTATTCATGGAGGCATGGTGGCGTGGTGGTAGACCTGCTGCCTTACAACACTGAAGACACAGGTTCGATCCTGACCTCGGGTGCCGTCTGAACGGAGTTTGTACATTCTCCCCAAGACCGCCTGGGTTTTCTCCGGGTGCTCCTGTTTCCTCCCACGATGTACAGGTTTGTAGGTTAATTCGCTTTGGTCAATTGTCCATTGTAAATTGTAAATTGTCCCTAGTGTGTAGGATAGTGATAGCTGGTCGGCGCAGACTCGATGGGCCGAAGGGCCTGTTTCTGCGCTGTATCGCTAAAGGCTAAAGAGCGAGGATTTAAGACAGAAGCAACTGCAGATGCTGGAATCTTGAGCAAAACACAAAGTGCTGAAGGAACTCAGCAGATGAAGCAGCATCTGTGGAGGGAATGGACAGACGCTGTTTCAGGTCGACGCTTATTGGCGGCCAATAATAAAAACACATTCATGATGAAGTCCAACTTCATTTCATCAAATACACTGGAGCATTTCAACAACCAGCTACTTGCGCCTGGCTTTCTAACTAGTGCCCGAGCGAGAGAGACAGAGAGAGAGAGAGAGAGAGAGAGAGAGAGAGAGAGAGAGAGAGAGAGAGAGACAGACAGAGAGAGTCTTTGTGTAGTGAGAGAGTGTAGTACCGTAATACAATGTAAAGGGTGGCATGTATATTTGTGTGATGAAGGTTATAAATGGCAGAATTAATAAAGCTTCATCTAGATCCTTCCTCTTAAAGAAGTAAAGCATATATAGTGGTTAGTGGAGCAGATATGAAACACCAGTATGTGTAGCAATTAAAAGCATATGAAAGCACATAAAACGAAACAGTTCAGGAATAGCCAGTAAATGTTCCAATTAGCGGGTTTGGCTTGCAGACACGACCTGTACATGTACGATAATAACCTCCAGCAGACACCTCACCCTTCGCTGGGGAAGCAAGTCCCTTATCGAGTGAACGTGGAGGAGAAGACACCGGGGAAGGCAGGGATGACACCGGCAGCGGCAGGGGAATCGCGGGAGCAGCATTCGCAGAGCATGAGGGAAGACCGGCAGACTGGTCCAGGTAGGGATGTGGAGGTGCCGGTTCATTAAACGGAAGGAGGTGTTGGCAGGTTCACCGATAAATGCCATTGTCAATACTGACCAAGTGCGAGCGTGGTTCCGCGGTGGACCCCAGAATGACTCAGAGGCGGTCGTAACCTCGGAGTGACCACAAACGGACAACCTGTCCCTTGTTGAGTGGTTGAAGCAGAGAGCTGGTTTTATCGTGGTATTTTCTCTGTATGTTGCGACAGTGATGGAGCTGGGATTGGATAACTGGCGGCACACTAACTTGTGGTTCTAGTAGTTGCTTGGCCACAGGCAGAGTGGAGCGGGTTCGCCGTGACATCACCCGTTCGGCTGCAGATCCCAGGAGAGGGTCGCGGACAATGTTCCGAAGGTTGAGTAAGTCAAGATAAACATCAGAGCCGGCCCTGTGTGAGCGTTCCATTAGTTCCTTTGCACTTTGTACCGTGCGCTCAGCCAGGCCGTTGGACTGCGGGTACTCGGGGCTGCTGGCGATGTGGTGAAAGTCCCCGTTTTTCATGAAATTCCTGAAGAGCTGACTGAAGAACTGAGGTCCATTGTCTGAGAGCAGTTTAGGGGGGCTCCGTGGACAGAGAAGTGACGAGTTAGTTTCTGAATGACCATGGCTGAGGTCAGGCTATTGAGCAGGTCGATTTCAAACCACCCCGAGTAGGAATCAAATAAAACCAGGTATTGTTGGCCGTGCCACCCGAAGATATCTGCTGCTACTGTGGACCAGGGTAAGTCTGGTGTGGGGTACGGGAGGAGTGGTTGTTTCTGTTGGTGCGGGGTCAAGCTATTGCAGATCGGGCAGGCAGCAACCTTCTCTAGAATGTAGTTACCCATGTCTGGCCAGAACAGCATTCCTTTCGCATGTTGAAGGGTTATTTCTGAAGCGGGATGGCCCCCATGGACAATGTCGAAGAACCTGCTGTGAAGAGACTTCGAGATGTCCGCCTTGTGTTCTTTCATTATCACGCTGTCCTGAATGACCAGTTTGTCACGGACAGGGTAGAATGGTTGGACAGCGAGTGGCAGGTGGTGCTGTTTGTCTGGCCAGCCGTGGCGGGTGACAGTGGACAGCGATTGTAGTGTTTCGTCTGCAGCCGTTCGTGACACTAGGATGTCTAAGCCTGCGGATGGAATGCAATAGACCATCATAACCGTATACCCCTCGTGTGCACCATCAGACAGGTGTTTTTCGCAGGTTGGGCGAGGTGCCCGCGAGAGAGTGTCAGCTAAGTGCATGTCCTTACCGCGTCTGTAGGTTAGTCTGTTGTGATATTTCTGTAGTTCCATCATCATGCTCTGTAAACGCGTTGGTTCTGTGGGGATCGGTTTACTGAGAATACTGACAAGGGGCTGGTGATCGGTTACGACCCTGATCGGGTAGCCAAAGATAAAGTCCTTGAATTTTTAGCAGACAAAAGTTACTGCGAGTAGCTCCTTCTCGATTTGAGCGTAGCGCTGTTCAGTGTCGGTCATGGTGCGGGAGGCATCAGCAACCGGTCTGGGATCCTTCACGTCGTCTTGTAGGCAAGCGGCGCCCAGTCCATACTGGGAGGCATTTCGTTGATAGCAATGGTTTTAAACGGGTCTGGCTTAAGTCCGTTGTTGGTGAACACGTGGCCCACACAAGTCACTTCGTCGACCCGAAACCTGCATTTGAGAGGGTTGCGTTTGAGATTTACCTCCCTGGCATGTTTGAGTCGTGTTCTTGTGCATTGCGCCCGGTGACCAGGATGTCATCCATGATTATGTAACATGACACAAACCTGAAACAGGTTCTGGATCGTGCCAGGGAGGTAAATCTCAAACTCAACCCTCTCAAATGCAGGTTTTGGGTCCACAGTACACACCTTCAGGTGGAGCAGGGGGGGAAAGCTCAAAATGAGAGGTGGAGGCGGGACAAAGCCTGGCAAGTGATAGGTGGATACAGGTAAGTAAAGTGATTGGCAGATGTGTGGGGTAAGTGACTGGCTGGAGGTGAAAAGGAGACAAAAGGATGTCAGATATGGAGAGGAGGAATGAAATGTAAAGCCGGAGGGAGGGATATGGTGGAAGAAGACTGGGGGAGAAGGGTAAGAGAGGGGGGTAAAAGTGGAATGGGGGACACAGGGATGAGTAATGCGTGGATGGAGGAGGGGAAAGGAGCAGGGTGATGGGGGGGGGGGAGGGGTTCGAACACACACACAATATTTAGCCAATCATGCTCGTGTCAGGTATAGCAGATACAACCCATCCCCCCCCCCCAGCCCCTCCCTCCCTCCGTTGCCTACTCAGTACCATTTAAAAGCCCCAACTGAATCCATTCCCCCAGCCTCCTGGTGGAGAGTTCCCAGCCAGAGCCACACATCACTGGAAGGGAAGGATTCCCCTCACATCTCCCATGTTACTTCTGCCCAAAACTTTAGATATGGCCACCAGCGCAGCTGGCTTCCACTGTGCCAACCAGCCCAACCTTGCCCATGTCCAGCACGCTCTCTAGAACCACAGCTAGCATTTCCCATCCGGCACAGGAAACCCAAACCATCAGACCAAGAAAGATCTGGAGTCATAATGATCTGTTAAACTTCTGGAGGAGTTCAGCGGGTTGGGCAGCATCTGTGGAGACAGAGGGAGGGTCAACGTTTCCGAGCGATTTCCTTCATTGAGGTTAACTTGATCTCACCTGAGCCAAGAGCCAACCACATTCATGGTTAGTGACTCCCAACAGATACGGGACCATGTTGAACTGCTTTTCCTCAAGGAGTTGATCAACTTCTTTGGGCAGGAACACTCCATCCACCACTATAGGTGTGATCCGCTTGTGGGAAACAGAAAGAGAAAAAGGCTTAAAACAATGGCACAGTGGTAGAGTTACTGCTACACAGCGCTAGAGACCTGGGTTCGATGCTGACTACGGGTGCTGTCTATACAGAGTTTGTACATTCTCTCTGTGACTGTCTGAGTTTTCTCCAAGTGCTCTGGTTTCTTCCCACACTACAAAGACGTACACGTTTGTTGTTTAATTGGTTTTTGCAAATTGTAAATTATCTCCAGTGTGTAGGGCGATGTAGTGTACTGCCTTTTTTTTCATGTGTTGGAAGGATCTGCAGATGTTGGTTGAAACCGATAATAGACACAACATAACTCAGCAGATCAGGCAGCATTTCTGGAGAAATGGAATGGGTGACGTTTCGGGTCGAGATATAGATGATGATATATATAGATATAGCACAATTGAATGAAAGATATGCAAAAAGAGCAATGATTAAGGAAAGGGGGAGCCCACAATGGTCCATTGTTGACTGTGGGGTAGGTGAGAGCGAGTTATACAGACAGCAAAACTCAACAGGACGGCAGTGAAACTAGCACGATGACTAGGTGTGAGAGAGGGGATGCAAGGGTTACTTAAAGTTAGAGAAATCAATAGTCATACTGCTGGGTTGGAAGCTGACTTTTTTTTCCAAGCTGCATCTCTGAAGTAAAAGTCAGTGCAGAATAGTGTGAGAAACACAGCTGTGAAAGAGTTCAGATATGTGGTGGATGCACACACGGTGCCACAGCCAGGAGATCAGTAACCTGTGGGCCAGTCCTTCCAGCAGTTCTGTTAGCAAGACAGTCAGTCAGAGAGAAAGATCACACAACATCTAAAAACTCTCAGAAACCAATGGATTATTCTGAAGCATCATTCGCATGGTAGGGAGGAAATATTTGAACACATCCAGATTTACATTGAAGACTCTCGGACTGAGTTTAACCAGACTTTATCTTGCACTAAACGTTATTCCCTTTATCCTGTATCTGTACACTGTGGACAGCTCAATTCTAATCATGTATAGTCTTTCTGCTGACTGGTTAGCACACAACAAAGCTGTACCTCAGTGCACGTGACCATCAATAAACTAAACTAAAGCACAGAGAGCAGAAACGGGGCCTTTGGTTCACCATGTCTGTGTTGAGCATGATGTCAGGTTTAATTAATCCCTTCTGCCTAGATGTGTTCCATAACCCTGTATTCCTTGCATATCCATGTGCCTATCCCGAATCCTCTTAAACTTGTACCCGTCTCCACCACCACCCCTGCAGTGTGTGTATGCATGTGCGTGTGAGTGTGAGTGTGAGTGTTTGCATCTGCTCATGTGCGTATTTTGAATTTACTGAACTATGCAATGAAAGAATTTCGCTCTACCTTGGTACATGTGACAATCAAGAACCATTGAATCCAAGACCATTGTGGCCAGCAACGTTACCCGAGACAATGCAACAGACACACTCATAGTGTGAGGACCTAACGCAGTGGGTTTCACCTACAATGCTGTTGGTGAGGTTCACCATCTCTTCTTCTGACCTGCTCCTCAGGCAGTTAACCAGCTCCTGTGAAGTGTCCATGCCACAGCCCGTCTTGTTGGCCACCAACTGCAACAGAATTGACAGTTAAAAAGTTATAATCATAATAATACTTTATTAGCCAAGTATGTTTTGCAACATTGGAGGAATGTCATTTGCCATACAATCATACAATTAAAAAGCAACAAAACACACAAAACAAGTTTTAACATAAACATCCACCACAGTGACCTCCACAATCATCACTGTGATGAAAGGCGAAAAAAGTTCAATCTATTTCTCCCGTGGTCGGGGGCCTCGAGCCTTCCGTTGATGGGACGATCTTGGCTTCCGTAGCCGTCAGCGAGCCCTCTGTGTCGGGGCGATCAAGCTCCTGCGTCGGGGAAAATCTCAGCTCCCCGGTGCCGGGCGATCTACCCGGGTCGGGGCTGGTCGAAACCTCCTGCGACTGGAGCATCCCGCCATCAGTCTCTACCCGAGACTGCGAGCTCCGCGATGTTGAAATCCGCAGGCCGTGATTGGAGCATCGATCCCAGGCAAGGGATCGGCTCCGATGGTAATCCCACGTCCCCGCGGTGGGGCTCAAATTCAGTGCCGAGCAAAGCCTCCAGCTCCATGATGTTAGGCCGCAGAGCGACCAGAGATACGATCAGGAAAACAATCACATCTCCGGCAAGGTAAGAGATTGAAAAAAAGTTTCCCCCGACCCCCTCCCCACATAAAACAAACCAGAGAACATTAACACAAACTTTTAAAACACATTCAAAATAAGTAAAAAAAGACAAACAGACAGACAGACTGTTGGCAAGCCTGCCATCGTGCCGCGCCCCCAGGAGAAGAATTAGACCATTCGGCCCATCAAGTGTACTCTACCAATCAATCATTCCCAGGATCATTCTCACAAACCTCCTCTGGACCGTCTCTAGCTCCAACACATCCTTCCTCAGATATGGGACCCAAAACTGCTGACAATAGTTTGGCGGTCTGACCAGTGCCTAATAAAGCCTCATCATTACATCCCTTTTTTTAATTTTCTTCTCATCTCGAAATAAATGCTAGTGTTGCATTTGCCTTCCTTACTACTGATTTGACTTGCAAATTAGGTTTTTGGAAGTCATGTACCAGCACTCCCAAGTCCATTTGCACCTGTGGTTTCTGAATTTTCTCACACATTTAAAAAATAGGTATATGCATTTATTCCTACTACCAACCTGCATGATTCCACACTTAGCCACTCTATATTCCATCTGCAACTTCTCAGCCCACGGCCCAGTGACCATTACTAGACCCTCTGAAGGACAAAGACGAGAGCTTGCAGATCACAAAGTGCTGGAGTAACTCAGTGGGTCAGGCAGCATCTCTGGAGAAGAATAGTTGGCGTTTCGTGTCTGACGATTGATTGTATCATGTATAGTCTTTCCGCTGACTGGATATCATGCAACAAAAAGACGTTTCACTGTAATTCGGTGCACATGACAACAATAAGCATATTATAATATTAACCAATCTGAAGAAGAGTCCCAACCTGAAACACCTTCCATCGTCCATCTCCAGATGCTGCCTGACCCACAAAGTTACTCCAGCATTTTGTGTCTCTTCAGTGTAAACCAGCACCAGCAGTTCATTCCTGCACCACAATAAACTAAACTGGATGGAGCTGACGGCATCGCGCTGGGTCAGGCCTTCACCAATCCCGAGAACCTGGATCTCTGGCTCCGTGAGCTAGCCGCTCTACTAGCTGCACCTCCGCATCCCATCCATGAAGTGGAACAGATTTGGACAAAATTGGCATCTGCTAATACTACTAGTATCAAAGATGTTTGGAGAATTGAAAACCCATCAGGAAGGGAATATTCATTCTACTCACCGGTACATAAAACCTATTCAAGGATAGACTACTTTTTAGTACACTCTAAACTTATCCCATTTACTTATAATTCAAAATATGATAATATTATAATTTCAGACCATGCTCCTTTAACATTTATGATCAAACTAAGTGGAATGACTGATAAGCAGACACAATGGAGACTTAGTCCTCAAATGTTAAATGATAAAGCATGTTACGAATATCTTATCACACAGATAAACATGTTTTTTGAGACCAACAACTGCCCTGAAATATCTGCCTCCCTTCTTTGGGAAACATTTAAAGCATTTATACGAGGAGCGTTAATCTCCACACAAGCCTTTCGTAATAAAGAGAACCTTGCCAAAGAACTGGTATTGGAAATGGAAACAAGGCAATTAGATATGGAAAATGCAATCGCGCCTTCTATGATAATACATAATAAAATTGCTGCACTCAAATATAAACCAAATATATTCAGACCAAATCATAAAACATTATTAAAAGACTAAACAGCTACACTTTAAATTCGGTGATAAACCACAAAAATTACAGCACGTCAACTCCGTAAACAGGAAGGGGGAAAAAATATATAAAAATAAATCAGATACGGGAGAAATATTAACATTACCCAAGGATATTAATGATAGATTTTTTCAATACTATCAAACACTTTACTCACCCAAAACAGCAGTGGATTCTGCAGGAATGGAATTATTCTTACAGAAATGTACAGGTTTAGAATTATTAGGGGCTGAAATATCAGTAAAAGATATTAAAGAATCTATTAGTTCTTTAAAAAACAGAAAGGCCGCTGGCCCAGATGGTTTAAATAGCGAATTTTTTTTTTTTTAAATCATGATTTGATCTCCCACGCCTACAGACATTATGTACTCAAGCATTCATGCAAAAGAAACGTCCAGAAACTTCAAATGAATCAACAATAATACTTATACCAAAAACCAATAAGGACCCTGAAGACCCAGGTTCATATAGAGCAATTGCTCTCTTAAACACCGATCAGAAAATATTAACCAAAAATTTAGCACATAGATTAAGTTTAGTGATTCATAAATTAATATACCCCGATCAAACAGGCTTTATTCCAAAACGTTATTCATATTATAATCCGAGATGATTATTTAACATTATATACTCAAATAGAATAGCTAATGTAGATTTAGCAGTCATCTCGTTAAATGCTGAGAAAGCATTCGATCAAGTGGAATGGCCCTACTTATTTTCGGTGATGGAAACATTTCAACTGGGTGAGAAGTTTTGCATATGGGTTAAGCTTTTATATACTAACCCAATGGCTAGAATAATGACAAATCAAATGTTATCAACAAAATTTGATTTATCTAAAGGTTGTAGACAAGGATGCCCGTTATCCCCGCTACTATTCGCCCTCGCTATCAAACCACTAGCAGAAAGAGTTAGAGTACATCCAGAAATATATGGGTATAATACTAAAAATACAGTTCATAAAATGTCTCTATATGCAGATGATGTATTATTGTATATTACAAACCCAGAAATCAGCATTCCAAACTTGTTAAATCCTATAACGCAATTTGTTTATTTTTGGGATACAGAATTAATTGGAATAAAAGTGAGATTATGCCAATAACGGAATCTAATTTATACATATTGCAACAGTCATCTTTTAAAATAGTTAATGAAAAATTTAAATACTTAGGAATTTACGTGACCAAGAAATATACTTCTTTATTTAAATCAAATTTTGTGCCTTTACTTAATAAATTGCATAAGAATATTCAATATTGGGACACATTTCTCATTTCACTGCTCGGTAGAATTAATTCTATTAAAATGATTTTCCTTCCGCAACTACTATACCTCTTTCTATCAATTCCAATATATCTCCCAAAAAAATTCTTTAAAAAAGTCGACTCTATTGTGACAAGTTTTATTTTGGATTATAAGAATCACAGAATAAGCAAAAAACACTTATGTAAACCCAAGACAAATGGAGGATTAGTCTTACCAAATTTCTTATTTTATTTCTGGGCGATGTCAAAAATATAAATTTCTGGTTGGAAGATATGGATCAACAACCAGACTGGTTAAAGATGGAAAAGGAAGATTGTCTGCCTTTTGAAATTGGTCCGATTCTGTTAGCTCCCACAAAATTGAATTAAAAAATCTACAGTGAAAATCCAATAATACATAGTGGTATTTGAATTTGGAAACAACTAAAAAAGACATTAAAATTGGATAATTTATCACTTTCTTTCCCTATTGCAAATAACCCTTCATTTAAACCTTCAGTATTGGATAAAGGTTTTGCACAATGGACAAATTATGGAATTAAAAAGATGGGACAACTTTATAGAAAAGGTATTTTTCTCTCGTTTCTGGAGTTGCAACAGAATTACGGATTACATTCAAATATTTTTTTTAGATATTTACAAGTTAAAGATTATGTTAAATCACATACACAAAAATACAGAACTAGAGAGCCAGAGATTCTAGATGAATGTTTGAATAAACACCCCAACACAGTCAAATTAATATCTTACATTTATAATACTCTTTTAGATAGTGAGATTTCATCGACGGAATTATATAGACAAGCATGGGAAAACGAATTAGTTCAACCCATAACGAAAGATATTTGGGATGAAAGTCTACAACATATTCGTTAAACGCCAGACATTCTTTAATACAATTTAAAGTACCACTTAGATTGCATTATTCTAAAACAAAATTAAATGAATCTTTCCTAATATCTCTCCTATCTGTGATAAATGTCAATATTCTGTGGCTAATTTAACCCGTACCTTTGTAAGTTGCATAAAAATTAAACATTTCTGGATGGATATTTTTAAAATTATTTCCGTAGTGGTTAATACTCAACTGGAGCCGGATCCTAAATTAATAATATTGGACATATCAGAACAATACCTAAAACTTACAATAAACCAAAGAAATTTCCTTGATTACAGTATAATAACTGGGAAAAAATTAATACTAAAATTTTGGAAAAACCCAGCAACCCCGCAATCAAAATGTGGATTATGGAGATGTCAGAGACCTTAAACTTGGAAAAAAAAATAGATTTGTCTTAATTGACAAACCAGAATTATTCACCAGAATATGGTCTCCGTTCATAGATTATCGGAAGGGGTAGAATGGGCCGGCGCGGAAGCCTGAGTGAAGCTTGAATCCAGGACTAGATGAATAGTTATGTTCTCTGACCTACGAACCCATCTCCTAAGTTGTATTATTGATAATTTATTCTACTTTTCTAATTTTCTTTTTTTTCCTCTTTATTTTTTCTATCTATAATTTTTTTTTAAATAATAATAATTAGAGTCAATATGTAATCGTTAAATGAGGACCCCAGCTACTCAGGTAGCAGGGTCCCTGGAAACCTGGATATTTAATATGTAACCGTTTAACAAAGTTCGTAGTGGTTTGGACTATGATATGTACATGCCTCTAATTTAAAAAATTAACTATCCAAAATTGGCTTCTGCAGGATTGGGAAGGGAGGTGAGGGGATGTCGAGTGAGACTACACAGTGGGGAGGAAGTAGGATCACTGGGATGCACGGACTGGGAATGGTGCTGCTCCATTGGGGTGCAGTGGAACTGGAGTGATTGGGAACAGGATTGGTTCAATGGCATTGTATAGAACAACAATGGCAGGGGAATGTTTTAGCCCAAACGTGTAGTAAGGAACTGTTGCTACTGGTTTATACTAAAGATAGACACAAAATGCTGGAGTAACTTAGTGGGTCAGGCAGCATATCTGGAGAAAAGGAATAGGTGGCATTTTGGGTCAAGACCCTTAATCACAAAATGCTAGAGGAACTCAATTTCATCTATTCCTTTATTCCAGAGATGCTGCCTGACCCGTCAAGTTGCTCCAGCACTTGATGTCTATCTTCAATGTTTTAGTCATGTTGGTTTTCAAGCCCTGCCTCTTCATACCTACAACCTTTAATAGACATTTGGACAGATATATGGATTGGAAGATTGTAAAGGCTATCGGTCGAAGGGGCACTAGCCCAGACTGCCATCTTGGTTGGCATGGACAAGTGGGCCAAAGGGCTAGTTTCTGTGCTGCACATCTCTGAGACTCTGTGTCAAGAGTGTTTGATTGTCAAACGTCCTGAAACGGAACAATGAAACTCTTTCTATGACCTGCTTCTTTGAGGGCGTTTGAACTCGGTGGGACGTTTTCACACCAGAAAGCCGTAGATTCTTTGAAAAGTCAACTCACCTGAGCTGATGACATTGGATCTCTGGTGACAAGGCCATGCAGTAACGCGGTGCCACTTTCCGAGATCGCCCTGTGAAACAGGCCAGAGGCCAGCGGAGAAACGAGCTGCAGAAAGAACAGGGGGCATCAGCTGGGACTCACCGGCAGACCCCTGCCCTAGTCTGGGGAGGTGCAAGGGGGGGGGGGGGGGTGGTGGTTAAAGCGGCTCTGGGGCTACGGCTTTTAGATGGAAACAGTGGCGCAAGTAGATAGGGTGGTCAAAAAGGGTTTTGGCACATTGGCCTTCATCAGTGCTGAGTATAGAGAAGTTGGGACGTCATGTTGCAGTTATACAACATTTTGGTGAGGCTGCATTGAGATTATTGTGTTCAGCTTTGGTCACCGTCTTATAGGAAAGTTGTTGTCAAGCTGGAAAGGATGCAGAAAAGATTCACGAGGATGTTGCCAGGACTCTGGGGACTGAGCTATAGGTAGAGGTTGTGCAGACGAGGACTTCATACACCTCGATAAGATCACCCCTCATCCTTCTGCACTCCAAGGAATAAAATCATGAGGGGAATAGATCAGGTGAATGCACAGTCTGTTAGATAAGGTGAATTCACTGGACTCCCCCACAGTAGGGGAATCGAGAACCAGAGGACATAGATTTAAGGAGGGCGGTGAAAGATTTAATGGAAACTGTTTTTTACACCAAGGGTGGTAGGTGTATGGATGAGCAGCAGAGAAGGTAGTTGCAGCAGGTATATTATAACATTTAAGAGACATTTGGACAGGTACATGGATAAGATGGTTCAAACACAGACAGGTGGGACTAGTGCAGAAGGGTCAGGGTGGTCGGTGTGGACAAGTTAGATCAAGGGGCCCGCTTCCACGCTGCAAGACTCTATGGAGAACAGAAGACTTCTCATGGGTGTGGGGTGAGATGGGTGGACATCACCAACTCTCCAGGTGGAAACATGCAAGAGAACAGAGAATCACTACCACCGGTGAAACAGAAATATAAAGTACAGCAGATTTAAAAATCTTGAGCTATAGCACTAATTGTTTGGGGAACTCAATGGTTCAGGCAGCATAAGTGTAGGGAATGGACAGACGACGTGTGAGGCCAGGACCCTTCTTCCGACTGATGGAGTAGGTGGGGAGAAAGCTGGAAAAGAGGTGGAGCTGGACAAAGCCTGGCGAGTGATAGAAACAAAGAAATGCTGATGCTCGTTTATACGGAAAATACTCACAAAGTGCTGGAGCAACTCAGTGGGTCAGGCAGCAACTGGAGAAAAAGGTTGGGTGACATTTCGGGTAGGGACCCTTCTTCACTTAGACTCATGAGTAGAGTCCCAAACTGAAACATCACTTATTATTTTTCTCCAGAGATGCTGCCTGAGCCGCTGAGTTACTCCAGTACTCTGAGTGATAGGTGGATACAGGTAAGAGGCAGGGTTTGATTGGCAGATGGGTGGAGTGAGACAAAAGTTGAAAGGGAGGGCAGATGAGGAGAGGAGGAGGTGGAGGAGCAGTGCAATGTGCGGTCTCGGGGAGTGCAGTCAGTGGGGGTAGGGATGGGGGTGGGGGTAAGGGGGGGGCGGAATTGACTGAGAGCAGCGTAGAACAAAGGAGGGCCAAAGAGCTTACCAGCAGCGAGACACTTGTCGACCCGGCCGACTCCCCGAAGATGGTGACGGAGCGGGGGTCGCCCCCGAAACTGGCGACGTTTGCTTGCACCCACTGCAGGGCTGCAACCTGATCCAACATGCCCAGGTTTGCCGGCATTGCAGCATCACCCATGCTGAGGGGAGAAAGGCAGCGCTGTGACCCTGCAATGTGAGCAGCACCACAGCAGCAGTGCTGTGTGAGGGGGGGGGGGGAGGGGGGGGAGGGGGGGGGGGGAGGGGAGGGGAAGGGGAGGGGAAGGGGGCGGGAGGGGAAGGGGGGGGGGGGGGGGGGGGAGGGTGGTTGTTTACCTTAAGAAGCCGAGCATCCCCAGCCGGTACTGGATCACCACTATCACCACCCCCTCGTACGCTGCCATCGGCGTGGCGTCGTAGAGCGTGGTACTGCCTATCACAAAACCACCGCCGTGGATCCACACCATCACCTGGGGCAGGGCAGCAGGTCAGCACAAACCCACGTCCACACTCACCCCCCCCCCCCCCAGGCACCAAACCCTCAACCCACTCCATCACCAGAGGTGGAGCAGACCCGCACCGACGCACCAAACCCCCTCCACACAAAGCCCCAACCACACCAAACCCCCCCCCCCCCCCAAAACCTACCCACACCAAATCCCCCCACCGCTCCAAACCACCCACAATGTGCATAAGACATTCACAGAAAATCGAAGGAATCACCTGATGAATTGTGTGTTTTTATTCATGTCTGCATGTCACTCTTTCTGTTTCACGCATGGTGTGTGTGTGTGTGTCTCCATGTACTCTGCAGGAGTCTCTATGAACGGTGAGTATTCATGTGGGTGCCAGTCTCTGTGTACCGAGGTGTTGTATGTATGTGTGTGCACGTACATACTGTATATGCATGCATATACACACACACACATATATATATATAAATTACAAGGTTAATTCCGGGGATGGCACTACTGTCATATGCTGAGAGAATGGACCAGCTGGGCTTCTGCACTCTGGAGTTTAGAAGGATGAGAGGGGATCTTATTGAAACATATAAGATTGTTAAGGACTTGGACACACTAGAGGCAGGAAAGATGTTCCTGATGTTGGGGGAGTCCAGATCCAGGAGCCACAGCTGAGTTCCTCCGACTGGAAGTCTGTGCAGAGAGTGGTGAGGACAGCGAAAAAAATCATCGGGACCTCTCTCCCCTCAATCGGGAATATTGCGACCAAACGTTGCGTGTCCAAGGCCAGCAGTATTATAAAAGACCCCACACATCTCCATCACGGACTGTTCACTCTGCTGCCCTCGGGAAAAAGATATCGCAGCATAAGCAGCAGAACATCAAGGTTCTGCAACAGCTTGTTCCCACGAGCCATCAGACTCCTGAATGCCATGTAATGGGCTGCCACCATTGTCTATTTATCCTTTTTATCCATTTTATCCATGCCTATCCTTCTGTTAATTTATCGTGTTGCACAGGGAGCCAAATGCAATGAAATTTCGTTTGGAACTGCATGTATCAATGTATTTCCAAATGACAATAAAGTTTTGTTTGACTTTTGACACAGTTTAGAACGGAGATGAGGAAACACTTTTTCTCACAGAGAGTGGTGAGTCTGTGGAATTATCTGCCTTCGAGGGCGGTGGAGGCAGGTTCTCTGGATGCTTTCAAGAGAGAGCTAGATAGGGCTCTTAAAAATAGCGGAGTCAGGGGATATGGGGAGAAGGCAGGAACGGGGTACTGATTGGGGATGATCAGCAATGATCACATTGAATGGCGGTGCTGGCTCGAAGGGCCAAATGGCCTACTCCTGCACCTATTGTCTATAAATGAATATGCAAGGATGAAGTTTTTTTTCTGAATCTGCTGGTGTACGTTTTCTAGCTTCTGTATCGTCTGCCTGATGGGTGAGTATATAAAGATGTGTGTGCATGCGTGTGCGCTGCTCAGTGTCAGGCACTCTCTGATGGGCCCAGGCTTCCAGGCTACTCACGGGCAGCTTGGTCTGGGTGTCGGTGGGGCTGACGGGAGTGTGTACGTTCAGGTACAGGCAGTCCTCACTGTACGTCCGCGGGGTCGACGTGATCTTCATCATGTCCAGCAGCATGTCCTCCAAGACGGGGTCCTGTGGGCACCTGCGGTGTGGCAGAGAGCAGTTAACCAGCCTGCAGCTCAGTATCAGTATCAGATGCACAGATACTAGGGGAATATAGATCACGTGCAGGCAGAGGAGGTTGGTGCAATTTGGCGTTGTATTCAGCATGGACATTGTGGGCTGAAGGGCCTGTTCCTGTGCTGTTCGGTGTACATTTGATTCCTGCATCTACCCTGCCAGGTGCCTGGAGAATCCCCATCCCCATGAGAGAGCCGGTGACCGGGGGAGGAGCAGTTACCTGCGGTCGGTGATCGCGTGGCTACGTGGGGCCCGGCGAGAGCGGGGTAAAGGTGCGGCACTCACCCTGCGGCCAAGGCCGTGGCTTTCCTGGTCCCGGTCCACCCCTCCGGCAGCTCCGGCCTCGAGAACCGCAGGGGGCCGACGGGGGGCTTGGCGAAAGGGACCCCCAGGTAGCTGTAGACAGGCGTGTCCGTCCCTCTCACCGACACACGCTTCCCCTCCAGTGGCCCGTAGCTGGTGACCACAATCGGACGGCCATCACCTGCAGCTGCAAGGTTCCAGATGGTTACATATATAAATAAAAAAGGTCTTGGATGTAAATGCAGACAAGGTGGTTATGAGTTAGTTATTAATTGATTGATGTCATATTTAAGCTTTCCTGGTGTAAAAAGCCACTTGTAATGCATGATGGGATTTGGACAACTCCCATTATGACAAAGGTTTGTTTTTTACCTAAGTTGAATAGTTCACAGCTCTCTTACAAGTTTTTATATGTAAGTTGAAGAGGTTAATCAGATAAAAAGGAACCAGAGGATGCCATTGGGATGACTGGGATTTTGGCAAAGAGTGAAAAACAACTCCATATTTGGAGGTGGCTGATGCGTTCTTATACATTACATCGTGCAATTGGTTTTATATCTGTACCTATATAAGCTCCGGTTTTCTGGTATTTCTTTGTGTGTGCTGCTGGAGATTCAGGTGTAAAACTGTTGCCTCTGGGTCTCTAGGTCCACACCCGTCACACGTTAAATTAAAGCTTTGTATGGTCTTAAGAATTTGTACTTATCTTTTTAAGTGAACTTTTACAGTTAGTTTATTATTGCCACGTGTACCAAGGTAAAGTGAAAAGCTTTTTTGTTGTGTGCTATCCAGTCAGTGGAAAGACTATAGAAACATAGAAAATAGGTGCAGGAGTAAGCCATTCAGCCCTTCGAGCCTGCACCGCCATTCAATATGATCATGGCTGATCATCCAACTCAGGTATCCTGTACCTGCCTTCTCTCCATACCCCTGATCCCTTTAGCCACAAGGGCCACATCTAACTCCCTCTTAAATATAGCCAACGAACTGGCCTCAACTACCTTCTGTGGCAGAGAATTCCACAGATTCACCACTCTGTGTGAAAATGATTTTCTCATCTCGGTCCTAAAAGACTTCCCCCTTATCTTTAAACTGTGACCCCTATGTTCTGGACTTCCCCAACATCGGAACAATCTTCCTGCATCTAGCCTGTCACACCCCTAAGAATTTTGTAAGTATACATGATTACAATCAAGCCGTCCACAGTGTACAGATACAGGATAAGAGCAATAACATTTACTGCTAGATAAAAGTCCAATAAAGTCTGATTAAAGATAATCCAAGGCTCTCCAATGTGGCAGGCGGTAGTTTAGGACTGCTCTCTAGTTGTTGATAGAATGGTTCAGTTGCCAAATAAGAATGGGAAGAAACTTTATCTCTGAATCTGGTTAGTAAGTTTGTAGATAGAGTTTAGAAGGATGAGGGGGGGCAATATCCAGCTTAGAGTAGTCATGGACAGGATGCTTCAAGTAGTGGGAGAATCTAGGACCAGACACCACAGCCTAAAAATAAATAATCAGGTAATCTATTTAAACTAAACTATGATGGGGCAAAAACCAAAGTCCATTAGTGTTGTGTAGGGTGGTTCAAGAGCCTGATGATCGCTGGGATGAAGCTGGTCCTGAACCAGGAGGTTCTTAGTCTCCAATACCTTCTTCCCGGTAGTAGCTGTAAAATGTGGTTAGAGTGCCGTAGGTCTCTGTTGACGCTGGCTGCCTTTTGAGCCAGTGCCTCCTGTAGGTCAGGGAGGTCAGCACCCGTGATGGACTGGGCAGCGTCTACCACTCTCTGATCTTCATTCCAGGCCATTTCAGTTGCTGAACCAGGCTGTGATGCACCAGCCAGTGTGCTCTCTGCGAGCCAAAACCAAGCTTCTGCTCATTGTGTAACTATTGCGTAACCTTCTAGTTTTTGAACGC